>CM067302.1:17370146-17970146 GCA_034231615.1 Meghimatium bilineatum
GATGGAGTTGGCTGTCTCATCCCATATAGGGTCAAGACCCAAAGCCATGCTGAAGTCGGATGTGTCAGGTCGGAAGGCGCAGATATCGCAGGAATGTTGTAAACCATGACACAACGCATTCCGTTTCCGGACTACATCCTGCTAATCTGCAGGAGTTTGAGAACGAACGCAGAAGAAGAAGACGAAGAAGAAGAAAAGGAATAATTATCTACAATAATCGCATTCTCGCGTGCTATATCTCTTATTAAGTTCAAACTTTCAGTTGTAACCATTGCCCCATCGCCCTGTGTCACAATCGATCACGATATCAGTTTATCTGTTCTCTCACTGCCTCGAACACCCACATGTCCGGCACGAAAATAAATTTAGCTACTTTCAAACTCGTCTTTCTCAAGGCATCAATCCACTATTCATGAACGAGACCCACTCGTGCCTTCCTAATCATAGAGTCACTCAAGATGCAGACCTGCGTTACCTTTTATATGCCTACCCACGCAAATGCCCTGGTCACAGCCATATCTCCATGGTTATGCTACTCGTAGTCACAACAAAAACCCCACTCTCCTCTCTGATAGTTTTACTTTCCCGCATGGAGCCGCTTTATTTGTTCCATTTAGTGTTTCATTGAAAGACCATTGGTCACTTTGCACCGACCTCGTATCGCCAATCATTGTCCCATTTAGAGTGTTTCATTTACCGATCATTGGTTTCGGAACTTTGAAATACAACAGCATACGCCGAGACAACCGAACTTGCTGTGTAGACATGTTAAACTGTGAACGTGAAGAAGAAGAAGAAGATGCAGAAAATTAGGGACAGGTGTTGATCCACATAATCAATATCCATCCAGGTAAGACAGCTGAGCCGTAGATGCATCTTTGCTACAAGATGACAATAATGTAAAGGATGTCAAAAGGATTTCAAAGGATGACAGTAAAGGATGTCAAAAGACAAGTAAAGGATGTCATGATAAGTGAAAGATGTCGTAAGAAAAGTAAAGGATGTCATAAGACAAGTGAAAGATGTCATAAGAAAAGTAAAGGATGTCATATTAAAAGTAAATAATGTCATAAGACAAGTAAAGGGTGTCATATGAAAAGTAAAAAATGTCATATGAAAATTAAAGGATGTCATAAGACAAGTGAAGGATGTCATAAGACAAGTAAAGGATGTTATAAAAAAGTAAAGGATGTCATATGAGAAGTAAAGGATGTCACATGAAAAGTAAAGAATGTCAGGAGAAAAGTAAAGGATTCTTGTTTCTTGATTAAAACAAGTGTCAGGGCACTTGAGGCCTTCCCATATATGCTCTGCTTGCCGTTCCGTCAGCCATCTAAAAGTGTATAAGCTCAGTGTCTCAGTCAGTTGCTGATTACGCGTTCTTCTGATCTTTCCGAAGAGGGAGTACTTTCTCCCATCGCCTCTAGTCACTCCCATTTCTACCATTCTCTGAATATGTACATTGTCTCGTTTGACTTTCTCCTCATCGTAGTGTATCCATGACTGCTCTAATCAAATCAATCCTGTCTCTTCTTATCTCGGTGCCGTTCACCAAGGCTTTACCAGTCAACACATCGGTTCTTTAGATTCCCTTGACCCCAGCATGACCTAGACAGTAGATCCATGTAATTATCTGCACGTTGTTGGGAAGAGAGACCCATTCAGTTCTGATCATACACTTTTCTATCTTGCGCAGCATACTTTGAGAGTCCGATAGAATCACTGAGTCTGTTGGTGGTTGCATCTCCAGCCAAGTAAGAGCTGCTCTCACCGCTTCTATTTTCATTTTCATACTCGATGTTGTAGTGGGGTACGCAAATGACTTCTCAGCTAATTTCTTGCCATTTTGGAATGTCAGGAAACTTCAATCACACCTGTTTGTTTCTTGTGTTACTGAGCCGTCTGCGTAAATTATTACATCGTGTGACTTAGAGTACTGCAATATAAGTTCTTGGGTCATTGCCTCTGTTCTGTTTGCAGCCCAGTCACGGCAATCTCTTCCCATCTGTATCACTACTGTTGTCAATAACTGTCTCTCTTTGCCAAATGTCACCCATTCACAGCCTCTTACCACTTTCTCCATCTCACAAACTGTGGATAGGGTATCTTCTGTTTCTGCCATCCAAGACCTTCCTCTCTTGATACGCCTTCCTTTTGTGTTGTCAAGAGATTGGTGTAAGAGGTCATAGTCATTATTGACGACCTTGAAGTATTATTTAACCTGAGCTATTTTATGTTTTGATTTGATGCTTGGTAGGTCTAGGAGAAACCTCATGGCTGCGATAAAGGTATCTCTTGTTCATCCTAGGACAGCTCTCATGGCTTCGTTTTGAACTCTCTCCTGTCTATCCACCTGTGGTTACGACAGTGCCAGTAAACCCAAACCATAGACTAACACAGGTAATACCACTGCCTGCATCATCTGAAAGAGGGTTCGTTCCGGCATCTTTGCAGATGCAATGTTTTTGACTGCACTGACACCCTTCCCAGCTTTCTGAATGATATTGACCACATGTTTCGCGAAAGAAAGACTTCTATAAAATGTAATGTCTAGGTATTTCATAGTCTGTTCCTTGTCAATGTTGATTCCCATGCAGGTGGTTGCTGGTACTGTGTCTGTGACTATATTGTTGTTCAACGAGAAACTGACGATGTTTACCTTGGTGGGATTGATGACTGCCTTGTAGTTAGTACACCAGAGCGACAAATATTCTAGATTAATCAATCATGTCTCTTCTGTTTCTGCCGAGCTTGTACAGCAAGAGGTCATCCCGCATATGTTAGTATCCTGCCTGGTCCAGTCTCCTGAAGCGGCGCTATTTTGCATGTGTGGGCATTAAAGAGTACAGGTGATAGTGGCAATCCATGTGGCAATCCCGATGCTATAGTTCTGATACCCAGGATCCTAATCTCAGAGCAACAGGTCTGGATATTAACACTAACGTTATCCAGCGAATTATCCACGAGTCGATGCTCATTTCACTTAGAAAATGTATCAGCTGGCCGAAGCTGACTCTGTTGTAAGCATCTTCCAGGTCGATCATGGCGACCACTATTCCTTCCTTTGCCTGAAATATCTCGTATATGTCACAGGCTTGATGCATTTGAGGTCGATTCTCTCCTTGTCTGTATGTACCTAGAGTGTCAGGAAGTAGGCCTCTAATTTCCATATCGAAGGCCAGTCTTCTAAGGTTGATTTTCTTAAGCACTGTAAAAATATTTTACGGTGATGAAACGATAACTCTTGATGTCGTTGTTGTCGTTGATGGCCTTTCCACGATGGGGGGGAGGGGGGAGGTAGCTATGTAGCCACTCAGTAAAGGATGTCATAAGAAAAGTAAAGGACGTCATAATAACGTAACGTAACATCATGTAACGGATGCCATACGAAAAGTAAAGGATGTTATAAGAAAAGTAATGGATGTCATTAGAATAGTAAGAAATGTCATTACAAAAGTAAAGGATGTAATAAGTAAATGTTATCATATAAAAAGTAAAAGATGCCATAAGTGAAAGTTATCATATAAAAAGTAAAAGATGTCATAAGTGAAAGTTATCATATAAAAAGTAAAAGATGTCATAACTAAAAGGCACTGTTCCGTAATTTGTTTGTAAATTTCATGTTGGATCAAACCACCATGTCTGCGTCTTTCATCGTGATAAATGGCGCGTGTGTTGCCGAAGCCCTAAAAGTGGGGGGGGGAGGCGAAAGATTTTCAACACTGTTTGTCTTCCATGTATGTCATCAGACACAGCTAAGTAAGCTATAGGGTAGAATCGGCTGTTAAACCCCATATATGGACACGTGACCTAGACGGCATGCAGAGTCGGAGATGTCAAGCCGAAAAGCCCATAAATCTCAGCAACAATTTTAAACCATAATACAATGCATTTGGTTCTCCGGACTACATCCTGCTAACGTGCCGGAGTTTGAAAACGAATGAAGAAGAGTTTTATTGATGAATGTCATATCTATTTTTGTATGTGACGAGAATGGACAGCGGATTTTTACCCCACAATCTATACTCCATTTTTAAAAATCTACGGTCTTCATGCAGACAGTCGACATCGTTGAATGCCCACACCTCCATCCTTTACCCCTCGGGGATTTATGACAAATTAAAACATACATTTTTTTTGTTCCAGTAACATCAATGCTGATCATTTTGGGCGTGTTTTTTGTTTTCATCTCTGAGGCATACAGAAATTACTGAACGCCCAAGGGAGAGGATTTGATCATCAAGAGGACAGAAATATTTGTATAAAAATCTTGGGAAATGATTTGCTGCTGCACGAATGTGTTAATCAGGTGACGTTTCCGCAAGAATGTGTTCATCGGATGACGTTATGGCAAGAATGTGTTCATCGGATGACGTTTTGGCAAGAATGTATTCATCAGGTATCGTTTTGGCAAGCTTTTCTCTGGATACAGGACCTGCTTGCTGACCTCACACAGCGTTGCTCGTCTTAATAATGTGACTGATCAATGTAGGTCCTGATTACTGACCTCACAAAGAGTTAATAGTTTTACTAATGCTACTTGTCATTGGTTAACACCATGGCCGTACATACGACAAGGGAGAGGGTTGAACACACTAATTGCTATAGCTACTTATAATCTACGGGCTTTATTGCAACGCATAGTTTGTATCGCAGTCACACTATAAACCACGGAGCAATACATGTTCGTTCTCGGGACTAAATCCATCTAATAGTCAAATTAAATTAGGATCAGTTATGATAAGTGACACTGTGTGAGGTCAGCACGTAGGACAAATCACAAGTAGGATCAGTTATGATAAGTGACACTGTGTCAGATCAGCAAGCAGGACAAATCAAAAGTAGGATCAGTTATGGTTATCCACAAGCTATGCTGAAGTCGGGTGTGTCAAATCGAAACGCAAAAACAGCAGAAAACAGTTCACAAAGTCAGTAGGGGAAACACTGCAACGACTAGAAGTATAACGATAACCTTACAACTTTCCTTACTGTTTTCCTGTGAAGGAGCGTAGGAATACTTTCTAATGGCTGTGGAAGTAAAGGCCGCTTTGCCATATAGAACCTCTTCAGAAAAGATTTTGATTCAACCTCCAAAAGAAAAACAATCCTGTACCAATTGTGGATTGTACCCGGGACATAAAGGATCTGAAAACGGTGTTTTAAGCAAACGGCCATGCGCTCCACTATAACGACGATAACGCTTAATTGGCTAGTATCTTAAGCCTCTTCCCTTGTGTGCATACTGAATTACTTAATGAGAATTATTCGAAAAGTCAAAACAGATGATATGCGTAGGCGATGTGTGAGGTCATCGGAGAGGGTTAAAAAGTGCATGAAACCACTCCCATCTTTATCCCAGGACACTCGGGTGTGGAGTGATACGATCGAACAGAAATATAAGGGAATCTTGTCATGATGAGACAGATTATAAGCCGAGGAGATATTCTCAGTGTTTATCGTACGTGAGTCAGCATGAGCATGAAACAGTCATGAGTCAGTATGAGCATGAGTTAGTATCAGCATGAGTCAGTCATGAGTCAGCATGATGGGAGGAATATGTGCACATGAGCATCAGTCAATATGAGAATGAGTCAGTCATGAGTCAGTATGAACATATGTCAGTACGAGCATGCGTCACTCATGAGTCAGTATGAGCATGAGTCAGTCAAGAGTCAGCATGAGCATGAGTCAGTCATTAGTCAGAATGAACATTAGTCAGTATGAGCATTAGTCAGTATGAGCATGTGTCAGTACGAGCATGCGTCAGTCATTAGTCAGTATGAGCATGAGTCCGTCATGAGTCAGCATGATGGGAGGAATGTATGCACGTGAGCATCAGTCAGTATGAGCATGAGTCAGTCATGAGTTAGTATGAGCATTAGTCAGTATGAGCATGTGTCAGTACGAGCATGCGTCAGTCATGAATCAGTATGAGCATGAGTCCGTCGTGAGTCAGCATGATGGGAGGAATGTATACATGTGAAAACCTGTCAATATGAGCATGAGTCAGTCATGAGTCAGTATGAGCATGAGTCAGTCATGAGTCAGCATGAGCATTAGTCAGTATGAGCATGTGTCAGTACGAGCATGCGTCAGTCATGAATCAGTATGAGCATGAGTCCGTCGTGAGTCAGCATGATGGGAGGAATGTATACATGTGAAAACCTGTCAATATGAGCATGAGTCAGTATGAGCATGAGTCATTCATGAGTCAGTATGAGCATGAGTCAGATGACTGTGTATGCATGTCGAATGTAGGAATATAGTCTGTAAGTATATAGAGTGTCGGTATATTGAGAATGTGTGCATAGAATGTTCGTATATATAGTATATATATATATATAGGGATTAAGAGTGTAGGTATGCATTATATCTGCATATAGAGTGTAGGTATCTAGAGTAGAAGTATGTAGAGGGTAGGTACATGCAGGGCCGGATTTAGACTTGATAGGGCACTAAGCTATTTGAGATATGGGGCCCTTTAACGATTAAGAATATATAGATAGTGAAATAAAGAATATGTGTGGGGCTCCAAAAAAGTGGGGCCCTAAGCTAAAGCTTATTTCGCTTATAGGTAAATCCATCACTGGGTAAATATAGTGTAGGTATGTAGAGGGTAGGTAAATATAGTGTAGGTATGTAGAGGGTAGGTAAATATAGTGTAGGTATGTAGAGTACAGGTATGTAACGAGAATGTGCATAACGACTCTTAGGTGGCGATGGGGAGTGCTAGATATGCAGATGAGTCGTCAGATTTGACGGGGCAATGAGAATAGATATGATATTGGTATATGCTGCATCCGTGGCGGAACGTGATAATCCTTGCATACTGTCGTACTGAATGCCTCACGCCGTGAACTATCCATGGGAACCCTAACTCGACCATGCCTTCGGGAACATACTTTATATCAGTCAGGGTGGCGTCTTGTTTGCTCAACAGAGAACCTATGCTTTTGACAGAAGGCTATGGGATGTCAAGCGCTACCTGCTCACACCTGAAACGATTATTTTATTATTATCATCATCTTCATCATCATCATCATCATCATCACTAGTGGAAGAGACGTCGTTAAGCATGGTTTACAGCCTGAGGGTTTTTACAGTTTTATTTTACTATATCTG
The DNA here is from genome assembly GCA_034231615.1 of Meghimatium bilineatum. Classification (NCBI taxonomy): domain Eukaryota; kingdom Metazoa; phylum Mollusca; class Gastropoda; order Stylommatophora; family Philomycidae; genus Meghimatium; species Meghimatium bilineatum. The sequence goes on from CM067302.1 coordinate 17,377,269, forward strand.
ACATGCCACATCTGACTTCAGCATGTATTTTAGTTCGTTTTGATCTATAGAATATGACAGTTAACTCCACTCACACTTAAAACAATTTAGTCGATTGCTATTATTTTCTCCAATTTCGTACCCCGGTAGCACATGTTCGGGATTGACATCATTTTTTGTACGTGTAAGTATCTTTCGGAGTCACAACAACTGTTGTGAGAAAGAGCACCAACGGAAAAACGCAAGTGGAGTGAAGTCAGTTCTCTACCAACATTGATGATTATGGTCTTCCTTTCAAGCAAAGATGTTGTTGGCTTGTGATGAATTCTTTCCAGAACGTGGTCTTTCTAATGAATCTCATGAAATCCCACGGTCTCTGGCAATCAGTCCTGCCTCCTCTTGAGTGACATGTGCATGCATTCCTGTCTCTTGTCCAGCGACGTCCGGATCGACATTTTCCACTACTACCTTCTATCGCCCTCTCCAACAACACTCTTTCCATAACACCAAACTTTCTTCTTAATATGGTGTATACAAGCCAGCCAATTATTTTTTGACTCTTCATTAGCACTCAGTTTTGAAAACCGCTATTCTCTTGGCTGTAATTTTGTTTGTTGTCCATGTTTTGCAGCCGTAGGTCGTCACTTGTAAAATGAGTGTAGTTCAGCATAATATAAAATAAAAATCCAATATAGAAATTTTTAGACCACATGCAACTTTGAATTTTTAGTCCATGGGTAACTTTCAAGGTCAATTAGTGATCGAGGGGAAAAAATTGTTTTCCTAATTCTGCTAGTATGTCCTCTAATTTGCCAGAGTCATGTTGTTTCAGTATGACCTCTAATTAACCAGAGTCACGCTGTTTTAGTGTGGCCTCAAATTGACCAGAGTCACGCTGCTTAATTGTGTCCTTTAATTGGCCAGAGTCACGCTGTTTAATTATGTCCTCTAATTGACCAGAGTCACGCTGTTTAATTATGTCCTCTAATTGACCAGAGTCACGCTGTTTAATTATGTCCTCTAATTGACCAGAGTCACGCTGTTTAATTGTGCCCTCTAATTGGCCAGATTCACGCTGTTTTATTGTGTCCTCTAATTGGCCAGAGTCACGCTGTTTTATTGTATCCTCTAATTGGCTATCGTCATGCTGTTTTATGTTCCTCTAGTTGACCAGAGTCATGCTGTTTTATTGTGTCATCTAATTGACAAGAGTCACGCTGTTTAATTGTGCTCTCTAATCGACCAGAGTCAGGCTGTAATTGTGATTATGAATGATGACGGTATTCAGTTAATGGAAACTTCATCTAACAAAAAACATCCACTTACTTATATCAAAGATTTGTGGCTAGGAAAGGAGATTAAATATCCTCTAATATTTACTAATATTAATATAATATTTACTAATTTTTTGGGCGTAAAACAGTAATCCAGTGGATTTTCTAAATATTACGTTATGTGATTCCTATCCGGGAGTTAATATCACAGATTGTGACAACTAATATTCTAAAACTAAATATATAATTAATTACTTTTTTCCCTCCAGGTCAGGTACCCGTAGACACTGTGCAAACAACAGCGTGCACTGAAGAATGTAGCTTTAAACAGACCAATGGCAGTGTTTGCCTGCGCAAGACTTCGCTGGTGGCGACTCAACGAGCGCAAGAAAAGTCTCACGCATTCCTCGGTTGTCGAATTCTAGTCACACGAAAGACAACTTAGATCTTAAATTTGTGTTATTTGTCCTGACTGATTCAATTGTTTTGAAGATATTTTCTGCATTCAGTGAAAAGTGTAAAAAAATTCATAATTTCCCGTGGAAGAAGCATACAGTTTGTAAAAATTATAATTGTCTTTATTAATGGGGACTTAACTCGAATGAAAGTGGAAATTTCTGAACATTTATCACAGAGTAGCGGGCCTTGTTATCTAATCTTCAAAGAAATACAATTATTTGATGAATTCGATTAAACTAGAATCAATTCACTATTTTGTGATTTCACTTTAAAATAGACAGATCATTTGACATCTCATGGAAGGATCTTTCTGCTTCTTGATCTGTTCGTTCTAGAGTGAAGCATTATTGTTAACGACAAATTGTTAACATCACTCTATGTTGTTGTTAAAAAGAAAGTAACACAGAGTTTTATTACACTTGACTAACAACAGATTACAAAATATATGAATGAGGTAAGATTACTAATATCCACAAGTGTTTAGTAACACAATTTGGAAGTGCGAAGTTGCACAGACTATCACCAACTTCTGAAGGTGCAGCAGACTACACCAACTTCTGAAGGTGAGGCATACTAGACCAATGTGTGAAGGCGCAGCAGACTAGACCATCGTGTGAAGGTGCAGAAGACTAGACCAACGTGTGAAAGTGCAGCAGACTAGACCAACGTGTGAAAGTGCAGCAGACTACACCAACTTATAAAGGTTCAGCAGACTACACCAACCTCTGAAGGTGCAACAGACTACGCCAGTGTGTGAAGGTGCAGCAGACTACACAACGCGTGAAGGTGTAACAGACCACATAACCTGTGAAGGTGCAACAGACTACAAAACGTGTGAAGGTGTAACAGACTACGCCAGGGTATCTGCCTGTAAAAGGGTCAATTTTCAGACAACAGGTAGGTTTCTTTGTTGTGATGCCGTGTTGTGACTTGTGTCAGGTATGTTGATTGTTGTCATTGTACACCGGCATACTGCTTCTGTTAAGTTGCGCTACCATTAACTAGCGCACACATTTTAATTCCTAGATATACAAAAAATAGGTAGTTGTGTTACCAAAATAAAACATAAAACAACTTAACAACGAGATACAGGGACAGACGACGTTTCGACTATAAAACCTTCATCAGGACAAACAAACGACCACAATAAAAAACATCTTACATGGAGACACGACCAGTCTTATCAGTTAATTTATTGCACTATTTTATGTCATATATCACCATTACTGCTCATATTATCTTCCTGCTGGTGCTCTTTCTCGTCTGTTCCTGCCTTTTTGGCCTCTTTCTCTCTCCCCCTCTCTCTCTCCCACCTGATTCCTCGTACCATCTCATTTTGCTCTTCCCTTACATTATGATTGCTTGTCTGTAGCATTCATTCTCTGTTGCCACTTTTGAGGTAAGTATTTTTAATTTGCTTGCTACCATATCTTTTCCTTTGTCTATCTCACTTTTTTCAGTCTACTTTATCCTCCCTACTTACTACTAACTTCTCCCCATATGTTTTTCTCAACTGTCATGCTTACACATCTTTGTTTCCTCCATTACCTATCTCCTATTGTCCTCCTCTCCTCCTTATTATAACCCCATTTGTCTCCATGTATAATTTGTATTATTGTGGTTGTTTGTAGGTCCTGATGAAGGCTTTATAGTTGAAATGTCGTATGTCCCTGTAATTCGTTGTTAAGTTGTTTTATGTTTTATTTTGGTAACACACCTACATATTTTTTTTTATATTTTGACATTTACCCAGTGTTACCCCAGACACCTACTTCCTGTTTAGGGTTGTTACTCTACACTGGAAAATTTATCCCTTGATTTTAATTCCTAGTCGCACGAAGTTTGAAATTTTCCGACAAGACCTATATTTATATATTTGTGTGTAAAAGTTCCTGCAATAGAAATAGAACTGCTGCAAATAAAACACACGGAAGAAGATTAATTTTGTTTTACAAGCAAGGTTTTTTGAACAATAGTGTTGTTTGACGTGTAACAACTCGCGGAGAGATATTTTGTTGTTTTCTCTCACAGGCTTCGGTGGACCATTTAATCGAAATTGTTGATATGTATTCATGTATATTATGCGTAGCGCAGTGGTTAGCGTACTGGCTTCGCATATGAGTGGTTCTGGGTTCATTGCCCATTTGAGGTGGAAAAGTTTTTTAGATCGCAACTGTTCCCAGGTCGACCCAGCCTTAAATGGGTACCGGATTAATCCGGGAATTAAAAAACTTCGAAGGAGAGGAGATGGCTACCGCCCTCATTTGCAGAGCCACTGCACTGTGAGATCGCTAACATCTCACACCCCTACGGCATATATAAATACTATGGGTTACTTTACTTTACTATATCTCCTGTAGTAAATATATATGGTATATTTGATGATAGATCTAGTTCTGAAGTTCCTGTGTTCTTTATTAACTTTATGTTAGGTATTATCTCCGCTTTTTATTTGTGCGCTATCATCAAGAATTACGACCAACATTCTCTTACATCCGATGTTCAACTAGATGGTTTCTCTCATTTTTCTTTCATACCCAGGAGACTTCAGATTTCGGCTTTGTGCAATGTATTTTGAAGAAACCGTATACACAGAGGGGGTATATAATATTGCTAAAACGCCAATCATTGCTCCAATTTCGTGCATTCTTGATATGGATTCAAGAATAGTGTCCCCAATATCCCCCGATGTTTCCTACAGACTCTCCTAGAGCATTGAATACGTCTGCTCTTATCAAAGATTAATCTTCTATAATTCATCTTCTTTTTCTTTCGTTCATTTGTAACATGTCTATATCTGTAATTCTGTCTCCTTAATAAAACTCACTGTCTTTTGTAGTTCATACAGTGTCCCATAGAGCTTTTATTCGAGTGTTGTTTCCTCTGGCCAATATGTCTGCCTCAGTGTTTCATGCTCAGAACACTCTTGAAGTATATGTTTGGCACTCTGTGCTGCCTGTCCACATGTACACATGGCCGTGTTGCCGATCTTGAACTTTGCATACATGTGACTGCGGAGTCGGTTGTTTCCTGTTCTGAGACGTAGAATTATAACTTGTTCTGATCTGTTCATAATGTGATAATCATCTTGTGTTGGTGTTTGTCTCTTTCTTATTGACCTGATCATATGTCTCTTCTGATGGTAGGTGATTGGTATATCTGGTTGGTCTTCGGCAGCACCTTCCTTAGCCAGTTGGTCTGCTTTTTCATTTCCTGGAATTCCACAGTGAGACGGTATCCACTGCATGGTTACCCTATACTGGTAATACAATTCACTAAGTAGTTTTTTTCAAGTCTGTTAGTTTTCCAGACTGGAGAGCTTGAAGCACTGACCTTGCATCTGTCAGGAATACCACAGGCTGTAGGATTGAGTTATTGATTAAGACCACGCCAACTTTTCGGATCGTTCCTTCCACAACTACCTGTCCGTCGCCAAAAATGAGGGATTTCGCGAAATCAGACTCATTTCTAAGCTCTTTCCATTGACTAAATCAATCGTTTACAGACATCACCTGATTTGACACTCTGAATAGGACATAGAAGAGGACACAACAGACTAAACATCCACTTAAGAAAATTAAAATTGGTTCCCGTGACCTCTGTGTTCATGGGGGCAGGTAACATAGACCGTGGAACGTACTCTAGATGTACAGCAGGCTATAATAAAGTTAATTGTTAAATTTTCTTGTGCCAAGGAACTTCCAATTTCACCTTTTAGTTGAACATTATATGACCCCGCCCATGTGTTACCGGGGCCCAAATGGGAGCAAAGAATAGCCACACTGTTTACCTTCCATGCATGTTGTAAGAGGTTATGGGATGGAATTGGCTGTCCCATCCCATATAGGGTCAGTGACCCAAGCCATGCTGAAGTTGGATGTGTCAGGCCGAAAGGCGCAGATATCGCAGCAATGCTGTAAATTATAACACAATGCATTCCATTCTCTGGACTACATTCTGCTAATCTGCAGGAGTTTGAGAACGAACGCAGAAGAAGAAGATATGACCATAAACACCGTGGAGGGCGCGATTCAGGCAAACCTGTCATCATGACCTCATCTGATATTAAAGAAATTAATTACGTTGTTTAGGAGAAGAATTGTTAACGTATGCCGAACATGTCATACTGAAGTCAGGTGAGTTGGACCTTAAGGAACAGATAAAGCAGCCATGTTATAAACAGCGAAAAATGATATATTATTGTCTTGGTACATCACCGACAGCAAGTGCCGTCTCCGCATCGAAAGTCGGCTGCAACAGACGTCAAATAATACTTTCTCTTACCACTCTGCTATTCTGTCTCCCTACACTAGTGGTTAAGCTGTTACCTTGTGCTCAAGGGGTCATGAGTTCCAATCTGACCTGTGTCGTCTTGTTTACAAAGTGAATTTTTTTGGAGATCCCGGCAGAATATCGCTTGTAGCTGCGGAGTTAAGTGCTATGAGGGGTACTCTCGGCAGGCGGCGTGCTGCTTCGTTGAGAGTGACGGAGTACATATGGGAAACCGAGTACAGTGTAGACAATTCTCTGCGACTTTTGAACCCTTTTCTTATGTCCTACATTTTGTTATATTTCTTTGCTGCTTATTTCCTTTAATAGTTCTTATTTCACACGCAGTGTTGTTAGAGCCTCTTTGTTTTTTTATTTCTCATTCCGTGAATTTCTCTAATCTTCTTCTAACTATATAGTCACATCTCAAACACCATCAATTCTGTTTTTCAGTTGTTTGTTTATTATTCATATTTCTGAGCCACACATTAATGTAGAATAGATGTAGCTTTTCATAATTCTCATTCTTTATCTTGTTTGTGTTTTTTTTTGTTTTTTTTTTTAGATCAGTGAAACCGAACATTTTTTGCACCTTAGACACCCTTGCTTATTTTTTGTTGTGCATAGAATCTTAATTAAAAAACACAATTTCTCACTTTAAGTTCATCAAGAATTGCATCTCTTGATCTCATTGGCTGCAATTTCTCACTTTAAGTTCATCAAGAATTGCATCTCTTGATCTCATTGGCTGCAATTTCTCACTTTAGTCCATCAAGAACTGCATCTCTTGATCTCATTGGCTATAAAAATAACTAGTATTTGATTGGGCAACAGCATTAAACATGGCTGCTATAATATTGAATTTGTTCTATACAAAGTAACTTCAAATGTGTTTGTGACTGCTGATACAATTCTACTCAATTTGATCAAGTTTATTGTAGTATAGAGTGGACAAATGTAAAAACAAGTCTAAGAACATGTACCATTTGTATTCATACGTTTTTCTTCTTCTTCTTGAACGTTAATTCTCTAACTCCCGCTGAATCTCCTTTGTAGCAGGACCATGGTCCTACTAGATTTCCAGCAGGATTTAGTCCAGACAATGGAAATACGTTGTGTCGTTGTTTTATTTGCGCCAATGACCCGATTTTAATTCTCACATAGACCCACTTCAAGTCGACATCGATCCTTCGGGGTTCAGATAGACCAGATTGAGAACCCATGGTTTAGATGTTAAAACACCGAAATGTATCTCTTTATAAAGAGAGCACTGAAACTCGCAATGTGAATATAACAGATGAGAGAAATGAGAGTGACCGGGGAGATAATGAGAGTGATCGGGGAGATAATGAGAGTGACCGGAGAGATAATGAGAGTGACCGGAGAGATAATGAGTGACCGGGGAGATAATGAGTGACCGGGGAGATAATGAGAGTGATCGGGGAGATAATGAGAGTGACCGGGGAGATAATGAGAGTGATCGGGGAGATAATGAGAGTGATCGGGGAGATAATGAGAGTGACCGGGGAGATATTGAGAGTGACCGGGGAGGTAATGAGAGTGACCGGGGAGATAATGAGAGTGACCGGGGAGATAATGAGAGTGATCGGGGAGATAATGAGAGTGACTGGGGAGATAATGAGAGTGACCGGAGAGATAATGACAGTGACCGGGGAGATAATGAGAGTGATCGGGGAGATAATGAGAGTGATCGGGGAGATAATGAGAGTCACCGGGGATAATGGCAGGGACCGGGGAGATAATAAGAGTCACCGGGAATAATGAGAGGGCCCGGGAAGATAATGAGAGGGACCGGTGAGATAATGAGGGGGACTGGGTAGATAAAGAGAGTGACTGGGGACAATAATATGGACCGGGGAGATAATGAGAGTCACCGGGGATAATGAGAGGGCCCGGGGAGATAATGAGAGGGACCGGGGAGATAATGATAGTGACCGGGGATAATGAAAGGGACCGGGGAGATAATGAGAGTGACGGGGGATAAGGAGAGGGACCGGGAGATAATGAGGGGGATTGGGGAGATAAAGAGAGTGATCGGGGATAATAATAGGGACCGGGGAGATCATGAGAGTGACCGGAAAGATAATGAGAGTGACCTGGGAAAATGAGGACAGAAACCATAGCTTTCCATTTCTGCCTTTGTGTTGCCAGGTCTTTCAATTCTTGCGTGTTGTTTAGGTTCATTGACATGCCTTCTCTATTAATGGTTCTTCGTAGAGTTTCTCTAGGTCTCCCTCTTCTTCTTACTGTAGGTCGCACCCAAAATAGTGACTGCTGGGGAATTCTTAGTCTGTTCATTCTGAGAACATGGCCGTTGTAAATTCATCGCTTTTGTCTAATGAAAGAAGATATACATAGGTTTATATTCTTTCATCTCTTATAGTAGTGTTAAATTTAAAGTCACTCCACTTAACATTTAGAATGGTGCGTTAAGATGGCTGACGGAATAATTAGCAGTTCCTTTAAGGGAATTCCCCTTGTGCAGCCATGATGGCTCCTAATAATGACTCAAGCTGCAACATTTTCCTCTGATTCCGTTCTCCCCTTATCATTATATCTCCTGTGATGTTTTAAAATTACAAACATATAAAAATTAATGTTTTAGCGTACGCCCTTTCTGCTGACCTGACTTAATATATTACATCATTAGGGCGCTGTCTCCAATAAAAGCTCCCTTCTGAAAAGTAAAACCTTTCATTAAATTGTTATTAATTTAATTGATGTCATTACACTCGGATACTCCAATCTGACAATACAAGCAATGGCAGCCATGTTTAATGCTTTTGCCCAATCAAATGCTAGTTATTGCTTAGCCAATGAGATCAAGAGAAGCAATTCCTGATGGACATATAGTGAGAAATTGTGTTTGTTAATTAAGATTTGTAATCGAAATATCAGATCTGTCTGGTGCATACTTTTTTGCGGCATAGTCGTGGCAACACTGTACTGTAGAAATATGCACTCGTAGTTTTGTTTCCCTTTACTGTTTTTTCGTGTGTCTTCTTATTTTTCAGCGTATTTCTCAAACTCCCGCTGTATCTCTCTTGTAGCAGGAAAATGGTCCTACTAGATTTCATTCTCAAACTCCCGCTGGATCTCTCTTGTAGCGGGAAAATGGTCCTACTAGATTTCATTCTCAAACTCCCGCTGGATCTCTCTTGTAGCGGGAAAATGGTCCTACTAGATTTCATTCTCAAACTCCCGCTGGATCTCTCTTGTAGCGGGAAAATGGTCCTACTAGATTTCATTCTCAAACTCCCGCTGGATCTCTCTTGTAGCGGGAAAATGGTCCTACTAGATTTCATTCTCAAACTCCCGCTGGATCTCTCTTGTAGCAGGAAAATGGTCCTACTAGTTTTCATTCTCAAACTTCCGCTGGATCTCTCTTATAGCGGGAAAATGGTCCTACTAGATTTCATTCTCAAACTCCCGCTGGATCTCTCTTGTAGCGGGAAAATGGTCCTACTAGATTTCATTCTCAAACTCCCGCTGGATCTCTCTTGTAGCGGGAAAATGGTCCTACTAGAATTCCAGCATTGTGAAGTCCAGAGAATGGAAATGCGTTATGTGCCTTTTATATTTCCGCTAATGGCACGACACATCTCCGGTGGCATTTGAATATGATAGTAGTATATACTACTTCTGTACTACTATCTACTACTACTACTACCTATAACTCCTACCTACTACTAGAGCAGGATGTAGTGTGAACTACAGAATGCGTTTTGTCGTGGTTAACAACGTGGCTGCGATATCTTCAACTTCTGGCAGGGCAGATGCTATTTCAGAATATAATGAAATCTTTCATCTATTCTGTAACAAACCTCACGCATATATATAAACCTTAGTCACATTTTACGCTAGATATGGCAGATTAGATTGTTACGGTATACTTTGCTAAAATCTCGGTCCCCATCACCACACACGCCCATTACAGTGGAATCCCGTTATAACAACTAAGTCTGGATCGATAAAATATATATGTAATAACAGAAATTCGCTATATACAATATAGAGAATATAGAATAAATATAGTTGGGATATTTTAAAAAGTATGGCTATATATGGAGATTTGCTATAACAGTATGCGTTATAGAGGGGATTAAATTGTATTAGTTATGAATAATTAAAAATATGTGTGAAGTTTGTTAATAGTTTCTAATAAGTTTAGTCCTGAGTGTGAGATTAGGGGGGGGGGGCATTTGTGAAGAATACAGTGGTGATACTTTACGTGTTAGGGTTGTATAAAATCTGTAGTGGGTTGACATTTCTGTTTGATGTGGAGTGTATAGACAGTCTTATCTGAATGTAATGTTGATCTTTCTATTTGTGTCGGCTGCAGGAACAGTCTTATCTGAATGTGGTATGTTGACAATCTGTCTCTTAATTTCGTACAGTGACTTTGAACTTTCAATCTCAAGACATGATGCAAAAAATAAGTATTGATTTCCTCCCATCATTTAAATCATGGGGGCTGCATGAGAGTATCATCACCCACTTCAGCCACAGCAGAGAGTATCATCACCCACTTCACTCACAGCAGAGAGTATCATCACCCACTTCACCCACAGCAGAGTATCATCACCCACTTCACCCACAGCAGAGAGTATCATCACCCACTTCACCCACAGCAGAGAGTATCATCACCCACTTCACCCACAGCAGAGAGTATCATCACCCACTTCACCCACAGCAGAGAGTATCATCACCCACTTCACCCACAGCAGAGAGTATCATACAAATTCATGGTTAATTCACCATTTGAAACTGTCTATGAAGTGCTCAACGAGGAGGTGAACAAGGTCAGGTTTCTTAGATTTCTGACTATTGTTACTGGGTCCTAAACGAAAAGTAAAGAATAACATCTTTATGAGGTGTTATGTATGTCTGAAGAAACTACTAAGGAGCTAATGGAGAGGGATCTAGATATCATATACCATTGTGTGCCAATATTTCTCAGATGCTACGATGAAATCGTATAATTGTGTGCAAGCTACAGAGTTACGTGCTATGAGTGGTACTCTCAGCAGAAGGCGTGCCGTTTCGTTGAGAGGTGCTTAGCACATATAGGAAAACCCGTGTACAATGAAGTCAACTATCTACATCTTTTCAACGTTTTCAACCTTTCAACATCCAGTTAATGATCAGGAGGTAAAATCGACCGTAGAAGACTTTCTGATCCTACAACTGGAAAGTCGACTTTCCTGGTCTCTACACACCTAACAATCCTTATTGTTACAGATATTCTACACGAGACCACCCTTTCTCCACAGATTAAAAAACAACAATTTTAATTAAGAACAAATCATCTCAAGTAATAAAAATGACATTAATGTACATTTGTCATTCTTTCCGACTTCATTTGTACCAAGTCGATTCATGGAAATAAAATCGAAGTAAAATTGGACATCACTAACAAGATTATAAAATCTGCACTTGGTCTAGGCATAGAAGTTAATGAGATTAGTTAAAGATTCGTTTACGAACAATGACATTTACAAATGTGAAATTGACTGACATTTGTCATTAGGTTCAATCTTCAATTTATATTTTTTCTCAACAGATTCGTTTAGAAAGTTAAAAAAAAGTCAATAAATGTAAAGTCTATGATAAAATGTAATGTAGTTTCTGGGATATCTTAGATGAGATTGTCTCAAACTCAATTTCTGCAGCACCATTTTGAATAGATCAAGGGTTCTCAAAGTGGAAGGAAACGTCAATTAGGAGTTGAACTATTGTGTATTGTCTTTCCCCAGGTGAATGATGGTTAATAGTATCCACGCTGGACGTTACTCGTAGGGATGAATGAGTTGTCGTTTCAAAGCCAGATATGTTGCCTTGTTTGCGATAAGTCCATGTTTTTCAAGGTTATCTTTTTGTTTTCTATCCACCGTTTACTTGATCTGCCTTTGGCTTTACGCCCGGATATTCTTTTGTTATATTCTCTTATTGGTATTTAGTTTGGGTTCATTCTCATAAGGTGACCGAACCATTTTACTTGCTATCGTTCCATATGTTCAATACATGATATTATACCAACTCTTTTCCTAATTTCTTCATTTCTTATTTTATCTAGTTTAGTAACCATTGCAGTATAACATCAGAGGAAAACTGTTAGATAACATAAAAGCGATATATCAAAAATGCCAAAGCTCAGTAAGAAAAACAGATGGAATGACTGAGCCTTTTGAAACAAGATCTGGAGTAAGACAAGGATGCGTACTTTCACCCCTACTTTTCAATATATACATGGACAGAATAATAAAAGAAGCTCATATCAACAAAGAGGAAAACATTGCAAATAAACCTGATGAGGAATTGAATAATGAAATCAATGAACTATTATTTGCTGATGATTAAAATTTAATATACAAAGATGAGGAAACTTTGCAAAAGCACATAAATGTATTGCTGTTAGCATGTCAGAAGTACAACATGAAAATTAATGTAAATAAACAGAAGTTATGAAAATTAGCAAGTCTCCAACACCAATGAATATAACAATAGATAACACCAAAGTGAAACAAGGCAAAGAATTTAAATATCTAGGCAGCATTATTTCCGAAGATGGAAGACTAGTCAGAGAAATATAAACAAGGTGCCAGAAAGCAAACACAGTGACTTACCAACGTTCACCATTACTTCTTCATCCAAAGATCAAGATGGAAATTAAAAAACAAATAATATCTACAATTTTTATACCAACACTGTGCTACCAATGTCAAACATGGTCTTTAACAGCTTCGCAGCAAAGAAAAATCGTCACATGTGAAATGAAGTGTCCGAGAAAAGCTGCAATGGTTACCAAACTAGATAATATAAGAAATGAAGAAATTGGGAAAAGAGTTGGTATAATAGCATGTATCGAACATATTGAGAGACAGCAAGTAAAATGGTTCGGCCACCTTATGAGAATGAAGCCAAACCAAATACCCTACGGTGGATAGAAAACATCAAGATAACCTTGAACAAACATGGACTAAATGCAACCTCGGCGACACATCTGGCCTTGAAACGACAGCTTAAGCTACCACCCCTACGCTTAACGGCAAGTGTGAATGTGATCAACAATCATTCACCTGGGGAAAGATAATAGATAATAGTAACCATTGCAACTTTTCTCAGACATTATATTTCATATATAACAATTTTCATTTCCTGCGATTTTGTTAAAGACCATGTTCTACATTGGTAGCTGAGTGCTGGTATATAAATTGTAGATATTGTATGTTTTTTATCTGAGGTAGAAATAAAAAAAGAAGGTAGAGATTCAAAACTCATAAGTTGTTACCGTATCACACTAAAAATTTAATACAGTAAACTGTTGAAAAAAAAACAGTTGCAGGATTAGAGGCAGTTCCATGCACCTAAACATATCTGACGTTAATAGTTCAAGATTCCAACATGGATGGCAGGTGTGGATAAAATGATTGCCCAGTTTACCCATGTTGAGGTGTGTCATGATGGCAGGTGTGGATAAAATGATTGCCCAGTTTACCCATGTTGAGGTGTGTCATGATGGCAGGTGTGGGTACAATGATTGCTCAGTTTACCTATGTTGAGGTGTGTCTTGGATGGCAGGTGTGGATAAAAGGATTGCCCAGTTTACCCATGTTGAGGTGTGTCATGATGGCAGGTGTGGGTACAATGATTGCTCAGTTTACCTATGTTGAGGTGTGTCTTGGATGGCAGGTGTGGATAAAAGGATTGCCCAGTTTACCCATGTTGAGGTGTGTCATGATGGCAGGTGTGGGTACAATGATTGCTCAGTTTACCTATGTTGAGGTGTGTCTTGGATGGCAGGTGTGGATAAAAGGATTGCCCAGTTTACCCATGTTGAGGTGTGTCATGATGGCAGGTGTGGGTACAATGATTGCTCAGTTTACCTATGTTGAGGTGTGTCTTGGATGGCAGGTGTGGATAAAAGGATTGCCCAGTTTACCCATGTTGAGGTGTGTCTTGGATGGCAGGTGTGGATAAAATGATTGCCCAGTTTACCCATGATGAGGTGTGTCATGGATGGCAGGTGTGGATAAAATGATTGCCCAGTATACCTATGTTGTTGTGTGTCATGGATGGCAGGTGTGGATAAACTGATTGCCCAGGTTGAGAGATTTGTCAAAGGGGAGAGCTGGTTAAGAGCCCGTGAGTTACTGAAGTTGACTGTTCCATCCAATATAGGATTAAAGTGACCCAGAAACCATGCTGAAGTTGCATGTGTCGGGCCGAATTCAGCAGATTTTACAGAAAAGCTGTAAACTATAACACAGCATATAACCTGCTTCGGACTACATCCTGCTATTCTGCAGGAGTTTGAGAACGAACGCAGAAGAACAAGTACGTAAAAGTTACATGATTTATTAAGATTTTAGAAATCATTTTCAATTTCAATGAATTCAACTGAAGTATACAAAACTTGATTGCTAACATCAACCTTTGCTATCACAACTCCCTATTCTCATTAACTTTTTGTTATCCCAGCTCCCATTGCTCATCAACGTCCTGTTATCCCAGCTCCCATTGCTCATCAACGTCCTGTTATCCCAGCTCCCTCTTCTCATCAACGTTTTGTTATCCCAGCTCCCATTTCTCATCAACGTTCTGTTATCCCAGCTCCGTCTGCTCATAAACTTTTTGTTATCCCAGCTCCCATTTCTCATCAACGTCCTGTTATCCCAGCTCCCTCTTCTCATCAACGTTTTGTTATCCCAGCTCCCATTTCTCATCAACGTTCTGTTATCCCAGCTCCGTCTGCTCATAAACTTTTTGTTATCACAGCTCTCTCTTCTCATCAGCATTCTATCTTTTCTGACAACTCACTTCCCACCCCCTACCCCCGTACCGCCCTGCTCCCCCCCCCACATTTATTGATGTAATTTATGCAGCCCCAAACAGAACTCATTTCTCACTGACTCATGTTAATATTGAGCCGGCCATCTTGACACTTCCATTTTGAAGTAAAGATATTCAATGCATAAAGACGCCACTCTTTGACATTTTAAACAATATCTGTGACAATGCAATCAATCAATGAATCGACCAAGTGACATGCTGAATAGCGAAGGCGATCAAATTTCTCCGGGACGCTCTGTCTCTTGTGTTGTCAATAAGCTCGGTTGGTGAGCTTCTACCGCGCCACAATACTAGTCCATCTAGCAACTTTTCTCTTTGTCGTCCCATGTCTCTTCTCCCCTTGATCTTTCCAGTGGTTGTAAAATGTTCAAGCTCTGCTCTTCTCAGCACATGTCCTAGAAACCTTGACTGTCTGCCCCTAATGTTTGATATGATTGATCTTTTTACGCCAGCATCAATGAGAACATCTGCATTAGTTTTCTTAGCTATTCATGGTATTTTTATCATTCTTCTGAGAAACCACATTTCTGTAGCGTCCAGTTAGTTCTGAAATTTTTTTGTTTATAGTCCACCCCTCACATTCATCAATAAAGAATCGGTTCGATATAATATCTCAGCACTCTTGTTCGGGTCTGCATTGATAGTCTTCCATTGCAGAAAATGGGTCTCATTTTTTGGAATGCTGATTTGGTGTTCAATAATCAATATAAATTAAATAATGGGACGATCCTCTGTCCAGGTCATGCTGGTGTCAGGGAAAACGAAAGATCCGAGGTTTTGACTGGTAAAGCCTTGGTGAATGGTACTGAAATAAGAAGATACAGGATTGAATTGATGAGAGTAGTCATGGATGCCCTACGAGAAGGGATGAGGTCGAACGTGACAATGCACATATTCAGAAAATGGTAGAAATGAGAGTGGCTAGAGGCGATGGAAGAAACTACTCTCGCCTGAAAGATCAGTAGAACACGCAATCAGGAACTGACTGGGACACTGAGCTTATACACTTTTAGATGGCTGACGGAACGGCGAGCAGAGCATATATGGGAATGCCTCCAGTATTGTAACGCTTTTCCCTAATCAAGAATCACGAATACATTATTAATTACTGAATTAAGTGCAGAAATTTAAATATATAGTGAGTATTTTTACACACGACGGAAGAATGGACAGAGAGATCGAGACAAGATTTCACAAAAAGTCGACAACGTAAATGATGAACTTAATCAATTTGGAACCACAAATCTATCCCCATGAACGCTAAAAGGCAAATCATAAATCATAAAATCGACTAGTTATGTAAAACATAACTAACCCTAAAGAATAATCCTAACCCTAACCCTAAAAATGAATACTTAAATTAATCATTGGTTATGTATTGATATGATATTTAGATTAATTAACCATGAAATACGTCGGTAGGTATAACTACAAACAAGAAAATAATAATTACAGGTGGAAGTATACTAACATGGTCATTCTAACTTTTCACACACTTGTAAGGTTTCCATTTGAAGCACCCTTCTATATAGATGGATGTATTGCTAATCAGTCCTAGAAATATTTTTCTTGTTACTTTTGAACGATCAGGAATGTACCAGTAACTCAGTTCTCGTACAGCACTTGTCATCCACAACGAGGACAAGACGAGAGCAGTTCAAGACTCGAGATAATCATTTTATCGATATTAGACTTCTAGAACTGGTGTCTGGATACTCAACATTCTTCAAACACAATTCTGTTTGGGATTGTTAAGTCGTTTGGTTTGATAGCACAGGCGAGTCGAAGGCTAAAGTGTGCCTAAGTGCTTAGGAGGCATTGAGTATTATTGATTGTTATCTTTAGTTTCCACCACTGTAATTATCATCC
The DNA here is from genome assembly GCA_034231615.1 of Meghimatium bilineatum. NCBI lineage: Eukaryota > Metazoa > Mollusca > Gastropoda > Stylommatophora > Philomycidae > Meghimatium > Meghimatium bilineatum. The sequence continues at coordinate 17,393,993 of CM067302.1, forward strand.
CTTTCATCATTCGCGTCATCGTTCTCATCGTTCCGTTTAAAGGAAGTCATCGTTTATCATCTCATCATTATCATCATCATAAAATCATCATTATCTTCATAATCACCGCTAGCATCAGCAATATTGCCATAATCGTTGCTTTTATCGTCATTATCGTGACCACAATCCCCACCATAATCGTAATCACCGCCACCACTATCATCCTCATCATTGTCACCATCATCATTATCATCCTTACAGTTGCCACAACCTTCCCTATCATCCTCATCATTAGCCCGTGTGTTGCCGGGGCCCGAAAGGGGAGCAAAGAATAGCAACACTGTTTACTTTCCACGAATGTCGTAAAAGTCGACTAAGGAGGTTATGGGATGGAGTTGGCTGTCCCATCCCATATAGGATCAGTGACCTAAATCCATGCTGAAGTCGGATGCGTCAGGCCGAAAGGCGCAGATATCGCAGTAATTCTGTAAACCATGACACAACGCATTCCGTTCTCCGGATTACATCCTGCTAATCTGCAGCAGTTTGAGAACGAACGCAGAAGACGAAGAAGATCCTCATCATTGCCACCACCACCATTATCATGGTCGTTATCCTCATCATCGCCGTTATTATCACCATCATTATCTTTATCATTATTACTACAAATCATCATCATCAACAGCGATTACTAACCGTGGCGTTGGTGATGATTATAGTGGTGGTGGTAGTGGCTGTTCTCACCCTTTCGAATTATGAACAATATAGCTCTTGTACAAATGGTAAATGTTAAGATGAATTATTAACCAGCACTATAAAATACGGTTTCCTAAAATTCTCAGCTGACCGGCTTGTAGTGGACCAGAAACTGTATCAGTAACGCCGTCTACCACATTTGTGTAGTAGCTATTTCCCCATGCCTCGACCGTCCCAGTGGGTTAAAGGGCATAGGATCATGGACCGCTGGATCAGCAACCAGACAACTACGACCTTTTCAGATATATACTTATTTGACTTATAATATACTGATAAATAATAATTGTTTGTTTGTTTGAGAAACTCAGGAATTGCGAGCTATTAGCTCTTAGTTCCTATGTGCAAGGGGGTGATTTTTTTCGGACGTTCTTTCATACCGACCAATGAAACACACGGAAATAATCGAAAACGACGTAAACATTCTTCTTTTGATTCTGTTAGAGTTTTATTGGTAATTGACAATCGATTTTTCATAGCTTTGATATGTGGAGTGGAACCTCTAAACACCCATATTAGGGTTAGGGTTATAATCAGGCTTAGTGCTACAATGTTACTCTTCTTCTTCAGTGCTCATTCTCAAGCTCCCATTGGTTCTCACTTGTAGCAGGACAATGGTTCTACTGGATTTTTAGCAGAATTTAGGCTAGATAATGGAAATATGTTGTTTGCGTTATATTTACACCAATGACCCGACAGTGAGTGTTCGGTTAGAAAACACGCCCGGACAAAAACACAAATCTGGATAGGTGATTTCTCGACTGGCACGATCGCCCCTCCAATAGACACAGCTGTAAATGGCTTGCAGACACATATGCGAGGGAATATAAATATGTTAAAGAAGGGAACTGGCCATCCACTAACAGTTGTTGCGACTTAGTACATGGCGAGATAGCTTCATCCCTGACGGGCAGATTGCTGTATCGAACATACCTTAAATCTCTTAACCAGTACCCCGTTTGAGTAGGTTTCTTCAATAGGCATTGCACTAAGCTGAAAGATCAGTTTCTCCTGGATATGAAAGAAAGCTTCAACAAACGACCCTACACAACATAAGAAGTAGGAACAAGTGTCTCGCAATTCCTGGAGATAGCAAACAGACAACAAAAACTCTCAACAAAGACGTGGGCGTCGAGAGTAACATTTTTCCCCTTAAAATTGATGAAGCAGGAAAAAGTTCCTTTAACTAACTTTCGAAAATGTTCTATAATAAAAATAGTGCCATCTGATGCATCCCCTCTGTTCCCTGTATGACCACCACTTGGTCAAGCAGGTAATCAACAAACCCCTGATGTAATAAAGTTATTCACCGGATAGGGGATACAAAAACCTATGTATGCAAATTCTTGTGATGACATACACATCTCTAACTAGACGTACTGCAGTTGTATGTATTGATGGCGTTAGAGAACGCCGGATACCAGACTTCCGTTGTTGTGCCTCAAATACCAATAGCGCGATTATTAGATTCTGCCGGAATCGCAGGCTGAGCTGGATGCCGCGTGCCGGTGGTTCATCGAGTGTCTTTTCCTGCTTCTGTTCAAATCTTTTGATTTATCGCTCTATTGCTTGATGTTTTTAGCCTGTTTTGTATTTTATTTGAAAGAATAATTTCTGCAAAGAATTTTAGATTGACATTACGGAATACATAAAATTGATTAAATACAAAAATAATGTTCCATTTTTTATATGAAGATTGATTGTATATACAGATTGATTGTTCGTTTTTATATGAAAAGTGACCATGTTATTTGAACTCTAACCTTCGTAATAGTTTAATATTTTTCTTCTGCTTTCGTTCTCAAACTCCTACTCATCAGCAGGATGTAGTCCGGAAAACGGAATGCGTCGTAACATAGTTTACAGCTAGGATGCGATATCTTGGCCTTTTGACATAAAAATCCGTCTTCTATGCTGTGTCAATCCACCATAGCATGGGACAGCTAATGAAACACCACAATTTTCTTAGACGACTTATGCGACATGCATGGCAACAATAGCGTTTACTATCCATCCACCCAAACCCACCAACCTAAACACCCACCTACCCACCCAATCCCAAAACCCATCCATCTAATCTATCTATCTATCTATCTATCTATCTATCTATCTATCTATCTATCTATCTATCTATCTATCTATCTATCTATCTATCTATCTATCTATCTATCTATCTATCTATCTATCTATCTATCTATCTATCTATCTATCTATCTATCTATCTATCTATCTATCTATCTATCTATCTATCTATCTATCTATCTATCTATCTATCTATCTATCTATCTATCTATCTATCTATCTATCTATCTATCTATCTATCTATCTATCTATCTATCTATCTATCTATCTATCTATCTATCTATCTATCTATCTATCTATCTATCTATCTATCTATCTATCTATCTATCTATCTATCTATCTATCTATCTATCTATCTATCTATCTATCTATCTATCTATCTATCTATCTATCTATCTATCTATCTATCTATCTATCTATCTATCTATCTATCTATCTATCTATCTATCTATCTATCTATCTATCTATCTATCTATCTATCTATCTATCTATCTATCTATCTATCTATCTATCTATCTATCTATCTATCTATCTATCTATCTATCTATCTATCTATCTATCTATCTATCTATCTATCTATCTATCTATCTATCTATCTATCTATCTATCTATCTATCTATCTATCTATCTATCTATCTATCTATCTATCTATCTATCTATCTATCTATCTATCTATCTATCTATCTATCTATCTATCTATCTATCTATCTATCTATCTATCTATCTATCTATCTATCTATCTATCTATCTATCTATCTATCTATCTATCTATCTATCTATCTATCTATCTATCTATCTATCTATCTATCTATCTATCTATCTATCTATCTATCTATCTATCTATCTATCTATCTATCTATCTATCTATCTATCTATCTATCTATCTATCTATCTATCTATCTATCTATCTATCTATCTATCTATCTATCTATCTATCTATCTATCTATCTATCTATCTATCTATCTATCTATCTATCTATCTATCTATCTATCTATCTATCTATCTATCTATCTATCTATCTATCTATCTATCTATCTATCTATCTATCTATCTATCTATCTATCTATCTATCTATCTATCTATCTATCTATCTATCTATCTATCTATCTATCTATCTATCTATCTATCTATCTATCTATCTATCTATCTATCTATCTATCTATCTATCTATCTATCTATCTATCTATCTATCTATCTATCTATCTATCTATCTATCTATCTATCTATCTATCTATCTATCTATCTATCTATCTATCTATCTATCTATCTATCTATCTATCTATCTATCTATCTATCTATCTATCTATCTATCTATCTATCTATCTATCTATCTATCTATCTATCTATCTATCTATCTATCTATCTATCTATCTATCTATCTATCTATCTATCTATCTATCTATCTATCTATCTATCTATCTATCTATCTATCTATCTATCTATCTATCTATCTATCTATCTATCTATCTATCTATCTATCTATCTATCTATCTATCTATCTATCTATCTATCTATCTATCTATCTATCTATCTATCTATCTATCTATCTATCTATCTATCTATCTATCTATCTATCTATCTATCTATCTATCTATCTATCTATCTATCTATCTATCTATCTATCTATCTATCTATCTATCTATCTATCTATCTATCTATCTATCTATCTATCTATCTATCTATCTATCTATCTATCTATCTATCTATCTATCTATCTATCTATCTATCTATCTATCTATCTATCTATCTATCTATCTATCTATCTATCTATCTATCTATCTATCTATCTATCTATCTATCTATCTATCTATCTATCTATCTATCTATCTATCTATCTATCTATCTATCTATCTATCTATCTATCTATCTATCTATCTATCTATCTATCTATCTATCTATCTATCTATCTATCTATCTATCTATCTATCTATCTATCTATCTATCTATCTATCTATCTATCTATCTATCTATCTATCTATCTATCTATCTATCTATCTATCTATCTATCTATCTATCTATCTATCTATCTATCTATCTATCTATCTATCTATCTATCTATCTATCTATCTATCTATCTATCTATCTATCTATCTATCTATCTATCTATCTATCTATCTATCTATCTATCTATCTATCTATCTATCTATCTATCTATCTATCTATCTATCTACCTATCTATCTATCTATCTATCTATCTATCTATCTATCTATCTATCTATCTATCTATCTATCTATCTATCTATCTATCTATCTATATATCTATCTATCGATCGATCGATAGATAGATCTATATATCTAATTACCTACCAACCAACCTAACTACCTTCCTACTGTCTATCAGTCAATCTCTGCCTATCTATCTATGTTCCTACTTCGCCGAATATGGTTAATTTCTGTTTTAAAATCTTAGGGTTGAAACATTGAAACTATCTTGTATAGTCTTGTCTGTAATATGTCCGTACATGTACCCTATGTTACGTATAATAATCTGTGCATTCAGTGCAAATGTGTATTCAGTTGTATTTTGCACAGAAAGATAATCTGACAAAGCTGAATAACAATTAATTATTCATAAATAGCTACAAACTATGAGAAAATTTTACAATTCTGAACTCGACATTACACAACGATATTTTTGTGTGTGCAACATACCGTTTCGACTCAATTTCTTCGTCATTTTTTTGTTCACAATTTTAACGATTACTTACCTATAAAGTAAAAAAAATGTTAGTGTATCCTTGAACTGTTCAATGTTCAAATTGGTGCATGTTGTTTATGATATTCCGCGTGTATTTAAATCTGTAAATGCATTTTTTTCAAAAACATCCTGTAAATTTTACAAAATTGTGCATATTTACGAGGTATGTTTTTCTTATTTATCTTGACTTGAATTAGTTTCTAAGTGAAATATTCAGTATTAATACCACTTCAGTCTATATAGGCGTTAAACTTTTCTAAATGGAATATTCAGTATTAATACCACTTCAGTCTATATAGGCGTTAAACTTTTCTAAATGGAATATTCAGTATTAATACCACTTCAGTCTATATAGGCGTTAAACTTTTCTAAATGGTATATTCAGTATTAATACCACTTCAGTCTATATAGGCGTTAAACTTTTCTAAATGGTATATTCAGTATTAATACCACTTCAGTCTATATAGGCGTTAAACTTTTCTAAATGGTATATTCAGTATTAATACCACTTCAGTCTATATAGGCGTTAAACTTTTCTAAATGGACTATTCAGTATTAATACCACTTCAGTCTATATAGGCGTTAAACTTTTCTAAATGGAATATTCAGTATTAATACCACTTCAGTCTATATAGGCGTTAAGCTTTTCTAAATGGAATATTCAGTATTAATACCACTTCAGTCTATATAGGCGTTAAACTTTTCTAAATGGAATATCCAGTATTAATACCACTTCAGTCTATATAGGCGTTAAACTTTTCTAAATGGAATATTCTGTATTAATACCACTTCAGTCTATATAGGCGTTAAACTTTTCTAAATGGTATATTCAGTATTAATACCACTTCAGTCTATACAGGCATTAAACATTTCTAAAACGGTACCTCTTAGACTAAAAAAAAAATTACATTATATAGAAATCCCATAGAAACGTTAATATACAATTTTATTCCTAATCTGTTTAACATTTGAGTACTTGATCCTGAAACACTTGATCAGTGCCGGATTTCATTCATTCATTCCTTCATTCATTCATGAATTCATTCATTCATTTTCGTTTTCCGCAGAAGTTAGCGCATAGGGCAGAGGTCAGATCTCTCCAAATCTGTCTGTTCAAAGCTATTCTGTGCAGTTCTTTAATAGTATGAATATTAGTTGTTTTACTTTCTCTAAGTATTGTTCTTCTGAGTGTTTCTTTTCGTCTACCCCGTGCTCTTTTGTCTGTAGGTATCAATTCAAGAGATTGATGGTGTATTCTGTTGGTGTCTGCGCGTAGGACATGCCCGATGTAGGACCAACGGCATTTTCTGATAACATCTGTGATGAAATTTTGATGTGTCTCTTCTCTGATTTTATCATTCGATTTGAATTATCTCCAATGTGTGTTAGTTATCCTACGAAGACATTTCTTCTAGAAACTCAGTAATTTCTTTTCTGAAGATGAAGAGCTTTAGTGCCGGATTTACCTATAAGCTAAACAAGCTATAGCTTAGGGCCCCATATCTGAAATAGCTTAGGGCCCCATATCTGAAATAGCTTAGGGCCCCATATCTTAAATAGCTTAGAGCCCCCATATCTTAAATAGCTTAGAGCCCCATATCTTAAATAGCTTACAGCCCCATATCTTAAATAGCTTAGAGCCCCATATCTTAAATAGCTTAGAGCCCCCATATCTCAAATAGCTTAAGGCCCTATCAAGTCTAAATCCGGCCCTGCACATGATATATCCAGTAATCATATTTTAATCTTTGAGAACCCTAAATGTTGTAATCGCTTAATCACTAATAATCAAGATGCCGTTCATTTGCCAGATATAAGGTTTGTATACATATATAATTTCGACATATATAAAAAAAAAATAATAATAATATTCTTTGTAACGACTTTTGAAACCGGGACGCATTTGTGCACAGATCAAGTGACATTATGAGAATGCATCACGACAAGTTGCCCGTACAAGCATATAACTAAATGAGATCAGGGTACAAAGCCAGAGGAAGACCATGAAAAAGATGGACAGAAAACGTCAAGGACGTCCTGAACAGACACGGTCATAGCACATCCGAGGCCACACATCGGGCTTTCGAACGCAAGCTCGAGCTCCAATCACCCCTACGCTTAACGGCAAGCGTGGATCACAAACCACCTCGGGAAAGACAATAGACAATAGACTTCTTTGCGCACTGATAAAGTTTTTTGCGACACTGATTCAAGACATAAGAAACGGGGACTATGTCGTAAAACCGGACGCGAGTCACTCTGTTTACGGTCCATCATAAAAGTAACAAAATTGCATTGTTTTCCCCCTAAATGAGATTCCGTTTGGTTATGGTTAAAGATAGGGTTATGAGATGTCGTGATTGTGGTTGAGATAAGGTTAGAGTTATGAGATGTCGTGATTGTGGTTGAGATAGGGTTAGAGTTATGAGATGTCGGGATTGTGGTTGAGATAGGGTTAGAGTTATGAGATGTCGGGATTGTGGTAGAGATAGGGTTAGAGTTATGAGATGTCGTGATTGTTGTAGAGATAGGGTTAGGGTATGGGATGACGTGATTGTGGTTGAAATAATGAATGTTAAGCACATGATACTATTTAGGACTTGGGTCAAGTTTAGAGTTAGCATTTGCAATAATATCTTTTCGTGATTATTTAAAATATAGGACAATGTATGCCAACTGTCAAATTCAAAACCCTAAATCTAATCGTAACTCTAACTTTAGTCCTAATCTTATCTCTAATCCTAACTGTAACTCTAGTCCTAATCCTATCTCTAATCCTAACTGTAACTCTAATCCTAACCTTATCTCTAATCCTAACTGTAACTCCAGTCCTAACCTTATCTCTAATTCTAACTGTAACTCTAGTCCTAACCTTATCTCTAATCCTAACTGTAACTCTAGTCCTAACCTTATCTCTAATCCTAACTGTAACTCTAGTCCTAATCGTATCTCTAATCCTAACTGTAACTCTAATCCTAATCTTTTCTCTAATCATAACTCTAACTCTAGTCCTAACCTTATCTCTAATCCTAACTGCATCTATAGTCCTAACCTTATCTCTAATCCTAACTGTAACTCTAGTCCTAATCTTTTCTTTAATCCTAACTCTAACTCTAATCCTAACTGTAACTCTAACCCTAACCTTATCTCTAATCCAACCCTACAAATCTCATATTCAGTATGTCCTTCAACATGTGATTTTAGTGCTTGTTTAGTAACTCTTCTTTTTAATCCTAGTTTCACTAGTTTCCTGTAACTAGGTTACATGAGTGGCCCTCATGTCCAGCATTCTGGCAATAGTCACGGACGAGGAAAAAAGCATTCTCCACACGATCTGACGTAACGTCTGTAAACTAATATATCAATATATTGTAACCGCAATGACATATATGCTAATCACTACTTTTTGTTATATCCAAAATCTCAAAGAAATTTGTTATTTTCAAAACAAGATCTGAATATAAATAATTACAGTTTACGTAGCAAATACATCATCATTTATCAAAAATACACAGTTATATCTCTTGGCTGTGGAAAACTAATCCTGTCTAATCTCCCTTTCCTAACAGGGGATATAACTGTATAAATCAAGAATACATTTAGAAAGAAAAAAATATTATTTCTAATAATAAGTGTTCTTGGAATATGCAGATCTGAACGTTAAAAATCTCGTGGGCAAATTGTAAACTTTGGTGAAAATGTCAAAGTTCAACTGGTCAGTTATGGAGGTCGGTGATCAGCAAATTGGAGTAATATTTTCCAAACTGGTCGCAGTAATAGCGATAATGACCTACCAGTGTAATGAACAATAAGGTTGGAAAGGAATCATATCTCGTGCATACATAGTATCACTTAATCAATCAATCAATCAATCAATCAATCATGTGCCCTGCCGAGTGACGTAGGCGACCAAGCTTCTCTACAAATCCCTATCTCTCGTGCTGTTAATAAGTTTAGTTTTCGAGTCTGTATGTCTGTCTGTCTGTCTGTCTTTCTGTCTGTCTTTCTGTCTGTCTGCCTGCCTGCCTGCCTGCCTGTCTGTCTGTCTGTATGTCTGTCTGTCTGTCTGTATGTCTGTCTGTCTGTCTCTCTCTGTCTGTCTGTCTGCCTGCCTGCCTGTCTGTCTGTCTCTCTGTATGCCTGCCTGCCTGTCTGTCTGTCCACCCACCGATCTATCCACCCATTGGTAGTCCATTCATATCTATGTATATCCATCCATCCATCTATCCATTCACTCATCATTAATTATATATATCCGTGCATCCATATATATATATATATCTGTTTCACTAAAGCGGCGAAAACGGTACGTTGAGCAAAAACCAGAGCTCTCCAGTTAGAGCGGTATGACACTACTGTGTGTAATGTTTTGTATGTTGTTGAGAGACCCATTATCTCTTTGACTGTTCTGGAAAGAGTTGATTTTAGTCGCCCTATATTTCTTTTTTCACCTGGTATCCATTTTAATGCTTGTAGTGGCAGTCTGTTTTCATTTAAAGTACATATTTAATATAAGCCCATATTTTTTCGTATTATTGTTATCGTTACATAATGATGTTTCGGTGTCTTCTCTTACTTGTTTGTTCGACTTGAATTATTCCAACCCAATATTTCGTAGTTTCTAAGACTTTTATTTTAAAATGAATTTAATTTTTCTCCAGAATTTTGTTACTATCCAACTTTCGCAACCGTATGTTAATATGTATTTTCATTAGAGTTAAAGTGGTAGTTTGGTATATTTACCTATTGTTTATGATTTCCACATTTTAGATTGTTGGATGCACTGAATACCAAAGCAATTCTAGTATAAATCTCATCTGCTGTATTACTATCTTGTGTCATTTTTCTGCACGTAGGAAACCATATTAGTTTTTCTATCAGATTATACCAGCTAATACTAAATCTAATCAGATTATACCAGCTAATACTAAATCCGATACGATTATACCAGTTAATACTAAATCTAATAAGATTATACCAGCTAATACTAAATCTAATAAGATTATACCAGTTATTACTAAATCTAATAAGATTATACCAGTTAATACTAAATCTAATAAGATTATATCAGCTAATACTAAATCTAATAAGATTATACCAGCTAATACTAAATCTAATAAAATTATACCAGTTAATACTAAATCTAATAAGATTATACCAGTTATTACTAAATCTAATAAGATTATACCAGCTAATACTAAATCTAATAAGATTATACCAGCTAATACTAAATCTAATAAGATTATACCAGCTAATACTAAATCTAATAAGATTATACCAGCTAATACTAAATCTAATAAGATTATACCAGTTAATACTAAATCTAATAAGATTATACCAGTTATTACTAAATCTAATAAGATTATACCAGTTAATACTAAATCTAATAAGATTATACCAGCTAATACTAAATCTAATACGATTATACCAGCTAATACTAAATCTAACCAGATTACACCAAATAATTTCACTGATTCTTTTATGATTGTTCCGAGCGTCAGAAATTCGGTCAATACACAATCGTTGTGGTCTGAACCTAGACTGGCCTTTTCTAACCTTCCCATTTATTCCTTTAATTTTTTCTAGCATCGTGCTTACGTATACTTTTCGTTGCAATGTCAATATAGTTATTCCTTACCAATATCTACATAATACTCGCGCAGGAGACAGGTAATGCCGTTCTACTGGATAACGACTGACACACTAACAATGTCGGATGCCTACGTGAATTAATATATACAAAACACAGAATATAATCATGCAGATGACAATACGCAGGACATAATCAGCGTGTCGAACCAAAAGGGCTTTGTCAAGATACGCTGATAACAAAAAACTATAAAAATACGACGAGTAGAAATGACTCGTATGTACGTATCTTGACAAATGCCTTTTGGTTCGAAACGTCGTTTATGTCATGCGTATTGTCATCTGTATGATGATATTCTGTGTTTTTTTGTATATATTAATTCATATTAATTCACATAAACATCCGACAGGGATGGTGTGTCAGTCGTTGCCCAGTAGAACATTATTACCTGTCTTCCGCTTGAGTATTATTTCCATTCAGTTCTACTAGCAGTACTACCTTTTCTTGATTAATACTATCTACAGTAATCTTTATTATCATCTATACAGTTACTTATATTATCATCTATACAGTTATTAATATTGTCATCTATCCAATCAGTTATATTATCATCTATATAGTCAGTTATATTATCATCTATACAATCTTCCGTGTGTTGTCGAGGCCCGAAAGGGGGGAAAAGAATAGCAACACTGTTTACCTTCCATGCATGTCGTAAAATGCGACTAAGGAGGTTATGGTATAGAGTTAGCTATCCCATCCCATATAGGCTCAGTGACCCAACACCATGCTGAAGTCGGATGTGGCAGGCTTAAAGGCGCAGATATCGCAGCAATGATGTAAACCATGGCACAACGCATTCAGTTCTCCGGACTACATCCTGCTAATCTGCAGGAGTTTGAGAACGAACGCAGAAGAAGAAGAAGAAGATCTATACAATCACTTATATGTAATGTATACAGTCAGTTATATTGTCATCTATACAATCACTTATATGTCATTTATACAGTCAGTTATATTGTCATCTATACAATCACTTATATGTCATTTATACAGTCAGTTATATTGTCATCTATACAATCACTTATATGTCATTTATACAGTCAGTTATATTGTCATCTATACAATCACTTATATGTCATTTATACAGTCAGTTATATTGTCATCTATACAATCACTTATATGTCATTTATACAGTCAGTTATATTGTCATCTATACAATCACTTATATGTCATTTATACAGTCAGTTATATTGTCATCTATACAATCACTTATATGTCATTTATACAGTCAGTTATATTGTCATCTATACAATCACTTATATGTCATTTATACAGTCAGTTATATTGTCATCTATACAATCACTTATATGTCATTTATACAGTCAGTTATATTGTCATCTATACAATCGCTTATATTGTCTTTTATACAGTCAGTTATATTGTCATCTATACAATCGCTTATACTGTCATTTATACAGTCAGTTATATTGTCATCTATAGTTAAAAGTAAAAAATAAACCTATTGCAAACATATATGCATTTATTAATACGGTAGGGATATAGATAGACATATATATAGATAAATAGATTGATAGAGAGATAGTTGAATAAACCGCCCGTGTGTTGCCGGGGCCCGAAAGGGGAGCAAAGAATAGCAACACTGTTTACCTTCCATGCATGTCGTAAAAGGCGACTAAGAAGGTTATGGGATGGAGTTGGCTGTCCTATCCCATATAGGTTCAGTGACCCACAGCCATGCTGAAGTCGGATGTGTCAGGCCAAAAGGCGCAGATATCGCAGCAATGCTGTAAACCATGACACAACGCATTCCGTTCTCCGGACTACATCCTGCTAATCTGCAGGAGTTTGAGAACGAACGAAGAAGAAGAAGAAGAATAAACCGATAGACAATCAGACAGAGATACCAGACAGATAATCAGCAGAGATAGAAACCAAAAGATAACAAGACAGATAGGTAGTTGGGTGAACGAACAGAGAAAAGTAGACGGATTATAGACAGGTAGATAGACAGGTAGATAGACAGGTGGATATATGTAAATATCTAGGTAGATATACCTATTACAGAGTATATTACGGCGATAAATAATGTATGTGATTTTACTTTTGTTTCAGATATGGATAATCTTGGATAAATTATCCAGAACAAGTTACCTGGATGCTAATACTTCAATAGCCAGGGATATTAATCGATACAACTGGAGAATATTAGCAGATCTTGATACTATCATTATACATCAAGGTTATTGATTCTGTCCAAAACTAAACCGAGTAACTTCACGAGAAACGGAATTCCTGCGCGGATCAAGGATACAAAAAAAAAAAAAATCTTAAACCAATGAAATGGAATAATTAGTAGCACATTTTATTTGGGTGTTAAAACAAGAAAATATGATTTCAATACTGAATTAATACTTTTAATAATTTGAATGTATTTTTCAATGAAAGAAACAACAAAATGACAATCTGAAAAGTGCTGGACTTTTTTAAAACAAATATTGCATTTGCGGTATTAATACACCAAGTCGCATCGAGTACGATGTGATATCAGATTTGGAACCACGAATAAGTTCGACAGAATTGTGTTTGTGAGGTGAAGTCACTAACCACTCAGCCACCGAGCCACACCGAACCACTCAACCAGAGACGTATTTACAGACCGAAAATAACGTTCATATATTGAAATTAAAGATTTCGTATATAAATGAACTATTTAAACCAAACAGGCACATTTCTAGACATGTTTACCAGTTTATAATTTTTTTAATATAAATGAGAAAATTAGCATTACTGAAGATTCCTCTAAAGGTTTTCTAGAATTAATCTGGAGAGCACAGTTCTGTGATTCTCTATCAGACGCTGCTATCGTTATTTGTCGATATACAACCCCCAAAATAACAGCCAATTTTGGATTTCAGAATGATCTTAACTGGAGATTAGAAAGCTAATTCTTAGTTTTAATAAGCTTTTCGATGAGTGCTTTTTCTGGCTAGCGTTTCTTAACTAGATTTATATATTAGAAGCACGTACAACTGTTTTTAGTCACCCCTGACATTTGTCAGTGGCAAAGAAATCTTTGTTACCCATAACCTGAGATGCCAGATTTCTGCACATCAAACGACCATACATGACATAGCCGGAAAAACGTTCGTAATTCAATTCTGCGGCATCTAAACAGCAAAAGTAGATATCTGACAACATGTAGACAAAATGAAGTCTACGAGAAACAGTAATGAGCCTAAACGTCTAAAATAAGAAAGGAGCTGGTGTCGTAGTGGAAGGACTACGTGAACCACATTCTCCATTATATTTAATGCTTAAAAACTCGGATATAATCAATTTGGACTCAATGTGACGTCTAAATTTCAAGGGTGTGTTGTTTGATTTGATAACTCCAAACTGTGAATATTCTTTAATTTGATTACTTCATACTGTGGATATTCTTTGATTTGATTACTCCAAATTGTGGATACTAGATATACTTTTCTTATTGATATACTCATTATCAATGAATAATCCACATATCCAATGGATGTATAGGTGACGAACCTAACAAAATTTATTAATTCCACATTCTAATTACGTGTTAACCTTTAGTATACCACACGCCTATTAGGTAGGCGCGAGAGATAACTTCCTTCTACGTCTATTGGATAGCTCTTTTTGCACCTAACGTCATGTGAGCGTGTTAAACGTTGGTTTCAGATTGCTGATGCCAAGAGTTAATATCAAAGAATGCTTTGCAAAACACAACTACTTTCAATGCTCTATATTCCGTTAATATCATTTGCTACAAAAGTTTGCAACGTACAACATTATCAAAAACAGATCGGAATACTCTTGTGCACATGTCGCACACGCGTCAATATACAATAAACACATACAACCGAAGCGAGTCAGCAATGTAACAATTTGTATACACTTAAGAAGTAACAATTGTACAACTGTTTACAATCACGGATACTGTACCTATAAGCGCACACGTACTTCAAGCCTGATGATAGCTCACGTGCACATCATATATATATATATATTGACCACTTCATGTCATTGATTCTGTAATAGTCCATGGTACGTGAGTCTTCAATTAGAACTCTGCAGAACTTCCTGTCATGCGCAGAGTTTACATAATATTTTTAAGTTGCTCCATAATTTCTCAAAATTTATTTTGTGGTGTATTTCCTGAATATAAATTAAAATAAAACCAGGATCTGTGGTAAAAAGGTACATAGTGCTTTTTGGACAGCCAATGTAGTAGCGGGTTGAATTTATATTTCAAGTACTTGTGCAACTAGACCGCTAAGAAAGCAATGGTAATATTCTGAAGGAAAATACTGCTTAAATAGTAACTACAGCAAACAAGATATAGGCTGACTGCTACGTCTTCAAGTAGATATGGTACCAATTTATCAGTACCTGACTCTTCCATAATATTATTGTTATAAAATATTAATTGGGATATTTTTTTGTAATAAATTGCGGAGAAGTGTGAGCTGCTGAGAATTACACCACCATGTTGAATTCCTGTGACAAATTATGTGTAAATAGTTGCATAGGTAGCGTACCAGAAAGCGACAGCAACAGGTTTCAAACCCTTGTTCAGTGTGTTATGTATTTATGTGGGCTGCCACACCACCCCAACACCAGCATAGCAAGTATCTTAGAGGATATTGACCACAACTTTCTCCCAGATAATGTGACAGTACTGCCTTCAAGTGATGACAACCACGTGTGCCCCAACACGAAGGCTGAGCTGCTGGACATGGAGCAGCCTGCACGGTGAGTCGTGTTAAGACTTGAATATATGTTTAACTCTTTGTTGACCACGCGACTTATAATGTGGCTTCAAGTGTTATACATAAACTTGAATATATGTTTAACTCTTTGTTGACCACGCGACTTATAATGTGGCTTCGAGTGTTATACATAAACTTGAATATATGTTTAACTCTTTGTTGACCACGCGACTGACAATGTGACTTTGAGCGATATACACAAATAATACATTGAACAGCACGTAATGCTGAATTAGTGAAACTTAGATAACACAAAGTGCGTGCAGAGCTAGAATCTATAGAATATGGTTAAATTGTCGAAACACTAAAACTCCGGCGAACAGAATACATTATGTCGTTTACAATATAGCTGCTGTATATGCGCTTTTTGGCTTGAAACATCCAACTAAGCATGGCTTCTGGGTCACTTTAATCCTATATTGAATGAAACATCCAATTCGACCCCAAAACCTCTTTATTCGCTTCTTTTAACATGCATGACAGGTAAACACAGTGTTGTTATTATTAGTTTCCCACCTCGGTAAAACCGAGACAATCAGCAGTAAATGTTGACCTCTGCACAGAAAGTAAAATGTACTTCATATGTTACTTTTTTATTATTGTCGTGATTTTCGTTATTCTTTTGTCTATATACTTGGAGTCACATGCCAAAAGAAAAGCCAAGGTCGACCAACGAAATTCACGGAAAGAATCAAAATTTTAAATTAGAGGACGTAATAAATTTTTAGTACTTGGGCACGAACATAAATATGTTAGGAGACTGCGCTGTCGAAATCAAGAAAAGAATTGCAATGATGACATTGAAACTTTTACATATGAAAAATCTTTGGCAGATACCAGCAGATTAGCCAAACTGTGTATGATCAGAGCATGAGTATTCCTTCCCAGTGGCAATATACGGTTATGAGGCATGGACATTAAATAAAACAATAGCAAAGAGAATTACTGCTTTCAAAATGAAAGGCTACAGAATAATTTTACGTAAACCATGGAGAGTTAAAAAGACGAATCAAGAAGTGTTAAGATCAATAAACGTCGAAAATGGCTGGCTCCTTAACAACATCTTAACAAGAAAGCTGTGGTTTGTTTTTGGGTCATATAAGGAGATATAACAGCATGGAAAGAGTAATAGCTGAAGGCAGAGTTAACGGCAACAGGGCAAGACGGCGCCCAAGACGTATATCAGATTTTTTACACTCCCTAGCTGCGGCAGGTCAACTCGACCAGAATCGCGGAGTGTTCAGAGGATTCATAAGAAAGACCACGTTCTGAAAAAAAATATGTCACATGATGATGATGACATAGTTCTTTTTCTGGATACGGTAGCAGTAAAACACAGATATCAGAAAACTCTAGTTGGAACTTCAAGGAACTTTTTTTAATGGGGCCCTATACCATACGAAGAAAACGCGAACCGGTTTTCCGATCCACAAATCTTGTTCACCTTTGAGCTATATTGTATTTTATGATTCCAAGAATTTACAAACGAGAACGGATGTGTTTCACATATGCACGGCGCCTGTGTGTTGCCGGGGCCCGAAAGGGGAGCAAAGAATAGCAACACTGTTTACCATCCACGCATGTCGTAAAAGGTGACTAAAGAGGTTATGGGATGGAGTTGGCTGTCCCATCCCATATAGGGTCAGTGAGTGATCCAAATCCATGCTTAAGTCGAATGTGTCAGGCCGAAAGGCGCATATATCGTAGCAATGCTGTAAACTATGACACAACTCATTCCGTTCTCCGGACTACATCCTGCTAATCTGCAGGAGTTTGAGAACGAACGCAGAAGAAGAAGAAGAACATATGCACGTTGTTTTGGAGGGTAGGTGACTCCAAAGAGTTTGCTTTCATAGTTAAATACTATGAGAGGTATAATGTAAGGGAGGTATAATGTAAGGGAGGTATAATGTAAGGTAGGTATAATGTAAGGGATGTATAATGTAAGGGAGGTATAATGTAAGGGATGTATAATGTAAGGGAGGTATAATGTAAGGGAGGTATAATGTAAGGGAGATACAATGTAAGGGAGGTATAATGTAATGGAAGTATAATGTAAGGGAGATATAATGTAAGGGAGGTATAATGTAATGGAAGTATAATGTAATGGAAGTATAATGTAATGGAAGTATAATGTAATGGAAGTGTAATGTAATGGAAGTATAATGTAATGGAAGTATAATGTAAGGGAGGTATAATGTAAGGGAGGTATAATGTAAGGGGAACCCTCTTATGATGGGAAACTATGAGGGAAAGTCTTTTATGAGGGAAAATCTTGTATGAGGGAAAGTCTTGTATGAGGGAAAGTCGTGTATGAGAGAAAGTCTTGCATGTGGGAAAGTCTTGTATCAGGGGAAGTCTTCTACTCAGAGGGTGTACATAAAAGACCGTCGACAGTCAAGACCTCTACACAGAAACTAAATACGTCTTTATTCACTACGTTTTTGATTATTGTCGTGTTTTTCGCTGGTCTATAGTTGCCACCTTAATCTCGACCAAGAAGCTCAATTTAGTCTATGTGAATGCAAGTGACATCTCGTACATTGAAATATAAATTGCCCTGTATGCAATGTTCTCATGTAACTGAGGAAAGATATAAATGTCAACAAAAGAGACTGACGATGAAATAAAGAAATCATTAAAAAAAAAATATTCCAGATCGAGTCAAGACTACATTGAGTGACATCAAACCAGGTGGTTTGGCAATGAGGTTAGAATGGAATATAACGCAAGCAGCACTTCGTGTTTACAACAGCAGATGGTTGGGCTACAAGGCAATATGAAAAGCAATAACTAGATGACTGGAGACAATCAGTGAAACATTAAACAGAAACAGGCGAATGCGACCCAAATGGTCAAAAACAAAACCCACCCCCTTACCCCACGTCGCTAACAGCGCAAGTGAAAATAAAAATAGATATATGCTTGTTTGAGAACCCCAGGAGTTGCAAGCGATTAGCTCTTACTTTCTTTGTGCAGTTGTGTGGTTTTTCTGAACTTTCTTTCATACCCAGGAGACTTCAACTTTCGGCTTAGTGCAATGCCTATTGGAGGATCCTTCGACTCAGAGGGGGGTCTATAATTGTATAGGTGACATGCTACAAAGCTTTCATAAGAGAGTCTCAATATAATGGCATGCCATCTGCTAAGGTTTTCTGTTGCATTGGAGGTTTGTCTAGTAGGCAAGTGGTGAGACTCACAGGCGCAACCACATGGGTGAAAACAGAAAGGCAGACAGACAGACAGACTGACGGACGGACAGACAGACAGACACAGACAGACAGGCAGGCAGGCAGACAGATAGGCAGACAGACAGACAGACAGACAGACAGACAGACAGACTGACAGACAGGCAGACAGACAGACAGTCAGACAGACAGCATCATTGAGAGGGAAGGAGTACATATGGGTAACCCGAGAACAAAGAAATCAATCCTCTTTTTTCAACCCTTGTCAACTCTTGGTTTAACATTTCTCAAAACTTAGATTATTAATTGAGTGGTTACATAATCTTAGTAATAACGCGAAATAACACCGCACTATTCAGGTTTGGGTTTCAGATAGCAGTAATCGTCTATTCCTGGCTAGTAAATATTAAAAGGACAATAATATTTACTAATACTATCACGCCAGTGTCAGAATTGTCTTTTACGGTAAAACCGATACTTTTGTAGGATCTGTTCGTCCAGATAAATCTCACTGAAAATGTAAGCACAATAATGTAAGCGGGTATACAAAATGATAAGATATAGTTAGACAAATTGACAGAGTAAAGAATAGAAGTGTTACTGATTAATTTTGATTTTATTCTTATGTTTATATGCCTCATGATAATTTAACTCAAAATAAACCAACTAAAAATACTAAAATTAATAGGGACTAGTCCAGTCCTACTAGTTTTGTCATCGCACTCAATTTCTGCAAATATTATTGATTTTGTCTTATTTGTTTTTTGTATTTTTATGTGCAACATTCATAACAATATTCAAATCCACATGAATGTATTATTTAAAATGATACAACACAGAAATTGATCTAATTATATTCTTCCACCGTTTTCTTCCATCAGGTACTCTGTGCCTCTTCAAGGTTACATCTCGCCAGTTCTTGTGTTTCTCACCATTATCAATAATTCATTGGTATGCATCGTTCTTCTGAAACCGCACATGCGCAGTCCGACCAACGCCATTTTGGTTGCTATGGCTTTATCGGATATGTTTACTGGGCTGTTTCCGGTTCCTGTTTTCCTGCACTTTTACGCCACTGACCGGCATCAGGAATGGGTCCCGTATAATTGGTGTCTCGCAATTGGTATTTTCCGAGTGCACATACCTACAATATTTCATACAACTTCAATTTGGCTGACGATGGCGCTCGCTATTCAACGGTACATCTACGTCTGCCACTCGTTCAAAGCTAGAACCTGGTGTACTATTAAAAACGTAGTTATAGGAACGATAGCAATCTTTTCTTTAGCCATACTCAGCCAAATCACATGCTTTTTCGAAACTTACCCAGTTGAGACAACGAGAATCTCAATGCTGGAACCAAGCAAAACCGTTTCTGCTTGTATAAAAGAGCTACGCCCTTGGCTGAACAGCAACTTGTACCTCTACTACAACAGCTACTACAGTTTCCGAGTGATCTTCATTCATCTTATACCCTGTGTATCCCTTGTTGTCATGAACGCGTTGCTTATCTACGCGATGAAAAAAGCGCAGGTCAGGCGTAAACAACTCCTGAGGCAGAACAAAAAAAGCGAAAGTAGGAAACTGAAGGAGTCAAATTGTACCACCTTGATGTTAGTATCTGTTGTTGGTCTATTCTTGTTGGTAGAGTTTCCACTGGGACTTCTTATGGTGTTTGTTATCTTGGACAAAACGTTTGGGATTGAAATTATTCGGCAGGAAACAGTGGAAGTGAGTACATGCTTCGTCTGTTTCATTAATTTTGTGTTTATGCTCAATGACAAGTTTGTTATTTGTAATGACTGTTTATGTTCAATAATGACGTATTGTTATGTTCATTGACATATTTGTTATGTTTTGTTGTTTGTTATATTCAATAAAATGTTTGTTATGTTCCGTAGTTTGTTATTTTTCGTTGTTTGTTTGTTTCGTTGTTTGTCATATTCAATAACATTATTTTATGTTCTTTTGTTTGTTAGTTTTGTATGTTCAATAACAAATTTGTTATGTTCCGTTGTTTGTTATGTACAACTATTTCTTATGTTCATTAAAGTGTTTGTCATATTCAGTTGTTTTTTATATGCAATGACGTGTTTATTATGTTTAATAACGCGTTTCGTTATGTTCAAAGACGCATTAGTTATGTCTTTGGTTGTTTTTTCTGGTTTATATTCAATTACGTGTTTGCATTTCATATAAAAAAACAGAATAGAAGGAGTGCTGCAAAACTGTTAACATATGGCAAATGAAAAATAGAAAAAAAATTGTTAGAACTAAGTTTTACCAATAAGACAAATACACATAAACGACGTTTAGATCACACGGTGTTCATTAAGCCAGGGAGGTTAAACAATTGTGTACCTGAGGCACCGAAATGAAGCCGCGTATAACGACACTATTATCTGTCCTGCATTTCGTAAGAAGGGACTAAGGATATTTGGAGATTGAGTTATCTGTGTTCTGCTATAGATGGTCGAAGTGACAAATAAACCATGCTTAGTCGGATGTATCGCACCGAAAATCGCAGAAATCTCAACTAAGCTGTAAAATATGATAAAACCGTTTTCAGGACAACATTCTGCTAATCTGCATAAACCTTGATAACGAACGCAAAAAAAAGAAAGAAACGTAAAAAAATCTAGAAGTATAATTGCCCGAAACTACAGGATTATAAGTGAGACTGTGGTAAAACTATAATTTATGGAATACTTATGAGCAACACAAATGAGTTAAAATTGACAGTACATACACATACTTCCTGACTAACGAATAGTAACGCATACAGATAACAGTATACGAAACAGACTAAACAAATGGTCTGAATAGCACAATTTTCTGCAGGCTCCGGCGTTGTAGCACGTGTGCCCATGTAGAACACATTCGTTCATTAAGCCATTGAAGTTATTTCATAAATCCACATTTACTGCCGTATTGGTTTTATATGAAATTCAGGTAACTTTATTTACGTTACATTTGTAAATGCCGTAACATGAAATATACCGATGAAACCAGCAAGAGACTAAGTGACCATTTCTGCCAACATCTTCACGCTGTTAACAACATATCTCTTACTCCTATCCCTATGAATTTCCTTGACGATGATCGACTTGGTTTCTGAGCAAAATGCTGGGGTCAATGAAGATTGCGTTTGGTAAATCAACCTCAATGTATTTAATCGAAAAAAGTAACAGCTACAGGAAACTGTAATCCAGAAGGCGAAACTTAGAACAGCATAATGAAATTTAGCTAGTCACTTGTAACACATAACAACACACAAATATCGCAGTTTCAACTAAAATGTCTTTATCAAGAACACAATATAACACACGAGTAAGAAATTGCACTGTCGACATTCACAAAATAATCTCTAGGCGGGATGAAACAGGATGTCTGGAAAAGTATGAGTAATAAAAAAACCCAGAAGAATCGAGATCAAATAAAACATGAAGTTGACAAAATATCACGTGATTTTGACAAAAGAAAGCAACCAGAACAATGATAGAACATACCAGGATATCTGCACATATGAATGAAGAGTGTTAATTGCAGAGGGATCTAGAGTGCCGAATCGGCGAATACGATGGTTCTAAAATGCATCGCTAGTCCGATCATCAATGGTGAAGAGCATCTCGGGGGTCCATGATGTCGAGTTGACTGCCAATAGCTTGTGATCCTCTGATAACAGGGAAAAAATGTTGAGGTAACAAAAAATATGCGGAAAGACGCATGAACATAACACAGAGCCACCATCACAGAACTACGAACACAGAGCCATAACACAGAGCCACCAACACAGAGACACTAGCAAAGAGCCATAACGCATAGCCATCAATACAAATCCACGATAACAGAGCCACAACACAGAATCACCACTACAGAACTACCAACATATTTTCCTGCTTAGGAAGTCAAATCTAATCTGGGAACAATACATTATACAGGTAAGTATTGAAAATACACAAATTTTGGCAACTACATTTGACGAATTTATAGAAAATAATACACATCATTTTGTTACCAATATATGGGAATCTATAGGTACATTTTTTAAGACAGAAGAAAAGGGTTTATAGTTTTTTAAACGACACATCGCAGACAGACACAAAATCTAAAGTGCAGTTCCGGGAACTTAAAGCGACCACCACCAACGACATCTATAATGGACTTCTTACCGAGGTTTAAGTAACACAAACCTTGCAAGTCAGCAGAACACTGTTCCATGGCCTTGTGGAGTTCAGAATTAACATATTCTGTAACTGGACGAGAAGGTATTCTGTACACATAGTACAGAGTTTTAATACAAGTATTAGTATGGCAAGCCGCAATGGTTACTAAACTATACAAAATAAGAAATGAAGAAATGAGGAAAAGAGTTGGTATAATATCAATCTATTGAGCATATCAATAGACAGCACGTACAATGGTTCGATCACTTTATGAGAATTAAGACAAACAAAATACCAACTTTTGGATTTTGCCAAAATAATTGAGGGTATAGCATCTGGGAGGAGAAGGAAAGTCAGACCAAGAAGACGATGGACTGACTATATTAATGATAGAATGAATACGTCGTTGGAAAATGCAAGCCGCATCACCCAAGACAGAGAAGGGTTCAGGGAGTTCTTTGGGAAGAC
Source organism: Meghimatium bilineatum (assembly GCA_034231615.1). Lineage (NCBI taxonomy): Eukaryota > Metazoa > Mollusca > Gastropoda > Stylommatophora > Philomycidae > Meghimatium > Meghimatium bilineatum. The sequence goes on from CM067302.1 coordinate 17,417,735, forward strand.
AACGTTCTGATGAGAATACGTCACATGACACACACCCAAACCTGGTAAACCCTAAATCCTGTTAAGCAGATGTAAGATTATCAGAATACAGAATATATTGGCTTCACAGTAGAGCTGAGTTATTTTGCGCCTTCCGGACTGGCACGTCCGTTTATATGATGTTTTTAATTCAGATGTGCTTCGATAACCAGTGATAGTATTCCTATCTGTCGCCAGGAGAAAAAACAACGAGACAATATCTGCTCTATGTCGTGTCAGTTTATCATCCACTGTGATCTTCTACTTTGCAGGCCAGAACGTGCTCCCGGGTGACAGTTGCTGAGGAGAAGGTGCGCAGGGATTTAGGCTTGGGTCGACTACATCTATCTCGCATGAGGTGTTCAGCTGTTAGATAACTTGCCTCGTGTAATTAGACATCATCCCCCTCCTTTTCCTCCTGTGTCCTCGGATAGTGGCCCTTATCTCGACTGTGAGATTTTAACTATATAGGTAATTGCTCAAATAGTAACGTTGAACTAGAGTTGGTACCCGCCTCTTAGCCGTGGTTTCCTTCTCCCACATTGTGAACCATCGTCCAAGTCTTAGTTTCTACCCACATTTTCTTCGTACCGGAACGATATAGCATCCTGAGTTTACCACATCATACAACATATTAACATCAGAGTCTCAAAAATATAATCTATTTCTCATCATCATCAGGTGCCATGCCGGCTGGCGTAGGCGGCCATGGCTCTCCACTGCAACCACAGTATTATGTATCACGGTCGTTGTTGTTTCCTTGCCGTGCCAGGTTGTCAAACTGTCTAATATTTTCTCACGTTGTCGCCATCTGTTGCCTTCAATTTTGTCTGCTGTGACTATGTTCTCTAAACCTGCCTGTGTCATGAAGTGGCCAAAAAACGAAGATTGCTGTTTTCTTATATTGTTGATTAAGGTCCGTTTCGCATTTGACTTTTTCAACACCTCTACATTAGTTTTTCTGGCAGTCCATCTGGCAGAATCTATTTCTGGCAGAATCTATTTCTGGCAGAATCTATTTCTGGCAGAATCTATTTCTGGCAGAATCTATTTCTGGCAGAATCTATTTCTATCTATTGTATTTTCCCTGCATGTGCTGGGAGGCGCCAAGGATTGAATGACAACTGGTTTTCGATCTTTCGAACGTTTGCTCGATTGATATGCAGTAATACTGTGTGTGCCGTGTCAGAACGTTGGTAACTACTTTAATCCATCTTCTTCTTGGTCTTCCTTTGTATCTTGCAGTTTCTTTTTTATGTTGTATGCTCTTGCCTCTGGTCAATAAGGGTCCATTCTCATTAGGTGACCAAACCAGTACAACCTTTTTTTCCCAATATATGTTACCACTGATGTTATTCCCACAGTTCTGTTAATCTCTTTATTTCTCACATGATCTCGTCTTGTTCTGTTTACTGCTACTCTTTGACATCTCATTTCACACGTAGTAAGCTTTCTCTCTTTTTCAGTAGTTGAAATCCATGACCGACACTGAAAACATAATATTAGGATGAATATTGAATTTATGATTTGCCTTTTGATTTCCTTCGGGATAGATATGTGTTTAAACATTGGTGTAAGTTTATAATTTACGTAATTGGCTTTTCCAATTCTTGTCTCGAGCTCTCTGTTCATATTTCCATCGGGTGTAAAAATGCTCCCTAGATATTTGAATTCCTTTAGTGGTTTCAGTAGTTGAGAAAAAAAGTAGATTCAAGAAATATGAATTAGATTTCTACAAGACTAGACATTTTTTCATGTATTATTCAACATTTATACATCCAAGTTAGCAAGCATCGACTAATTGTTCCAGGTCATAATTTGGCCTTCACTGATGACGTCTTAATGTACAGAATTGGTTCTGATATGCAGAAAATGGCAATAATCTAGGAGACGCTGCATACCATTTCTAAATCTGAATACCATTTCTAAATCTGCATACAATTTCTAAATCTGCATACCATTTCTAGATCTGCATACAATGTATAAATCTGCATACCATTTCTCAATTTACATACCATTTCTAAATATGCATACCATTTCTAAATATGCATACTATTTCTAAATCTGTATACCATTTCTAAATCTGCATACCATTTCTAAATCTGCATACCATTTCTAGATTTGCATACAATTTCTAGATTTGCATACAATTTCTAGATTTGCATACAATTTCTAGATATGCATACTATTTCTAAATCTGCATACCATTTCTAAATCTGCATACCATTTCTAGATAGTGTGATTACTCTTGTACAAGAGTAAACGCTATAAAATCAAGCTTGACGTGAGAATGCTCGTCGAATAACTGAATACTAGACATATAACAGACACATCGGATATCGTCTAAAATGATTAAGAGATTATAGGGAACAAAATGATTAAATATTTGGAGGGGACATTCGATCAAATCATATCATTTATTTACCAGTAAAAGAGTAAAGTAACTGGGGTGTGAGATGTTAGCGATCTCACATTTCAGAGGCTCTGCAAATGAAGGCGGTAGCCATCTCCTCTCCCTCGCAGTCTTTACTTCCAGGATTAATCCAGTACCCATTTAAGGCTGGGTCGACCCGGGAGCCATTGAGATATGAAAAACATTTCCGCCTCAACTGGGGAATGAACCCAGGACCACTCACATGCGATGCCAGTGCGCTAACCACTGCGCTAACGCGGCTCCCAATTTCCCAGTATAAATGCACAAACTGTCAGAAGATATTCGAGACGGCGTAGAGCGCCTCATGACTAAACAAAGAAGCGATAACAAGGATAATGTACTATTGTTACTAATTGAACACATAACTAACAAATAATGAAACTCATGTAAAAATAATACATAACAAATAGCAACGGATCAAGCAACATTTTCTTAATAATTGTTGCTTTTTAAAACAAATTTAAAATTGTTTTTAATTAATCCTTATTCCTTTTTTAGTGATACTTGTTCATGTGGTTTATTATAGTAATCTTTGTTCCTTTATTTTCTTTTAAATAATCCTTGTTACTTTCTCTTTTTTTTTTAGTAGTCCTTGTTATGTTTTATTAGTAATATTTATTCCTATCTTTTTTTAAATTGACCTTGTTTCTTTGTTTTCTTAGTAATTCTTGATCCTTTGTTTTTTTTAGTAATCCTTATTCCTTTGCTTTTAGTAATCCTTGTTCATTTGCTTTTTAGTAATCCTTGCTCCTGTGTTTTATTTTAGTAATCATTGTAGTGTTTGTTATGTAGATCCTTGTTCATTTGTTTTTCTTAGTAGATCGTAATTAATTTGATTTCTAATAGTCCTTGTTCATTTGTTTTCTAATAGTCCTTGTTCATTTGTTTTCTAATAGTCCTTGTTCATTTGTTTTCTAATAGTCCTGGTTCATTTGTTTTCTAATAGTCCTTGTTCATTTGTTTTTAGTAGTCCTTGTTCATTTGTTTTCCAATAGTCCTTGTTCATTTGTTTTCTAATAGTCCTTGTTCATTTGTTTTTAGTAGTCCTTGTTCATTTGTTTTCTAATAGTCCTTGTTCATTTGTTTTCTAATAGTCCTTGTTCATTTGTTTTCTAATAGTCCTGGTTCATTTGTTTTCTAATAGTCCTTGTTCATTTGTTTTTAGTAGTCCTTGTTCATTTGTTTTCCAATAGTCCTTGTTCATTTGTTTTCTAATAGTCCTTATTCATTTGTTTTTAGTAGTCCTTGATCATTTGTTTTCTAATAGTCCTTGTTCATTTGTTTTTAGTAGTCCTTGTTCATTTGTTTTCTAATAGTCCTTGTTCATTTGTTTTTAATAGTCCTTGTTCATTTGTTTTTCTTAGTAGTCCTTGTTCATTTGTTTCTAGTAGTCCTTGTTCATTTGTTTTTAGAAGTCCTTGTTCATTTGTTTTTATTAGTAGTCCTTGTTCATTTGTTTTTCTTAGTAGTCCTTGTTCATTTGTTTTTCTTAGTAGTCCTTGTTCATTTGTTTTTAGTAGTCCTTGTTCATTTGTTTTTAGTAGTCCTTGTTCATTTGTTTTTAGTAGTCCTTGTTCATTTGTTTTTAGTAGTCCTTGTTCATTTGTTTTTCTTAGTAGTCCTTGTTCATTTGTTTTTCTTAGTAGTCCTTGTTCATTTGTTTTTAGTAGTCCTTGTTCATTTGTTTTTAGTAGTCCTTGTTCATTTGTTTTTAGTAGTCCTTGTTCATTTGTTTTTAGTAGTCCTTGTTCATTTGTTTTTAGTAGTCCTTGTTCATTTGTTTTTCTTTGTAGTCCTTGTTCATTTGTTTTTCTTAGTAGTCCTTGTTCATTTGTTTTTCTTAGTAGTCCTTGTTCATTTGTTTTTCGTAGCAGATTCTTGCTCGTTTGTTTTTTTCTATATTTTTTACATGCGTTTTATTATGAGTTAGTTCCTAGTGAAACCAGTAACAATAATACATTACGCTAATTATACCAGTAACAATAATACATTACGCTAGTTATACCAGTAACAATAATACATTACGCTAGTTATACCAGTAACAATAATACATTACGCTAGTTATACCAGTAACAATAATACATTACGCTAGTTATACCAGTAACAATAATACATTACGCTAGTTATACCAGTAACAATAATACATTAAGCTAGTTGTTGCATATGTTGCAAGCTGAAGATGTGACACGGAGACGCCGAGACGGACGGGATTTATAGAAAACATTTGTTCTATTATTGTTTTTGATTATTGTTGGGTTTCGGTTGGTCACTATTTATACACCTGCAGTCACCTTCGCGATTTTTGTTGGTATGCGATTCAGAGTATATAACTTGTCACCAACCGAAATCTAAACAATATTTTTTAAAACGTAACGAATGAGGTCCTAATTAATTATGTCAGAAGTTTTTAATGGAGAAGGTAATGGAGAAACATAAAATGTGTTCTGGCAGTTGGGAAACAGCGATTGCTTGTGCTAATTTTTAACTAATTAGTCCTGTCAGTGATTGACTATGTGGGAAACAGCGATTGCTTGTGCTAATTTTTAACTAATTAGTCCTGTCAGTGATTGACTATGTGGGAAACAGCGATTGCTTGTGTTAATTTTTAACTAATTAGTCCTGTCAGTGATTGACTATGTGGGAAACAGCGATTGCTTGTGCTAATTTTTAACTAATTAGTCCTGTCAGTGATTGACTATGTGGGAAACAGCGATTGCTTGTGCTAATTTTTAACTAATTAGTCCTGTCAGTGATTGACTATGTGGGGAAACAGGGATTGCTTGTGCTAATTTTTAACTAATTAGTCCTGTCAGTGATTGACTCTGGCCTGGGGCTTCTAAGTCTGTTCACTACACAATGTCAAGTGTTGAGAGCGCTTACAGAATTCTTCTTCTTCTTCTGCGTTCATTCTCAAACTCCTGCAGGTTAGCAGTATGTAGTCCGGAGAACGGAATGCGTTATGTTTTGGTTTACAGCATTGCTACGATATCTGCGCCTTTCGGCCTGACACATCCGACTTCAGCATGGCTTTGGGTCACTGACCCTAATGGGATTGGACATCCAATTCCATCCCATAACCTCCATAGTCGCCTTTTACGACATGCGTGGAAGGTAAACAGTGTTGCTATTCTTTGCTCCCCTTTCGGGCCTCGGCAACACCAGGGCGACAGAATGAATGAATGTGAGTATAATATATACATAAAATAACGAATATCCAACAAATCGTGGAATTTGTTAAGCAAGAACAAGACATAGATGTGAGTCAATAGTAACAAGAAAAACCTGCTAATCTACTACAGAAACATTACGGTTCTCAGGGGTTCTAGATAATATCAGAACATCATAGATGATACAGGCAGAAGCAATAATTGGACTTGTTACCATAACGGATTGTTTAGTTAAAGAGGAGGACGCACATAAACTCATTCGTTCATATTCTTGACTAACAATTTGTTCATATTCTTGACTACCAATTTGTTCTTATTCTGGACTACAAATTTGTTCATATTCTTGACTACCTATTTGTTCTTATTCTGGACTACCAATTTGTTCATATTCTTGACTACCGATTTGTTCTTATTCTTGACTACCAATTTGTTCTTATTCTTGACTACCAATTTGTTCATATTCTTGACTACCAATTTGTTCTATTCTTGACTACCAATTTGTTCATATTCTTGACTAACAATTTGTTCATATTTTTGACTACCAATTTGTCCATATTCTTGACTACCAATTTGTTCATATTCTTCTTCTTTCTGTCCTCATGTACCTTTCGGTGTTGAGGGGAGAGTGAGTGTACGATCTTTTGCCCTTCTATTTGCCTCTTCTGCTGTTATATTTTCGAGTGTCTCTAATACACTATCTATCCACCTTTAACAAGGCCGTCCAATAGGTCGACTGTTTTCGTATCGTTTGTTAAGTGTTTTTTTTTTTATAATACTTTGCTCTTTCTGTCTGGTTATGTGGCCGTACTATTTAACTTGTTGTTTCTGGATGTATTCTATTGTTGACTTGATCCCTAATTGTTTCCTTAGGCCTTCATTCCTGGTTTTGTCTCTCAAGCTAACTTCAATCATACGTCTCACACATTTCATTTCAGTGGTCTAATATTTTGCTGTTACCGCTGATCTGTATTGCGTGTGATGTACCTTTTAGGATGTGCCTCCATTTAAGTTTCTTATTGAGCACTTTGTGTATCCCCTGTCGACGTGCTAGGTCAATCACAGGTTAAGGGCTGTGTAGTAACTAGTTCATATTCTTGACTATCAATTTGTTTATATTCTTGATTACCAATTTGTTCATATTTTTGACTACCAATTTGTTCATATTCTTGACTACCAATTTGTTCATATCCTTGACTACCATTTTGTTCATATTCTTGACTACCAATTTGTTAATATTCTTGACTACCAATTTGTTCATATTCTTGAATACCAATTTGTTCATATTCTTGAATACCAATATGTTAATATTCGTCAATATCAGTTTGTTCATATCCTTACTAATAATTTGTTAATATTTTTGTCTACCATTTGGTTCACTTTTGCTGTATAAGGGCCTTCACTTTCATAAAAATTAGCAACAACTTTTTACCGTTGAGCTGGAAATCAAAGAAACGTGAAGAGATCATTAGTTTATGCCCCAGATAGAAGACTGAATGATAGAAGTGCTTGTTGTTCATTTAATGCGTTTAGTTGAAGGAGGGTCACATAAATTATCTTTTTTCTTATTCTGAGTTTGCATTTTATATCATTTTATTTTTGTGTAGTTAAACAAAATCGCACACGTGTTTGATATTTCTTTAAATAGAGTAAATTGTATTTACTGGTTTTTGCAATTATCGAACTAATTTGTTTTTAATGGATTTTTGTCATCGTCTAACTAGAGTAATTTGTTTTTACTGGAGTTTTATCGTTGTCAACTAGAATAATTTGTTTTTACTGGAGTTTTGTCGTTGTCAACTAGAGTAATTTGTTTTTACTGCTTTTTGTCATCGTTTAACTAGAGTAATATGTTTTTTCCTGGTTTTTGGCCATTGTCTAAATAAAGTGACATGTATGTGCTGGATTTTGTCATTGTCAAAATAGAGTGATGTATTTACTGGTCTTTGTCATTGTTTATATACAGGGCCAGATTTAGACTTGATGGGGTACTAAGTTATTTGAGATATGGGGTACTAAGTTATTTGAAATATAGGGTACTAAGTTATTTGAGATATGGGGTACTAAGTTATTTGAGATATGGGGTACTAAGTTATTTGAAATATAGGGTACTAAGTTATTTGAGATATGGGGTACTAAGTTATTTGAGATATGGGGTACTAAGTTATTTGAAATATAGGGTACTAAGTTATTTGAGGTATTGGACCCTTTAACGAATAAGAATATATAGATAGTGAAATAAAGAAAGAGTTAGAGTCCCAAAAAGTGGGGGCCCTAAGCTATAGCTTGTATAGCGTATAGGTAAATCCTGCACTATCTATATAGAATGATTTGTATTTACTGGTTTATGTTACTGTCTAAATAGTGTGATCTGTATTTACTGGTTTTCGTCAGTGTCTAAATATTGTGATTTATATTTATTGATTTCTGATATTGTATATCTGGATTAGAACATGATAAATATCTCGGACACATAATGACACATGATGGTAGATGTGACACTGAGGTTAAGAGGAGAATCATCATCGTAATTAAGTGCCGTCTCCGCAACGAAGGTTGGTCGCAACAGAATTCGAACATCCCCTGTCTCATGTTTTGGTAGTACACTCTGCTAGAATGTAACCTGTCCATCTGATGTGATTCTCCCACTTGTATCTCCGCCTACCAAGTGATCGCCTCACCTCGACTGTTCTGTTAAGTTCTTCAACAAAGTGTATTGTCTTTTAATATGTGCAAGATATTTTTGATTTCTCGCTTGACTGCTCCTCCAGTCGACTCAGCTTTAAATGAGTACATAACGCTTGAGTTTGGGGTGGTAAAGACAGCAAGGAAGGGAACTGGCCACAGCACCTAAAAGTTGCTGCGGCTTAGTTCACGAAGAGTTATTTTTGTCCCCAACGGCAGGTTGCTGCCTTGGGACATACCTTTACCTTTGAAGTTATTTTTATTTGTTTGATTTTTATCGTACAAGGAGAAAACGAATGGCATGAATTAATTTCAATCACAGAAAGAACATATTAACATCTAAATTAATTTAAAAATAAAAAATGACAATTAGAAAATGCTACATATATTATATAATAATATATAGCGGTGAAACATGAAGAATAAACAAAACTAGATGACAGAATTGATGCCTTTAAGGTGTGGATATATGGAAGAATTGCGAGAACTTTATAGAAAGAGAAGAAAACAAAAAGTTTCTAACAACACTTCGTATGAAGAAAGAATTATTAAAGGCAAGAAATATATTCATATGTATCTGTATAACCGCTTCTTGTTCATGGCCTATTCTGTTTCTTACCTCTGTCATACTTCTTCCATCTGATACGAGTCATTCAGTTTCCGATAACGTTAGTAAAAACATACCCTATAGAGACAGACTTTGCATCAGAGATCGACCATGCAAAAGACCCATCAGAGATCGACCATGCAAAAGACCCATCAGAGATCGACCATGCAAAAGACCCATCAGAGATCGACCATGCAAAAGACCCATCAGAGATCGACCATGCAAAAGACCCATCAGAGATCGACCATGCAAAAGACCCATCAGAGATCGACCATGCAAAAGACCCATCAGAGATCGACCATGCAAAAGATGGATTACAGATATAAAATATTTTTCTACGGGAACCATACATATATGAAGCACAAATAAACATCGTTTCGGAACGTTTCTAAACCTGGTGCTGAATGAACACAGAGATATAAGAGGAAAGGAAGTGTTCTATTTTTATACATAGGGCATGCCCATGAATTACGGTAATAATTTTGGGGGGAATTTTTAACCCCTCACCTCAGATGAATTACGGTAATCATGTTTTGGGCAATGTTCAACCCCTCACCTCAGATCAATTACGGTAACCATGTTTTGGGCAATATTTAACCCCTCACGTCAGATGAATTACGGTAACCATGTTTTGGGCAATATTTAACCCCTCACGTCAGATGTGTGCATTATATTTTCTCCGTATGATGTCAGTCTTCGAAATTCCGCCCCTTAAATATTTTTAAAAAAATTATTGAATAGTTTAACTTACATTTTGCTTTCAATAACGGTGCCGCCTCATTATGGTGCCCCCTCATTATGGTGCCGTCTGATGCGGCCGTCTCTGTATCATAGCATGGCACCTCCCTGCCTCACCCTACCCCCTTATCAAAATGTGTCAAGAATTCAGGGACCTCTCCCGTAGTTATGTCATAATTCCCACAACTAAAAATAGACTTCCGCGGAATAAAGTGCAGAAAAAAACGGCGTTATTTTTTCAGATATTACAATTTTGTTCACAATATACAATTATCGTCTCAGTGTTGCCTAAATCATTTTATCTACCCTATCACACCTTGATCATTGACGTTTCCTATCTCAACTTCACCCTTGAAGTCCCATATTTAACCTTGAACCACCATATCCCACCTTGACCCTTGAACTCCCCTTTGAATTATGTAACCTTTTATAGTCTCAAGGGTGCCACACTGGAGATAACAAAAAGCCTTACAAATACCTCTGTTATCATACATATACACTACAATGAGTGTAGACAGATCACGACCGGACTATTCCTCGATGTTGCGAAACTGTTATTTTATATCTTCTTATCTGGGAAATAAAGATGTATTATATTTGTTGGTTGTGTTCTGGTAGCAATTTCCAGAACAAACACATCTACTATCAACAACAGTATTTGCTGGTTTGATCAAGCGTTCAGACTTTTATTCATCTAAACAGGACAACATGTAAAATATAAGTGCGTTTTCAAATTGTTCAACGACATCAACAACGACCAAAATATATATTTTATAGTGATGTTTTTTAAAAATGTGACCAAGAAATGAAAACACAATCTAAAGACATAAAAAATCGGATTAGAAAAACACAAACTATAACTGAAACAATCTTTCTATTTTAACATGAAAAAAGATTTATTTCTTTGAAGGTACACCAATTATATATTAAAGTGTAACGTTCTTTGATTGTTCTTCTATTCTTGCAGAAGAGAGTCTTCAGATCTTTCTTTCCAATCCTTTCATCAACTGATCAACGATTACCCAACTATAAGAATAAATAGTTAAGTGGACGATTTGCTATAGTTATTGTTAGTCTATCTTGTTTCTTTTGTTGAGATATAATTTCGTGAAATCGTTCAGAAAAAAGTGTGGCTACACTAATTTCCACATAGGTCATAGTCTGAAAATGTGTTTACTATATATTTTTTTTATTGGGAAAAATGTAATTACCAGAAAAGATGAGGGGATTTAATGATCAGGCGTGGGCTGTAGTAACACAAATTTAAAAATAAATATGCGTGAATGTGTCTAAGATGTGAGTCACATCCATCATCGTCGTGGATTGTAGATTATATTTCATATAGCCCAACACTAATACTATTGTGTGGAAGGACGGAAATGTTTCTGTTATGCTAAGATTGATTATAAAATTATAAAATACAACTGCATACTCAGTGACTCCTTGAGCATGATAAGAAAAATAGAAATGGGTACCATTCACGAACAATGGCTTGAAGCAGTATTGTAGTCGAAGTTGAGATGTGTTATATTCATTTTCTTGCTTGGTCAAGCGAGTGTTCAAGACAAATACTGAGCAGATCGGCTTACTCGCACTGCTACTGTGTCGGTGGTAGAAAAACGGATGGACTTCACAACAACACTGACAAATGAGATTAATTAGATCGATGATTCCTTTTTTATGTCAAGAATACTAAGTAAACTAAACTAAACTTAACTACATTTAACTATACAACTAAACCTAACAAAACTAAACTAAATTAAATAACTAACTAATTAATTAATTAATAACTAAATAACTAAATTAACTAACTACCTTAAATAAACAACATACTAACTAACTAGCTAAGCTAATTAAACTAACAAAACTAAACTAACTCACTGACTAATTAACTAACTTAACTAAAGAACTACATAATTAACTAACTAAACTAAGTAACAGAATGGAATTAACTTAACTAACTTAATAATCTTGACTAATCTAACTAAATATACTAACTAAACTAACAAACTAAACTAACTTAACTAACTTCTAATTAACTAACTACCTAAATAACTAACTAACTTAACTAAGCAACTAACTAAATAACTGTCGTAGTTAACTAAGCTAACTAACTATACAACGTATGTAACTAAACTAACTAAACTAAACTAACTAACCAATTAATTAAACAAACTAACTAAATTGCCTAAACTAGCTTAACTAATAAACTAACTAAACTAACTCACTACAATAACTAACATACTTAACCAATCTAAACTAACGAATTAACTAATAAAATTAACTTAACTAACTAACTAAACTAAACTAACTTTAACAACTTAACTAAGCTAACTAACTAAACTAACTAAAACTTAACTAAACAAAAATAAACACTAAATTAAACTAAACTACACTAACTAACTGACTGTACGTTTCAGCTCCCCTGTCAATCATTGCCCTGACAGAGGTGACCATAGGAGACACCAGATAGTAGATTGCGGAGGGGGATTAAGGGTCTTCATAACCCCTCCCCCTCCCTTTCGCAATTCCAAAATGACTGTTAGCATTGCGAACTTTTTAACCACAACTTCGATAAAAAATTCACCTCTTACCAATTGTTCCACAAAATGTTCTTCAAAACTTCCGTCAAATAGTAAAATGTACGCACGAAAACGGTCTAATGCCTTTCTTTAAAAATTAGGTAACCCCCCCCCCTTTAGGTAATCGTATCTACGGCCCTGAGAGGTAGTCATGTTACCTGGAGATCATCCACATTTTTCCTGCGTCACAATTGTATACATTATGGTTATTTATACATGGATAACTAGTTACACACAAGTTACACACAAGTTACACACTAGTTACACACAAGTTACACACTAGTTACACACAAGTTACACACTAGTTACACACTAGTTACACACCAGTTACACACTAGTTACACACTAGTTACACACTAGTTACACACTAGCTACACACTAGCTACACACTAGCTACACACTAGCTACACACTAGCTACACACTAGTTACACGCCAGTTACACACCAGTTACACACCAGTTACACACCAGTTACACACTAGTTACACACTAGTTACACACTAGTTACACACCAGTTACACACTAGTTACACACTAGTTACACACTAGTTACACACCAGTTACACACCAGTTACACACTAGTTACACACTAGTTACACACTAGTTACACACTAGTTACACACTAACTACACACTAGTTACACACTAGCTACACACTAGTTACACACTAGTTACACACTAGCTACACACTAGTTACACACTAGCTACATACTAGTTACACACTAGTTACACACTAGCTACACACTAGTTACACACTAGCTACACACTAGTTACACACTAGCTACATACTAGTTACACACTAGTTACACACTAGTTACACACTAGCTACACACTAGTTACACACTAGTTACACACTAGCTACACACCAGTTACACACTAGCTACATACTAGTTACACACTAGTTACACACTAGCTACACACTAGTTACACACTAGCTACACACTAGTTACACACTAGCTACATACTAGTTACACACTAGTTACACACTAGCTACACACTAGTTACACACTAGCTACACACTAGTTACACACTAGCTACATACTAGTTACACACTAGTTACACACTAGTTACACACTAGTTACACACTAGCTACACACTAGTTACACACTAGCTACACACCAGTTACACACTAGCTACATACTAGTTACACACTAGTTACACACTAGCTACACACTAGTTACACAGCTATTTTCTATACAATATTCTGTACTTCATTCGTTTTACCTGTGCTCTCTTTCCTGTGTCCTCGGGGGGGGGGGCCTATATGGGAAGCAAAGCATAATGGCACTGTTACCTGCTATGCCCGGCTTCGTGACGTGGTACACGTGGCGTCTGTTGAGAGGTCTTAAAGTAAAGTATCACATCTGGGCAAACTCCGAACTCCACGCGCTCGTTTACATAAATAAATTCATATCAGTTGCGGCGTCCCTGGTTTCTGATTTTAACGCCTACTCTCAGAGTTACCTTTCCTGTTGCCCATGTTCCGGAGTGCAGCATGAAGACGTGGTGACATATTAGCGACAAGTACATTTGGATATTACCGTTTTCTGTCAGTGAGAAGCACTGATATTTGCACTAATATTTGCATAGATTTACACTTCACTAATATTTGCACCGATTTGTATTAATATTTGCACCGATTTGCACTAATATTTGCACCAATTTGCACTAATATTTGCACCAATTTGCACTAATATTTGCACCAATTTGCACTAATATTTGCACCAATTTGCACTAATATTTGCACTGATTTGCACCAATGTATAGCCAACAATAAAGTAGGATGAATCTCAATCACTTCGATGGGATAATCTGATGTGATACATGCAGCTAATCATCGGTTGGTTGGTTGTTGATCTAGTGGACCATGTACACCTTCTTCTTCTTCTTCTTTCGTTCACTTGAAACATGTCTATATCTGTAATTCTGTCTCCTTAATAAAACTCACTGTCTTTTGTAGTTCATACAGTGTCACATAGAGCTTTGATTCCAGTGTTGTTTCCTCTGGCCAATATGTCTTCCTCAGCGTTTCATGCTCAGAACACTCTTGAAGTATATGTTTGGCACTCTGTGCTGCCTGTCCACATGTACACATGGCCGTGTTGCCGATCTTGAACTTTGTATACATGTGACTGCGGAGTCGGTTACCTATGCCACTTAGTATACTAGGAAGTCTCTAAGTTTTCTACCACCCAAGGTTAGAGCTACAATTTTCTTTGACCCAAGGTTAGAGCTAGAATTTTCTAACACCCAGGATAAAAACTAGAATTTTCCACCACCCAACGTTAAAGTTAGAATTTTTTGACACCCAGGGCTAAAATTAAAATTTTCTATCACCCAACGTTAAAGTTAGGACTTTCTACCATCCATGTCTAGGGCTCGAATTATCTGCCCCCAGGGCTAGATCTAGAGCTTTCACCCCCAGGGCTAGATCTAGTGCTTTCACCACCCCCCAGGGCTAGATCTAGTACTTTCACCCCCCCCCCAAGGCTTGATCTAGAGCTTTCACCCCCCAGGGCTAGAGTTAGAAAATAACTGTCATATTATTGCTGTATTGCTGTATTGCTGTATTGCTGTATTGATGTATTGATGTATTGATGTATTGATGTATTGATGTATTGATGTATTGCTGTATTGCTATATTGATGTATTGCGGTATTGCTGTTGTGAATGCATGTTATCTAGTGGTGCCGCGTGATACAATGGAAACTGGTGCGATTCTCCGCATGGTATCTCCGACTTCAGCCCCAGTGCTTGCTTAGGCAGGACAGTGGTCCTGTTAAGTGTCAGGGATGGTCCAGCGAATCTTAGTTTCCATCCTCTGTTGGCTGGACTAAGCTTCAAATCCACTACTTCAAGGAGTTAGTCTTGATGAAGGTCATACCGTGTGAAAGTAGGTTTTATTTTTTCCTGTTCCAAGCTGCTACAGCCCAGTTAGGGCTCACTATACTTATTCCCCACTACCTTATTCCCGTTTTATTCTCACATTTTAACCGATATCTTCCCACCTTATTCCCACTTTATTCCCAACTATTTCAACTTTCCTCAACATATTCCCATCTTATTCTCACTTTATTCCCACCTTATTTCTACTTTATTCCCATCTTATTCCCACTTTATTCCCATCTTATTCCACTTTATTTCCATCTTATTCCTACTTAATTCTCACCTTATTCCCACTTTATTCCCACACTATTCCCACTAAATTCCCACCTTATTCCTACTTTATTTCCACATTATACCTACTTTACCCCCAGCTTATACACAACCACTAATTATCTACTTATTATGGCGAGCTGTATGCTACTTCTAGAATTATAACCACTTATTCAAGTCATACGTACTCTCGCATTCTGTGCCACTGCGCAGCTATGATATCTGTTAGAACATATAATTAGGAAGGGTTCTATGTGTTAAATTTTTTACATAGAGTACCTACTTCTGTTGCTATACACTTCAATGGCGCTGAACATCGTGTTGCCCGTGATATTCAAGTAAGTGGCTTAAAATCTTGAACCCTCGACAATAAATATATATTAAAGTTTGGTGAAATACGCCATTTGGTCTTAATACCGATCATTCATTTATTTAGATTTTGGCGGGTCACGCTTCTGTTCTATTATCGTTCATGTTGTTTTAATCGGCTCCAATTCTCCATATGTTTCTAATGCGTGTCTCTATGACAATACTTGTGTATGTGTACGACATTTTTATCTTGGATTTCTCTGCTGTTCAATGTATACAGACCAATGGTTTTGTGACAGTGTCATTAAATAAACTGATTTTAATGTTTGCTTGTGTTTTTATGTCAGTGTGCGGGTTGATTGTAAAGTCAAACTAATGGATCTTGATGTTTTACGATAGCACTATTTTATACAGTTTTACAGCAGTATCACGTGTTATCTACTGTCTTTATAATATTGGTCACAATAAGAGATAATGTAAGACATTAAAAAGAAATAATAACACATACAGATATTAGACAGATAAGAAGATACACAGACTCGGATACTAACGGTGATATACCATGATATTTATATCAATAGATGCATGCCGGTACGCGGTAAATAGATTTACACGTGTACATTTCACGCATGGGTATGTGAACAGACAAATAAACAGATATAAATGATAGACAAGACAAGACAAGAGACATGATGATTCACGGGAGACAGGGGGCTAGATTACAGACAAATATAGACATATGTACAGACAGATAGATAGATTAATGTACAATCAGACAGATATATTTGTCTGTCTATCTATCTATCTATCTATCTATCTATCTTTCTATCTATCTATCTTATCTTATCTTATCTTATCTTATCTTATCTTATCTTATCTTATCTTATCTTATCTTATCTTATCTTATCTTATCTTATCTTATCTTATCTTATCTTATCTTATCTTATCTTATCTTATCTTATCTTATCTTATCTTATCTTACCTTACCTTACCTTACCTTACCTTACCTTACCTTACCTTACCTTACCTTACCTTACCTTACCTTACCTTACCTTACCTTACCTTACCTTACCTTACCTTACCTTACCTTACCTTACCTTACCTTACCTTATCTTATCTTATCTTATCTTATCTATCTATCTATCTATCTATCTATCTATATATCTATCTATATATCTATCTACATACTACACAGTCTGTCTTTCTGTCTGTCCGTCTGTCTGTCTTCCTGTCTGTCTGTCTATCTGATATATAGACCGAAAGACAAACAGATAGACAGATAGATACGTTTAGGTATGTATGTATGTATATAGATAGATCGAGGGATTGATATATAGACAGACAGATAATATTTCTTTCAGATTCTAGTCTGTCTCTCCGAGACAATTAAGCTATTCGTTCTGGAAACTGACGCCTGATTCTCAGTCTGGCACGCCTGTGAATTCTCAATTTAATATTGCTCTTTCCAGAATCCTTTAAGACTTCAATAATGAAGACTGCTTCCAGATTCATAGTCTGAGCACTGACCAATGACCGTCTACATAGATTAGCCGTAATATTGCCTCCATTATCGTCCACATGACAAGTGTAGCATGGGAAATCTGCGGTACAAGGTTACAATAGAGTGGCTTATGATCGACATCATAGTTCAGTGCGTCATACCGTTAGATTTGGTGAAAGTAGATCATATTGGGACAATAGTTGGTCTTGTTGTCTGTTCTGGGTGGACGAAAGTGGCAGTCTCATTCATAAGCAGAATATGAAAGTATAATGATAGTATTAGTAGTTATAGTAACAGTAGTGGCAGCATTAGCCAATAGCAGCAGTAACAGTAGTAGTAGTAGCAGTAGTAGTATTAGTAGTAGTAATAGTAGTAGTATGTGTAGTAGTAGTAGTATTAGTAGTAGTAATAGTAGTAGTATGTGTAGTAGTAGTAGTAGCATTAGTATTAGTAGTAGTTATAGTAGTAGTATGTGCAGCAACAGTTGTAGTAGTAGCAGTAGTAGTGTTAATAGTAGTAGTATTTGTAGCAGCAGTTATAGTAGTACTAGTAGTAGTACTAGTAGTAG
The DNA here is from genome assembly GCA_034231615.1 of Meghimatium bilineatum. Taxonomy (NCBI): domain Eukaryota; kingdom Metazoa; phylum Mollusca; class Gastropoda; order Stylommatophora; family Philomycidae; genus Meghimatium; species Meghimatium bilineatum. The sequence continues at coordinate 17,435,494 of CM067302.1, forward strand.
TAGTAGCAGTAGTATTAGTAGTAGTACTAGTAGTAGTATTTGTAGCAGCAGTTGTAGTAGTAGTAGTAGTAGTAGTAGTAGTATTAGTAGTAGTATTTGTAGTAGCAGTTGTAGTAGTAGTAGTAGTAGTAGTAGTAGTAGTAGTAGTAGTAGTAGTACTAGTAGTAGTATTTGTAGTAGCAGTTGTAGTAGTAGTAGTAGTAGTAGTAGTAGTAGTAGTAGTACTAGTAGTTGTATTTGTAGTAGCAGTTGTAGTAGTAGTAGTAGTAGTAGTAGTAGTAGTACTAGTAGTTGTATTTGTAGTAGCAGTTGTAGTAGTAGTAGTAGTAGTAGTATCAGCAGCAGCAATAGTGATAATAGTAGTAGTTGTAGTATTTGTAGTAGCAGGTGTAGTAGTATTAGTAATAGCAACAGTAGCAGCAGTAATTGTAGTAGTATTGGCAATAGTAGTAGTACTTGTATTAGCAGTAGTAGCAATGGTATTACTAGTAGTAATAGTAGTACCAATATCATCATCATCATCATCAGCAGCAGCAGTAGTAGTAGTAGTAGTAGTAGTAGTAGTAGTAGTAGAAGTAGAAGTAATGGTAGTAGCACAAACAACAGTATTAGTGGTTGTAGTATCACTAGCATCAGTAACAGAAGTAATTTTATTGCAAGTATGAGCAGTAATGCTTGTAATAGTAACTTAGTAAGTGGTACACCTCCACTTCTGGAGAACGAGCTAACGTACTCGAGACGCCTTGTATTAGTCGTAACTTAGTAACGGATTCACCTACAGTTATGGGGGAAAACGAGAAGTACCAGACCAGAGATACGTTCTCTTAGTTCTATCTTGATATTACTCCTATTTCCTGATGACTGTGCTCTAAATGGCATATTTGAGGCTGATGTACAAAGTAACAGACGACGTTTCGACTAAAAAGCATATCAGGACAAACGGAAGACAACAGTACAACCAATTAATAGATAGATTCTCCAAAAGATGTACCGAATGGGCTTACTATTAACGCGTAGTTAATAGGAACAATGCTACAACCAGCACCTGGCAAAAGCTTATCTCGAGCCCCGCATAAATGTAAATGACGTACTGCGCAAAGTTGTGAATAGATGCACATACCTACGTAGTACGTCATCACAAGATGCCAACTTTAATGATGACGTGTATACAAGGATCGCCAAGGCTCGAAGATTAAAGAAAGTCTTCAAGTAACGAAGATTAAAGAAAGTCACGGGTAGACAAAAACAATCTACAGTGGTCGTGCCGTGCCCGAAGTATCCAAGGACATTTGCAGCACGAATAAGACTTAGTATTCATCTAAAATTTCATAATCATGAACATAACTCTCATTGACTACCAAAAGTAGATGTAAAAAATGGTAATCATTACTTGTGATGGGCGAACATCACCTTTTTATAGCTTTCTGCAATAATATGTAGGTATACTGGGCGTTTCAAATGTGCTCGGTCTATTCTACTACATGACGAAGCGTATGCGCCCTAATTATTTCAGCAGCTAGTTTCTTATAGACACAACATAACGACAATGGTCCACACCAGGGTCTGCCAGCAAGTCTATCAAAATCCGCTTGTAGATTGCGCGATAGGATTTAGTAGATCATTATTTACAAAGATATGTTAGCTATAATAATAAACCTTAGACATGACCCCCAAAGCTGTTGTAAAGGGGATAGTGACTTTACTTTTCTAGCAACCCTCACCCCGCAGATTACGTATCTATATCAAAAGTATGTTGCTTTAAATATGCAGTTTAACGCTGTCAAATGTACACGTAAATTGGCATAGTGGTTATTTCAGAAAATGGTACGTAAATTCAAAATTTTAGAACTTTACAGTAAATAACCGACGCTTACGGGTGTCCGGCACCTGGTCTAAATACGAGACCTATTGACTAATGATAAATCTAGGATTCTAAAAGTTTTCATTTGTCACTTCCCTTGATGTTTATTGGTTGACATACATAATATAATCATAATGTATTGCCTTTTCCTTGAATTTGCTGTAAGGCGTCGCATGATTGAATGACGACCGATTTTCGGGCTATATTTGGTCACCTGACATAGAGTAATATTAGGACGTCTCAAAATGTTGGTAACTCCTTCAATCCACTTTATTCTTGTCCTTCCTCTGTATCTTCATGTTCCTTTTTTCATGTCGTAAAAGTTATCTCAGTTTTTCAATATATTTAACTACAGATGTTATTGCGAAGGTTATTGTAATCTCTTTATTTCTCACATGATCTGCTTTTATTAGACATCTCCTTTCACAGATAGCAAGCTGTCTGTCTTGTTCTTTAGTTAGTGTTCATGTCTGGCATTGATAACACAATTCATTCATTCATTCATTTTCCTTTTACGCTGAAGTTAACGCATAGGGCAGAGGTCAGATCTCTCCAATTATGTCCGTTCAAAGCTATTCTGTGCAATTCTTGAATAGCATGAATATTGGTTGTTTTACTTTCTCTAAGTATTGTTCTTCTGAGTGATTCTTTTGGTCTATCCCTTGCTCTTTTGCCTGCAGGTATCCATTCAAGAGATTGGTGGTGTATTATGTTGGTGTCTGCTCGTAGGACATGCAGAAATAGTGATAGATATAGCTATTTTCAATGCTGATATGAAAATTGAATTTATGCTTTATCTTTTAGTTTTTATCAACATAATCAAATTAGCAATGTAAAGTAAGAGAGTATTCAAATTAATCATTTTAGAAGGATGGATTTCTTATTAGCCAATACGTCCTATACTGGTGATAGTCCCGGTGTAGCTATCACCTCCCCCCCAGTCCATCTACCCCACGACTCCTCTCAAAAAGAAGTACCTTTTAAAAGTCAAACATCAGCCAATGACATGCGCACACGCTCTTGGGTTGATAATTGAATAATCATTTATCACCTCTGTCTCTGAGATTAGCCAGAGAAATATTTACTCAAGAAACCGTTCTTTCCAAACTAAACGCTTTCAAGAATTGTGAGATAAATGGGTCCAGATATCTGGAAACAGCAGACGAAGAAACAGAAGTTCAATGTTGATAAAGTGGCTTGGAAACGTGTGAAGACCTTAAGTTCAAATATTGGTTCTTGGAGAAGCAGATATGGAAATTGTGTCGCAAGGTCCTAATTTTAAGAAGATCCTCCCCCATCCCGACTACTCCACATAAACATTGAACATTGGTTATTTTTAATGTCCTGTCTTCCTTGCGTATTCGATTTTTCCTGTTTATATTTTGTAATTCTCAATATACCTGGTCATATAAAAGTAACGTTATTTTTCTCTTTGTACTTAGTAGTAGTAGTAGTAGTGATAGTAGTAGTAGTAGTAGTATTAGTAGTAGTAGTAGTAGTAATAGTAGTAGTAGTAATAGTAGTAGTAGTAATAGTAGTTGTAGTTGTAGTAGTAGTATTAGTATTAGTAGTAGTAGTAATAGTAATGATAGTTGTATGTAGAACCAGAAGTAGTAGTAGTACAACCAGAATTAGTATTAGTAGTAGTAGCACCAGAAGTAGTTGTAGAATTAGTAGTAGTAGCAGTAGTGGTAGTAATAGTAGTAGTAGTAGTAGTAGTAGTAGTAGTAGTAATAGTAATGATAGTTGTATGTGGAACCAGAAGTAGTAGTAGTAGTAGCACCAGAAGTAGTAGTTGTAGTACTAGCATCAGAAGTAGTAGTAGTAATAGTAGCGTCAGAAGTAGCAGTAGTAGCAGTAGTAGTAGTAGTAGTAGTAGTAGTAGTAGTAGTACAACCAGAATTAGTAGTAGTAGTAGTAGTAGTAGTAGTAGTAGTACAACCAGAATTAGTAGTAGTAGTAGTAGTAGTAGTACAACCAGAATTAGTAGTAGTAGCAGCAGTAGTAGCAGTAGTAGCAGTAGTAGTAGTAGTAGTAGTAGTAGTAGTAGTAGTAGTACAACCAGAATTAGTAGTAGTAGTAGTAGTAGTAGTACAACCAGAATTAGTAGTAGTAGCAGCAGTAGCAGCAGTAGTAGCAGTAGTAGCAGTAGTAGTAGTAGTAGTAGTAATAGTAATGATAGTTGTATGTGGAACCAGAAGTAGTAGTAGTAGCAGCAGCAGCAGTAGTAGTAGTAGTAGTAGTAGTAGTAGTTGTTGTTGTTGTAGTAGTAGTAGTAGTTGTTGTAGTAGTAGTAGTAGTAGTAGTAGTAGCAGCAGTAGTAGTAGTAGTAGTAGTAGTAGTAGTAGTAGTAGTAGTTGTTGTTGTAGTAGTAGGATTAGAAGTAGTACCTACACTAAACAAGAGAGGAGACTTAACATCTTTTATCTAAGATGTCCCCGGAAGATCTTAATCATGAGAATGCCAAACTTCCGCATCCACAAACAAGTGCAATTTGGAGAACTGTGTGAAGGCAATCGAGCCCGCGGTAGATCCATAATGAGGTATAAAGACATCTGAAATATTTCAATGAAAGTCTTCCACAAAGAATCAAAAACTGAGAAAACACGGCCAAAACTCGGGATGTCTGGAGGCAGAGCCTGCGTATGGGAGCAGCTTTGTTCCGAAAAAATAAATATGTTTAAAGATACGGAAGAAAATAAAGAGAAAAATGCAAACAAAAATCTCCCGTTACTGTGATCGATTGAAAAGACCCCATTCCTGACAAAATATTCAACGAATTATTTGTTCTTATTGCTAAATTACAGTCTGCATGACGCAAAAGGCTACACAGTTGTATCCTGCTGCAAGACTCGCATGTAGGATTTTGTTTTCTGCGTTAAGTATATATTTTGTCCATTAAGACGCTTTCATGATCTACTCGCACTTTTCAGAGATATTTCTCAACCCTGCACGTTTGGAGTCAATATGTTAGCATCCATATATATTTCTCAACCCTGCACGTTTCAAGTCAATATGTTAGCATCCATGTCTCTCAACCCTGCACGTTTCAAGTCAATATTCTAGCATTCATGTCTCTCAACCCTGCACGTTTCAAGTCAATATTCTAGCATTCATGTCTATTTCTCAACCCTGCACGTTTCAAGTCAATATTCTAGCATTCATGTCTATTTCTCAACCCTGCACGTTTCAAGTCAATATTCTAGCATTCATGTCTATTTCTCAACCCTGCACGTTTCAAGTCAATATTCTAGCATTCATGTCTATTTCTCAACCCTGCACGTTTCAAGTCAATATTCTAGCATCCATGTCTATTTCTCAACCCTGCACGTTTCAAGTCAATATTCTAGCATGCATGTCTATAACATAATTCATAAAGTTTCTGGAGGTATCGCATTGTAGGAACGATTTAATCACTCAGCGAATTCAATTAAATGATGATATAAAATACAATTCTAATGATTTCAACTCTCTCTCTCTCTCTCTCTCCTTCTCTCGTTGTCTCTAATTCCCTCGGTATTTCTCATTTTCTCTGTCTGTTTTCATTCCTCAATCTTTCTCTTTCTTGCACTTTCATTTTCAATTCGTCTTCATCCTCCAGTTTTTGAAGTCTATATGAATTTCTGGCAATTTTTTCTCTCGACATCTCAAACTACATGTACCCAGAAATCTGAACATCATAATCTCTCGCATCTCAAAAAACAGATTCGTAATCAACGCGTGACATGTGATTGCATTTTCCCCATCTAATTTGTAATGCGTGAATATACGTGCGTGACAGATGCATTGCTTGTATTATTTTACCTTCTCTCTATATCATCTAATGGGTATATGTCAATTTTCAAATTCTAGAATCTCGTTTTGGAAGTTTGAAAATATCTCGATTTATTCATCCGCCTTATCTATGGGCACTCGTGAAATATAGTTCCCAAACTCGTACAAAGCTCCCTTAGGATTTGGTCAATTTGTGTAACGTTTTTTAACTCGTCTCTTACAAGAGTAATTCCATCATAATGACATCTCGGACAAATGGGCGATGACCGTCTGCAATAAAAGACCTCTGCACAGAATTAATTAGTCCTTCATTCATTACTTTTTCTAAAATTATTGTCGTGATTTCTGTTGTCCTTACGATGTTCATAGAAGGTAAACAGTATTGCTATTCTTTGCTTCCTTTTCGGTTTTCGCCACAACACGACCGACGTCGCCAACACACGACCGACGGTTAGTTTTTGATTCATTTGTTTAGTGGGGTTTTTCTTCTCTAGAGCTATCTTGTGTAATTAGGTGGGTTTTTCTAGAGCTTTCATACCCATAAGACTTTAGCACTCTGCGGTATGCAGTGTCTTGAGATGAGGCCTCCTTCTGAGAGCGTCTATGCGACAAGATGAGCTGGTATTATACTAGTGTCACCGATTATGCATCTATCTTGGAGCTAGAATAACATATCACTGCTAACTGGCATTGGGTTATTTTGGGTTATAACCCATTTTAGTGTAAAAACCATAATGGGTAAATAGCAGGCATCTATATAAGTGTGTGTGTGGGGGGGGGGTTGAAGTTTTGGAACCCACTTCATTAGCAAATCTGAACATGAATTTTTTACTAGGAAATAAGCTAAAAGGTCGGGCAACGCCGCTCCCTTTTTTCGCTAAGTGGCGTTCAAGTTAAACGTCAAATGGTGACATAGGTAAAAAAAATCTCTTCTCCTTAAGGAAATCCTATAACGATCTTGGTAATCGATCAATCGAACTGGCCTAACACTGATTTTCTCTATCTCGGAGGAGGAGCTTTGCTGCCCTCGAACGAATCTCGCGTAACATAAACAATATCATTGCCTTCTATACTTTGTGCTCTTATGATACATACCCCAATATTCTATACGGCCTACATAAGGTAAACGGAATTAGTTGAGATTGAACTTAGGTTGCTTCGCCGTTACAGACACGGACTCGCTCCCTTAGCAACCTCGCTAAAACGTTCAAGAGTATGAGTCTAAACACTGAAGGCGGAATGGGGGTGTCAATGAGTTTAAACAATATGTGATCGATCTACACCCTTTGGCCGATATACTGAATGTGCATTGGGGAGGATCAGGGTCGTAGATACGATCTTGTCAAGAGGGAAAGGGAGGGATTTACCTTAAAAAGTTAATTCGCATTTATTGCTGTGTCAGATCATTTTTTGATGCAAAAATTGATGTCCTTTTCATGAAAAATTATGACCTTTTTGTGAAAAATTATATGACCTTCTTATGAAAAATTATATGACCTATTTGTGAAAAATTAGATGACCTTTTTGTGAAAAATTATATGACCTTTTCATTAAAAATTATATTATCTTTTTTTTGAAAGATTATATGACCTGTTTGTGAAAAAATATATGACCTTTTCATGAAAAATTATATGACCTTTTTGTTAAAAATTATATGACCTTTTTATGAAAAAATTATGCGACCTCTAAGTAAAAATTAGATAACCTTTTAGTAAAAAAATTGATGACCTTTTTGTGATAAATTAGATGACCTTTTCGTGAACAATCGTTAAGGGGGTAAGGGGAGGGAATTCTTTTTCCCTTTCGATACGCATTTCGCTGAGCCAGGTTCTTAGTTCCAAAAGTAATGTTCCGATTTGCTAAGTGTGAAGAAAAGTGGGGGGGGGGGGTTCAAAACCCTAATTCACCATCAACCCCTCCTATATAGGTGCCTCATTAGCATTGATTTTGAATGACATTGCTCGTCTTCTTGCACACACAGGTGGTACACTTTCATCTGAGAGTGTATCCTACTTTTAGAGGGGCTATGATCCAGTGAGAAATTTGTGAAGGTATGGTACTTTTGTGTGTGATCTAGACTCTGTGCAACGGTCAATACTTTAGCACATTTCCTGTTGGAATTTTAGGTCATAGTGGTAATTTTCTTTTCTTTTGCTGTACATGACACTGGCTCTAGCGAACCATGGTTATTTAGTCATATTTTATATGTTTGTCTTGCGTATGTGGCTGTGTCTGTGGGTCTCACCAATGGCGCACTAGACAAACCAGCCATGTAACAGAAAACCTTAGTAGATGACATGCCTTTATATTGAGGTTATCTTCTTATAGAAGCTTCATGGCACGTCATCTATACAATCCCGTAGTCGTAACCTTCGATAACAGTTACCATGTTGTTCCGACAGGCCGATGTTGCTTGAACTAGTTACGAACACGGCGTGGGTGGGCGGAGCAACAAAGAAACCTGTCGCAAGGGCCAGAGTTGTGCCCTGATGTCGACGTCTGTTTTTGGCAGCAGTGGACTCGAAACACCATCGAGTCGAATGGCTGCTGGAACAGAGGGCGGAGCACTTATGGGAATGCCCCACGTGCTGTGAAGCCAGTTTTCTAATCAAGAATCAAGGTTATTTAGTTTATACTCTTGGACTTATTTTCTGATAGTGGGCAAAATAGGAACTGTGGGGGACTTTATGGTGAGAGCAATTTATGATCAAAGGGGCAGAAGGTGGGGGCGATGTAGGGTCAGGGGCAGTGTGAAATGGGAGGAAGAAAGAGCGTTATGAATACTTTCATTACTGCATGTTTTCCTGTAACGGAGTGCAGGGAGGCTTTTGACTGTACCTCCAAAAGATAGAATCCTGTCCCAACCGTGGATAGAACCAGGGACCTCAAATATCTTTCAGTTAGGAATACTGAACACATCAAATTACAACAGAATATTAATAATACTTGCTAAATTTGTTTACAAAAAGACAATTTTAAGTAGGTAGCCAGAGGACAATTTTATTTTAAAATTCTTGAGACTAACGGGAATTGAACCAGTCCGTTCAACGGCACCAAATCTCCTAGCAACTATTGCACACGCGTTATCGTTAACTCATGTGCAATTGTTGCTAGGTGATTTGGTGACGTTGAATTGACTGGTTCAATTCCCGTTAGTCTCAAGAATATTTACAAAAAGAAGCGAAGAGTAATTCTATTAATATAAATTTAACCCTATCTGAAATCTGGACCAAATAAGAAAATTAAAACCTAATTCTATTCACAACGAACATCTCTTCTAACTGTGATGGAGAGGAAATAATTTATAGTATTTACATAGAAACACGGGTTTTTTTAAATGTTCACTTGAACACAACTTTCAAAATCTTGTGTTCTACGTAAGACAATCATTACAAGGTAACTGCGTGAAACGTAATAACAATAAGACTTACGTAAAGCACAGGTTTATATATCGTTTCATTGAGACACGACAGACTATAACTAAAACTAGTAGGTAACGATGAGGCCACAAGAAAGCATACAAATTACATTACACAAATCATATTCAAAGTTTCAACCAAAACGTCTTTATCAAGACACAAACAAAATATCAAAAGACGACGAATGGAAAAATTATCACAACAAAATTATCGTCTTCTGATGTTTTGTTTGTGTCTTGATAAAGACGTTTTGGTTGAAACGTTGCATATGATTTGTGTAATGTAATTTGTATGATTTCTTGTGTGCTCATTATTACCTACTAGTTTTAGTTATAGTCTGTTGTGTCTCATTGAAGCGATATATAAACCTGTGTTTTACGTAAGTCTAATTGTTGCTACGTAAGTACAATTGTTGCTACGTTTCACGCAGTATTACCTTATATTGATTGAGGAAATAATCTAAAACGTTTCCACTTCAGAAAACATTGAGGTGCTCAGACAGCGAAACTGGAAAATTCTAGTTTTCAATTCCTGTTTATTGCTCTATGTCTTAAAGACAGATATTAGCCTAAGACCCACTTATCAGAGCGTCAGGTGGGATGTTTTCATAAATCATGCTATTGTTTATATATTTGCTATCCTTATTTATGGCAGATAATTGACAATTTCGAACTAGAGAACGTACGAAATTTCTAGCATTTGAGCACAAACATAAATATCTCTGGAGACAGCGCTGTAGAAATCAAGAGCAAACCTGTAACGGCAACATTGAAAGTTGTTCTAATGAAAATTATTTGGCTAGGTACCAGCAGCATAGCCAAACTACATGTGATTATAACATGCGTATTTCCAGTGACAATATACAGTTGTGAGGCATGGACATTAAATAAAATAATAACAAAGATAATCGTCGTGTTAAAAATAAGATGCTTCAGAAAAAATGTTAGGTATACCAGGAACAGCTAAAAAGACAAATCAAGAAATGTTAGATCACTAAACGTTGAAGAGGGTTGGCTACTAAACAACATGGAAAGATTAACAGCTGAAGGCAGAGTTAACGGCAACAAGGGGGACGATGCTGCAGTGATATATCAGATAGTTTAAACATGTCTCTAGTCTATGGCAGGTCAACTCGCACAGAATCGCGGAGTGCTCAGAGGATCCATAAGGAAGACCGCGTTCTGGACAGAATATGTCACATGATGATGATGTATGTGAGAAGAAACGTACTAAGAAAAGTCTCACCAGTACAGTGTAGAATATATTTAATAGTTGTCCTGCCCGTGTCTTGACGGGGCCCAAAGGGGAGCAAAGAATAGCAACACTGTTTATCTTCCACGCATGTCGTAAAAGGCGACAAAGAAGGTTATGTGATGGAGCTGGCTGTCCCATCCCATATAGGTTAAGTGACCCAACGTCATGCGGAAGTCGGATGTGTCAGGACAAAAGGCGCAGATATCGCAGCAATACAGTAAACCATGACACCGCGCATTTTGTTCTCCGGACTATATCCTGCTAATCTGTAGGAGTTTGAGAACGAACGCAGAAGAAGAAGAATAGTTGTCCATTGCTTTTTCCCATTAAAACAACATTCACAGATTAGTTGAAGTGTCAAATTCTTTTTCGTTTAATGAGACTATCAACCTATTAATTGACCATTTGTGAAATACATGGCACACGAAGAATACATTCTACAAGAAAGTTAAAAGTGAGGTTTCTTTCTTAACGTCACCCCTCCCCCCAATTATCTACGGACCTTGTTGGAGTGGATTGGGCTATAAAATCTATACGGTGGACATGAAAGGTCGGTGACATGAAAGATTTTGAGAAACAAAGGTCTAGACGCTGATATAGATTTAACATACACTTTCTAATATCTGGTACTGGTTGACCGCGCTCGCTGTATCCTCATTTCCTCACATTCTGGTTATATGAAAATGTTTCATCACAAAAGTAGTAGTAGTAATAGTAGTTGTAGTAATAGTAGTAGTAGTAATAGTAGTAGTAGTAATATTAGTTGTAGTAATAGTAGTAGTAGTAATAATAGAAGTAGTAGTAATAGTAGTAGTAGTAGCAGTAGTAGTAGTAGTAGTAGTAATAGTAATAGTAGTAGTAGTAGTAATAGTAGTAGTAGTAATAGAAGTAGTAATAGTAGTAATAGTAGTAGTAGTAGTAGTTGTTGTTGTTGTAATAGTAGTAATAGTAGTAGTAATAGTAATAATAGTAGTAGAAGTATTAGTAGTAGTAGTAGTTGTAATAGTAGTAATAGTAGTAGTAATAGTAGTAATAGTAGTAATAGTAGTAGTAGTAATAGTAGTAGTAGTAATAGTATTAGTAGTAATAGTAGTAGTAATAATAGTGGTAGTAGTAGTAGTAGTAGTAGTAATAATGTTAGTAATAGTAGTAGTAGTAGTAATAGTAATAGTATAAGTAGTAATAGTAGTAGTAGCAGTAATATTAGTAATAGTAGTAGTAGTAATAGTAATAGTAGTAGTAATATTAGTAATAGTAGTAGTAATATTCGTAGTAGTAGTAGTAGCAGTAATAGTAATAGTAGTCGTAATATTAGTAATAGTAGTAGTAGTAGTAATAGTAATAGTAGTAGTAATATTAGTAATAGTAGTAGTATTAGTAATAGTAGTAATAGTAGTAATAGTAGTAATAGTAGTAATAGTAGTAATAGCAGTAGTAGTAGTAGTAGTAGCAATATTAGTAATAGTAGTCGTAATATTAGTAATAGTAGTAGTAGTAGTAATAGTAATAGTAGTAGTAATAGTAGTAATAGTAGTAGTAGTAGCAATATTAGTAATATTAGTAATAGTAGTAATAGTAGTAATAGTAGTAATAGCAGTAGTAGTAGTAGTAGCAATATTAGTAACATTACTAACAGAAATAGTAGTAGTTTTCCGTGAGAGACACAAGAATAATCAAAAACGTAATGGTCTCGATATTAATTCTGTTAGAAGATCTTATTTTTATCGACAGCCACACCGGAATCGAGCCCGTGATGTTTTGAACACACAGCGAACAGCTTGACAACTATGCCACGGAAACACCCCTATAATATGAGTAGACACCAGGTTTAAGGGTGATGTGGACAACATCACATGCATATCGTTGTGATAAACAAAAATAAGTCAAAACATAACCGGGCTCTAAGTAAAGACCTGTGTACAGAAAGTAAACATGACTAGAAAACTGATTTTTTTATTATATCCGTACATTTCATTGTCCTGTGCTGTTCTTTTTGGCGTGCGACTCCAAAGTATATAGTTAGCAACGAAATTCACGACAATAATAACGCAAGAAATCCAATCTTGTTTACTTTCTGTACAGAGGTCGTTTAGTTCCAACGGTTACGGTCTAACAATGAGAATTTTTTTTAAACTGGACGACAGGTCGAGCTGTTAAACCAAATGTTATGGTCGTATTTACAGATGTGTCTTCTAAACCTGTTCCCAGCGGAGTATAGTTTCAACAACACCCTGTCTTTCTTTATGGATTTTTATTCAGAGCTGTCATGTTTAGCTTTGTTGATGTGGGCGACACTCCTTTCTTTGGTGTCCCCTGTGACTGTCCATATATTACCTGAACAATGTCTTGCTAATATTTAACCCCCTCGCAAACAACTGTCAGCAACTGTCAAGAACTTAGGGTCGTCAACAATAACTCATTAACTCAATATAGCTCTAAGAGTTTTCTATCCTGCCGTTACTTAATTAGTCTATCTATCTATACGCTGTGTCCCTTGTTTGCCATGCGGCGTCAGGAGTGGAAGAGTTTTCTGGAGATGGCCCTCTTGTGCTCTGTTTATAAGCTTGTTCCTGTGGCTTCTTTGATTTATGTGATCCATATTTTACATGGTCTATCTCTGGCTTTCTAAACGTTATGTATATGTGTCATGGCTATCTGAAACATTCTATATCTTGATATGTATATGCTATATATATGCTATATTTATTTAGTAGCTAATATAAAAATAGAGGTTTAGCGTCTTGACGACTGAAGGGGGGGGGGGGGTCTTCCTAACTAGCTGTTTAGTGTCTTGCCTATAGAAAGGGGTCTTCCTAGCTAACTGTTTTGCGTCTTGCCGACAGAAAGGGGTCTTCCCAACTGATTGTTTTAGCGGCTAGCCGACAGAAGGGGGGGGGTCTGCCTAACTAAATGTTTCAGCGGCTTACCGATTGTAGCGGCTACCGATTTTAGCGGCTTACCGATTTTAGCGGCTTGATGAAGATTGAGTTTAGCAGGTAAAAATTTCTACCAATCCCCTAAAATAATTGTTAGAAACATTGCGAAAAAAAGTACATGTCGTATTTCATGTTTTTAGAATTTTTTTGTCATATTCAACCGATTTAATTGGTGCATATAAAATAGTATTGTTGACATCAACTTTTGTGCCAACACCCCCCATTCGTCTTTGTCAACATCTCTAAAACGTGTCTGTTAAACTTAAGAATGATGATTTTTCTGTCACTGTCTTATTTGAACCTAACTCCCGACATATCCTACTTGGACGGTTCACAAATATTTCCCGCAATACAAGAAATTTTGAAAATTAGAAAACGAAGTAATGAATACGAACCAAAAATAAATATAGAAAGTCGACGTTTCGACAAAAAAAGTTATATCAGGTACAGAACAAAAAGACGCAGCGGGTAGTAACGTTATATATTATCACAACATTAAACTGGAAATATGTACAGAAGGAACTGTTAACAAATGTTAACTAAAAGGAAAACCGTTAACTTTCTAGTCCAGATATATATCGTCCCAACAAGAAGGAAAAATATGATGTGGCCTAACATTCTACAATATTGAAAAAAAATACGTGGATGTGTCTCAAGTGAGGAGGGAGAGGAGATGGCTATCGCCCTCACATAGCAGAGCCACTGATATGTCATATGGCTAACATGTCACACTCCAACGGCATTAACCAATGCTATGGGTTAACTTTACTTTACAAACAACGTAATCTCTCCAGAATGGTGTATCCTAAATTAACCTTCCTGAACCTCTCTCTGTTTCGGGTAATGCGGCTTGCATTTTCTAACGACATATTCGTGCAATCTTTAATGTCGTCAGTCTGTAGTTTTCTTGTTCTGCCCTTTTTCTTTTTAAATTACTCTAGCCTCCTTTATTTCTTTTTTTCTAAACAGATGTGTCTCTTTATATGACCAAACACGTGTAATTTTCTTTTTGTTATTGTGTTTAGTAACCAACACTCTGTCTATTTAGTTGTCCGGCTCTGTGGTGAAGTGGTACAGAGTGCGTCTGTGACGGCAAAGGTACCGAGTTCGATCCTCACCACAGGCAATTGTGCATCCGGACCGTTCAGATAGCAATGGAACGTATTTATATTGCCTAGAAAATCACCACAGCCAACAAATGCTACGTCCTGGATAGTTATCCTGCAACCAATTTATTTTTTTTTAACAAACACTCTGGCATCTTCAATGTGTTTATAATATCTGAGTTTCTGTTTTGTTTTCCCTGCATGAGATTCTAAGTATCTGTCTGTAGCATTTCATATTCGGAATGCAGCGATCAACTCAACATTGTTTGGGTGCAGTCATTTTCTAGGAAATATAAAACTCTTCTGTAGTTTGCCATTACTTTCTTAAAGATCCGTACGCACAATAGTTTGCGGCGTGATTCCAACCCAGAACATTTGCTGTCACAGACTCGTGCTGTACCCTCGTCTCCACACAGCCGGACAATATTTTAAAAAATAACCTTCTGACTAATTGTAAATAAAAGAGTTCATAATGACACATTTGACTATTTTCTCGATTTTAATTGGTCAATATAATTATACTTTGTGTGTCAGACAATGAATAGTCAAGTTAGACATGCAGAAGGATTGATTTTCTATTATGCAGTATGTCTTATACTTGAGGCGGTCATAGTTGTGGTAACAAAGACGAAATGCGAGAATAAGCTGATATATTTTAGAATACCTTCACACAAGAATGTTTCGTCTTCTTCATCATTCATTCTCAAACTCCCGCTGCGATTTTTAGCAGGACAATGGTCCTACCAGATTTCCAGGCAGGATATAGCGCAGAGATTGGAAATGCGTTGTTTCGTCGTTATATTTGCGTCACTGGCCCGACACATCCATCTTATGCGGTGAATGTTTGTTCATACTTCTAAATTACAAGTAATATTTCATAACAATTTCAATGTTTATTCTATATATAAGATTCACAAACAGTTTTATTTTGTTTCTTTTCTTTTCCAGGTCTCAAGCCTTTTTTCCAACTTTTTTATTTTACTCAGTTATCCTTTGAACTTTTTCATTTACTGCGGGATGAGTAAACAGTTCAGGGAGACGTTTAAGAGGTTGTTTACAGGAGCAGCCGTGCCGATGGAGCGCGAGTACTCTCAGTACATGACACTTCCTACAGAGAATGGAAAAAGTACGGCAGTAACTGGTGACGAGACTGCGTTATGATGTCATTAATTTCTGAGTACTTTTCACAATGTGTATGTATGAGAACGATTTTTATGTTGTGTGTTTTATGTTGTGTGTTTTATGTTGTGTGTTTTATGTTGTGTGTTTTATGTTGTGTGTTTTATGTTGTGTGTTTTATGTTGTGTGTTTTATGTTGTGTGTTTTATGTTGTGTGTTTTATGTTGTGTGTTTTATGTTGTGTGTTTTATGTTGTGTGTTTTATGTTGTGTGTTTTATGTTGTGTGTTTTATGTTGTGTGTTTTATGTTGTGATTTGCCAATAAAAGCTTCCTCGAATAAAAACTGGAAGATTAACAAAGGAAACCAGAAGTAATGTCTACACGTTAAGAGCCCAATACAATCACAATAAAGTAAAATTATCAACTATTGAAACAAGGGTACAGTACAAGTAGACGCCACCCCATATTTAATTATTTCCCCAGTCTATGTTTGTAAATTTCATGTTCGTCGTGTAATAAGTGAAATATTTATTTATTTAGGGTGTAGGTTAGTTATATCTTCTTCTTCTTCAGCATTCATTCTCAAACTCCCGCTGGATTTCCCTTATAACAGAAACATGATCCTACTAGATTTCCAGCAGGATATAGTCCAGAGAATGGAAATGCATTGTGTCGCGGTTTTATTTGCGCCAATGGCCCGACACATCCATCTTCGGCAGATGTTAGTTATATAAAACACAACTATCCTAACCCTAACCTCAACCCTAAAAGAAATTAATATTTAAATTATTCAATGACGATCAAGAAATTTGCAAACATCGACAAGGGAAATAACTCAAATATGTGTTGGCGTCTACTTGTACTGTACAGAAACAAGTGCACGAATTTAAATATATGGAGAGAATCTTTTACAGTCGAGTGAAACATGGACAGAGAGTTCGAGGCAAGAAATTTAAAAGTCAATTACTGGAGTTATGAACTTCCACCATCTTTGATACACATAGATACCCCAATAGAAAACAAAAGGCTAGTCATAAATTCATCATTTGTACTAACTTTATGTTATCAATGTAAGTCGAGGATAAAAACTAATGAACACAATAAAGAAAGCTTACTTTGTGTGAAGTTAAAATATCTAAGAACGTCTACAAACAGAACAAGGCGAGATAATGTGAGGAATAAAATAATTTCAAGAGTTGTTGAAATAACGTCTGTGGTCAAATATGTTGAGAAAAACAGAGACTGAAATGGTTTGATCACTTAATGAGAATGAACGCTTAATGGCAAAAGGCAAGATCATACAACACAACATGAGCATGGATACATCAAGCCGCAGAGGGAAGATCAAGAAGAACGCGGATTGAAGGAGTTACCAACATTATGATGTGAGACATCACAGTAATGTCTAGCGACCAGACTTGCCAAAAGCCCTAAAACCTATAGTCATTAACTTCTACTAGGTCTAACGCTACAAAAGAAGAAAAGGACGACAGGCAGACAGACAGATAGATAGATAGATAGATATATTTATATTAAATATATTAGATTAGATTAGATTCTTGCCGCCGAAGACGGATGTATTGGACCATTGCTGCAAATAAAACGGCAACACAACGCATTTCCATTCTCTGGACTACATTCAACTGGAAATCTTGTATGATCATTGTCCTGGTGCAAGAGAAATCCAGTGGGAGTTTGAGAATGAACGCTGAAGAAGAAGAAGATTAGATTCGGTTAGATTGGATTAGATTAGATTAGATTAGATTAGATTAGAATAGATTAGCTTAGATTAGATTAGATTAAAGATGGATGAATAGATGGATGGATTGATGAATGGATGGATGGATAGATTACTTACTTCTTATGGTCCATTCTGTGTAGCTTTGATTGTAATGTCTTTCCAATATCGTCTGTTTCGTGTGCTGTCAATAATTTATCCTTATAGCTTAGTTTATGTCGTGTACCATTAGTTACCATGTCTTTCCATCTGGTAATGTCAGATCATCGCCTGACAAAGATACTTCTCTATGGTGTGTCGCAGAAGGGAATACAGTCTCAAAGTTGCCAAAAGAAGCGCTACAGGTACGCATTAAATACCTCACTGAAAGAGTTTGAAATAGACCAAGATACATGGGAAGAACTTGCACAAAATAGATCTATATGGCGATCTACAATAAATAAAGGCGTAGCATCTTGTAAAGAGGAGAAGTGCATCAGCTAAACAGCGGAGAGTTACTAGAAAGCCACGGGTAGACACAAATAATTTGCAGTAGTCATTCCATGCACGAACTGTTCAAGTATATTTGCAGGTCCTTTATGAACTCTTAATCAAGGACATAATTCAAATTGAATTTAAAAAAGTGAAAGTAACAAATGACGATTATCATCATGTGATGGATGACCACAGATGTTCTGTCTTTCCCCAGCCTTCTGTTTCGTGTTCTGTCAGGCGCCGATGTTCTCCCATGCCACAATGACAGGGTGTCTTGCATATTTTCTCTAGGTCGTCCCCTACCTCTCTTGCTCTTCAACTTGTTGTTACAATGTGTTACATTTGTCCTCTTTTGATGATGTGCCCAACAGATGTGGATTGTCTCTTCCTAATGCGGGTAAGGAGTTCTATGTAAATTAATTTATTTCATGATAACTTCATTACACTTTTTTATCTTTTCATGGTGTTCTTAATGCTCTTCTATAAAACCACACCACCGCTTCCCCAATATAACTGTTCACTATCTACTGAATGTCCAAAATTCACTTCCAAAAATCAGAATTGGCTATTCCAAACATAAGAATTGCTTATTCCAAACATCAGAATAGCTTATTCCAAACATCAGAATTGCTTATTCCAAACATCAGAATAGCTTATTCCAAACATCAGAATTGCTTATTCCAAACATCAGAATTGCTTATTCCAAACATCAGAATTGCTTATTCCAAACATCAGAATTGCTTATTCCAAACATCAGAATAGCTTATTCCAAACATCAGAATTGGTTATTCCAAACATCAGAATAGCTTATTCCAAACATCAGAATTGGTTATTCCAAACATCAGAATTGCTTATTCCAAACATCAGAATAGCTTATTCCAAACATCAGAATTGGTTATTCCAAACATCAGAATTGCTTACTCCAAACATCAGAATTAGTTATATATAATTCTAAGACATCTCCTTCTCAATTTAATTAACAAAGATATATACAGCAACCATTAAAAACGCACCAAAATATGAACAATGTTTCACCCTTCATTTGTTTATTTCAGTGAGAAATGTTCAAACCTTGTGAATGTGTACAGATTTAACTTTAATGATTTCACGTTTTATTGTCGTTGTCATGTTTTATTCCAATTTTGCGTGCTTCATGTGCAAAACATCAAGTCACTGAAGTCTGGCCATATTACTAGTCGAATCAAGTTGAAATTTAGCATATACATTAGTGATGTTGTTACTTCGCAAGCGAAGGTGAACATGGCTTGAAAAACAATAAATTGATGAACAAGTAAAAAAATAATAATTGGTGATTTTCTTTTTCCTCTGCGTTCGCTCGCATATAACCACAATGAATATATCGTGTGATTTCCGCCGGGAAGCGAGAATATATCGTGTGATTTCCGCCGGGAAGCTAGAAGTACGTTGTGCTTCAGGTTCCACAGTACAACTTTGTTATTTGCACCTCGGTTGGCCACATGTGGTCTGGACGTCCGAGGCCCAGCACATCCGTTTTCGTCATGCCATTAATTCGGGTAGGATGCTTCCCTAGTCCTTATCGACGGTGACGCGGGTGTGTAGTGACTCTTCGCTGAGACGATTGTCATTCACCTCTATCTCGCACAAGGTGTTCCAACGTCTATGAACTTGCCTCGTGTAATTAGACGTTCTGTGCCTATCGGATACTGAACCGTTTCTCATCCGTGAGCCTGGTTCCAGAAGAGGAAGAATTCCACAGAAGAGTTTGGCCCTGTCTCTTTCGCCTTCTTAGCCGAGGTGTCGTTCACCGACATCGTGAACCCCTTGCCCAATTTCGAGTCTCACACCACGCGTTAGGAGCAAGGCGTTCTCGAGCTGAGCGACCTTGTCCCGTGTGTGCATGAGCCCATCCAGTTACGGAATCCTTTCTCTCTGCGAGTATGTTTCCGTGTGATTGTCTAATTTGGTTTGTGAGTTGTAGATGCCCGATGAGTCCGATCCGTGTCAGTAAGGATCTATTGCAGTGCATGCAGGAGTACAGAGGCGCCTGAGTAGGAGAGTATTCAAATTTTTCTTTCCGCTTCCGTCGCTTGTAAATTTGCCGGCAGTGTTATTTCTTTGTCAAATTTAGTTATGCCAGCAGTGATCTGGGTTTGCCAAGCTGAACGATCAAGGGTTGTAATCTCCCAAAAGCTAGAATCAATGCAGCAGTGCTTGAGAGATGTTTCTTTAGGTGATCTTTTAAGCGTGTTTTGTGCCCTCCGCTTAAACGTTTACCATCGCGCATCTCACCATAGAATAATCTCTTTGGAAGGCGCTTGTCTGACTTACGAACGATGTGGCCAGTCCATCGGAGATGGGACCTAGTCAGCAGGGCATAGATGCTTTGCATACGGGACTGTTGAAGGATTTCTGTGTCCGGTACTCGATTCTGCCAACGTACTCTCATGATGTTTCTTAGGCACAGAAAGTTGAAAGGGTTAAGCTGTCGAGCGTGTCTCGTATACACAGTCCAGTATGACGCAATATAATGAACAAAACAAAGAAAGGTTACTTCGTGTGAAATAAAATTTCTAAGAAAATCAGTGAACAGAACAAGAAGAGATCGTATGAGGAATGAAATGCTTTCAAGAGTTTTACTATACATTAGTAAAGATTCAGTGAATACAGAACAAACTCTTCTTCTTGTATAGCATTCATTCTCAAACTCCCGCTAGATCTCTCTTGTATCTTTCATTCTCAAACTCCCGCTAGATCTCTCTTGTATCTTTCATTCTCAAACTCCCGCTAGATCTCTCTTGTATAGCATTCATTCTCAAACTCCCGCTAGATCTCTCTTGTATCTTTCATTCTCAAACTCCCGCTAGATCTCTCTTGTATCTTTCATTCTCAAACTCCCGCTAGATCTCTCTTGTATAGCATTCATTCTCAAACTCCCGCTAGATCTCTCTTGTATCTTTCATTCTCAAACTCCCGCTAGATCTCTCTTGTATCTTTCATTCTCAAACTCCGGCTAGATCTCTCTTGTATCTTTCATTCTCAAACTCCGGCTAGATCTCTCTTGTATCTTTCATTCTCAAACTCCCGCTAGATCTCTCTTGTATCTTTCATTCTCAAACTCCCGCTAGATCTCTCTTGTATAGCATTCATTCTCAAACTCCCGCTAGATCTCTCTTGTATCTTTCATTCTCAAACTCCCGCTAGATCTCTCTTGTATCTTTCATTCTCAAACTCCGGCTAGATCTCTCTTGTATCTTTCATTCTCAAACTCCCGCTAGATCTCTCTTGTATCTTTCATTCTCAAACTCCCGCTAGATCTCTCTTGTATCTTTCATTCTCAAACTCCCGCTAGATCTCTCTTGTATCTTTCATTCTCAAACTCCGGCTAGATCTCTCTTGTATCTTTCATTCTCAAACTCCCGCTAGATCTCTCTTGTATCTTTCATTCTCAAACTCCCGCTAGATCTCTCTTGTATCTTTCATTCTCAAACTCCCGCTAGATCTCTCTTGTATCTTTCATTCTCAAACTCCCGCTAGATCTCTCTTGTATCTTTCATTCTCAAACTCCCGCTAGATCTCTCATGTAGCAGGACAATGGCCCTACTAGATTTCCAGCAGGATGTCATTTGAAATGTTTCGAAGTTTTATTCGTGCCAACGGCCCGACACCTCCGTCTTCGGAGGAATATTTTGTTACAATCGAAAGGCAATGCGTTTGTGTGTTTACGACGCCCCGACTTTCATCACAAGAGCAATGCCAGGTTGTTTTTTTCCAGCGTTGATCACACTGAGAAAAAATATCCTCTTTGTAAATAAGACGTCGCGAGCAGGACTGGAACCGGCGACCCTTTGCACACAAAACGAACGCATTAACTACTACCCCATGATGATCCCTAATGTTTTTTTAATTAATTTTTTTATTACAAAGACTAACATTGTGACGGTGTTCGTGATCTGATGTCTCTGTTTGAGTGAAATGATGATAGTTAAGCTTATAACGTACGTATAAACATACTGTAAAATTTCAATCTTTTCTTTCTTAGAGGACACTTACCAGAACGCCAAACTGTAAAACCAAGCAACAGATGATGTTACCGGTTGAAATCATATGTAAATATTACCCACAAGACCTTGGATCTGTGAACTGTGACGAAGGACTGACGTTACCATTGTACTTTTATTATTATTTATTTTCTTGTACATTTCCGAGATTTATTTCCTCTATTAATATTATTATTAACTTCATATCTCATACGACAAACATATTCTGTCATTTTGACTTTTTCTTTGCAATGCTTATAAAAAAATTCGTGTATTAAAAATTGATGACGGTGTTATTATTTGTATTTTTATTTGCACATGATGATAATGAAAATATTTTGTTTGCCTGATTTGTTTATAACATATTTACGAAACAGGGAGGAATTATTGTAAAAAATGCAGTTGAAACTTTTGCTGACAGTTACAATTACAGTAAAGACAGACCTAGAGGTGGATCACGAAAACGATGGACCACCGAAATAAAAGAAGCGATAAATTCCACAATATACTCAGCACACACGAGGGCCATCTCTAGAAAACTCTTCTACCCATGACGAAAGGCAACAAAAGATTTAGCGAATAGATAGATAGATATAAAGAGAGTTAAGACAACGAATGCAGAAGTCAAAGATACTGGATCAGAGATACTGGAGTAAAAAGACAAATTAAAGCAAAATTTAAAAGCAGACAATCAAGTTATTTAGTGCATGTAATGAAAAGAAAAAAACTTGAACATTTAGTAACCACCGGAAAGACAAAGGGGGGAAGAGACAGAGGAAGACAAATAGAGAAATTGCTGGATGGGTTGTCACTGCCGCATGAGAGAATTCTACCAACTGAACTTATTAACAACACAAGAGACAGGGAGGTGTGGAGAAACATGATCGCCTACAGAATGACATTGTCTTTGATATATTTGTGTATATGTATATATATATAAATATATATATATATATATATATATATATATATATATATATATATATATAAGAGTTCAATAGGCGTAGCTATTTATTTAATTGAACTTCATCCCTCACAAAATAACAGCACACGCCTCTGACAAGAGTGCCACTCAGAGCACGTACATCCGTAACTAAGAGTTATAATCCCCATTGACCTCCAAAATTGAATACTTGTGCACGAGATGTGTCTATCCGATTTCAAACATGCGTTCTAGTAAACTCAACGCAAATGATTTCTCTCTATCACCTGAATCCATCTACGACACATGATAATCTTAAACTTCTTCATCTGTGATCATCTATAACTCAATCTGAAACTGATGATCTATAACTCAATCTTAAAATGATTATCTATAACTCAATCTGAAACTGATTATCTATAACTCAATCTGCAACTGATTATCTATAACTCAATCTGCAACTGATTATCTATAACTCAATATGCAACTGATTATATATAACTCAATCTGCAACTGATTATATATAACTCAATCTGCAATTGATCATATATAATTGAGTCTGCTACTGATCACTTATAACTCAGCAACTGCAATTCTATCATAAGGATTTCACAGTAAATTTTAAAATGTTACATTTACTATTTAAGAGGTGTCTCACGGATATGCCTCTCAACGTGATATATGCTACTATTTGCATAGGATGCACCATAGCGTCCGAAGTGGGTAAGAAGCTTGGTGATCTATTCTGTCAACATCTGCAAAGTGTAAACCGCCAATCTAATACTTCTGTTGGCTGAATACTTCAATATAATATAACAGACCACCTGGATGTCAGGGATGCAATAGTGACTCCAATTAAATAGTGTTCATAGGGTTTGTTCTGACTTAATATGATCTTGAGAACTGTTAACTTCGCCAACTTGGTACCCTACGGCCTTTCGGTATTAACACACACAATTCCTATGCGTTAATATAATGTTGCATTGTGTCAACCTTCTGTTCTTTTCGTTTCGTCTCCATCCCTCCAGTTTTTACATTTCCAATTATCATTCCGACGGTATTCATTATTTTGTGTTTCGTGATCGTGGACACTGATGTTTTTTAATCGTTTTCTGTTACGTTAAGTTCTTTATAAAGGTCTTTTACAAGTGAAACGTCAATTTATGTGTGCGTTCCTATGTGTTTCTAATGATTAGAAGAACTTCATCACACTGTTTACATATTTTACAGGTATTTTAAGTTTATTACTAGAACATTTTGTAGCCACCGGAAAGATCAAGTGACAAGGACAGAGAAGACATAGAAATTTCTGGATGGGTTGTCACTGCTGCAGAAAATGAAGTCACTAACTGAACTTATTAACAATACAAGAGACAGAGAGAGTTGTGGGATGGGTTGTCACTGCTGCAGAAAATGAAGTCACTAACTGAACTTATTAACAATACAAGAGACAGAGAGAGTTGTGGGATGGGTTGTCACTGCTGCAGAAAATGAAGTCACTAACTGAACTTATTAACAATACAAGAGACAGAGAGAGTTGTGGGATGGGTTGTCACTGCTGCAGAAAATGAAGTCACTAACTGAACTTATTAACAATACAAGAGACAAGGAGTTGTGGGAAAACATGATCGCCTACACTTCTTGTCAAGCCACTTGATTGATCATAATTTTATCATAATTTTATCATAATTTTATCATAATTTTATCATAATTTTAGCTTCACTGTTGCTTGTATAATCATCAATGATACGTGGGAAATGAATTGGTGAAAGGGTACCACTCTGTAAATCTGTCATTGTCAATTTTTGTTTATTATAGCCCGTGTACTACCGAGACACGAAGGGGGGAAGCAAAGAATAGTAATGCTGTGATCTGCCATATCTTTCATAAAATGTGACTAAGGAAAGTTAGGAGTGATGCTGACTATACCACCACATTGGTCAAAGTGACCAAAAATCATGCTTAGAACGGATGTGTTGATATCGTACTGCAAAGGTGCAGATATCGCAGCCAGCTTGTATTCCATGACACACGGATTCCATTTTCCGGACTACTTCTTGATAGCTTGCCTGAGTTTAAGATCGAACACAAAAGAAGGATATTTGTATGAACATACGAGAATCTAAACTGCTAAACATAAAAATACATGGGGAAAAAAATATAAAAAAGTGTAACATTATCAATATCTTGTAAACATAATCACAAATAATGGCAGACATAGACAGAAATTAAGAGGACAATATGAACGGTTAAAAGTACTTTCAATGGCATGAAGAAAATATTAACATCTAAACAAATTGCAAACTAAACATAAGAAATATAAAATGCTATATCTATTCTACATTAATGTATGGCTCCGACACATGAACAATGAACAAACAACTACAAGACAGAATTGATGCCTTTGAGATGTGGATATTTAGAAAAATGTGAAGATTTTTACGGAAAGAGAAGAAGACAAACAAAGAGGTTCTAACATCACTTCGTATGAAGAAAGAATTATTAAAGGAAATATATATCAAGCAAATACAATATTTAGGACATATTAAAAGACATGATAACTTATTGAAGACCTTACTTGTGTGTAAAGTCGAAGCGAGGCGAGCAAGAGGTAGGCAGAGATACAAGTGGGAGAGAACCATCACAAGATGGACAAGTTACAGTCTAGCAGAGTGCACTACTAAAGTAAAAGACAGATGGATATTAGAGCCAACTTTCGTTGCGGAGACGGAACTTGATGATAATAATAAGAGTCGTGGTATAGTGGCGAAGTAGTTAGCGCACCATCTTTCTAATACGATAATTCTGGGATCGATTCATATTGAAATTTTTCCTATCTCTAATGGCTCTGGATCCGACCCATACTCAGAAAATATTTACCAAACTAAGGTGTTTTACAAGTTAAGCACTTGTCTACACTGATGTGAGCCTTTAAAGCGACGCCTAATCGTTGATATTCTTCTTCTTCGTCGTCGTACGCCTTGATGTGGACTCTCTGAAAGCATTCCGTTGACCGTCCTGAGAAGGGCGTATAAGGGTGATCTGCGTTGTGTCATGTTTTACAGCAAGCTGCGTTATCTGCGCCTTTCGATCTGCAACAACTGTATTCAGCCAGCATTTTTTGGGTCGGGTTACATTCCCGTATCTTCGATCCCTAGTACTTGGCCAGGCTACAGCAGGGTTGCTGCACTCCTGTTTCCAGGCCCAGTGCGTGGAAGTGTACTGATGCTCGACCAGCTATGGAGCGCCGGCCTGTGCACTCTGGTGTGCATGTCATCTCTGGACCCGTTAATGGTTGATATAAAACATTTTATTTTTAAACTGTTCTGACACAATGGTCGGCACATGTTCCAGCCATATATGTACGAATTAACGTGACGACAATATATTACAATTGTTGAAATAGTGACCTACATTTCGTTTTATTTAACACCCTTCTAGAATACCACATCAATGTAGTACGGGTATTAACGTTTAAAGTACCCAAAATTAGCAATAAATATTAATGATAGTAGGACCACTAGGTTCACGACCAACCTAGTGCGCTGTCG
Organism: Meghimatium bilineatum; assembly: GCA_034231615.1. Taxonomy (NCBI): domain Eukaryota; kingdom Metazoa; phylum Mollusca; class Gastropoda; order Stylommatophora; family Philomycidae; genus Meghimatium; species Meghimatium bilineatum. The sequence goes on from CM067302.1 coordinate 17,461,668, forward strand.
GTCTCCGTATTTTTCATTGTCAATTTTCTATTATCTTTCCCCAGGTGGTTTGTCATCTACTCTTGCCGTTAAGCGTAGGGTGATTGGAGCTCGAGGTTGCGTTCTAAAGCCAGATGTGTGGCCTCGGCTGTGCTATGACCGTGTCCGTTCAGGATGTCCCTGACGTTTTCTATCCATATTTTCCGTAGTCTTCCTCTGGCTTTGTGCCCTGATCTCATTTGGTTATTTGCCTGTACGGGCAACTTTTCGTGATGCATTCTCATAATGTGGCCAAACCACTTTCATGTATTTCTCATACATGTGATAAAGAGGGGAATAGTTTCAAGGCATCCAACCCCAAAATTTGATTTTATAAAGTTTGTTAAAGTAAATTTATGAAACTTGCATGATTTGAACAAGAAGTCCAACGTTATCCACTGCTATAAACGATCCTGAAGGGAAATGTTGAATGTGAACACAAGTAAAACAAAGAAATAATTATGTACAAATAACATCAAAGAATGAATCTGTCATGAATATTTTATTCTCATCAATATCGTTGAAGATAGAAATCATTAGATGTGTGGATGCATCTTCTACATCGCCTCCATGTCTCTTGTATGTTATTCAATATAGTACACTCTACGACTGGTTGTGTTGTTATATCTAACACAGTACACTCTACGACTGTGTGTATTGTTATATCTAACACAGTACACTCTACGACTGTGTGTATTGTTATATCTAACACAGTACACTCTACGACTGTGTGTATTGTTATATCTAACACAGTATATGTTCCACCCTGAAGGATATATGCTATTCGGATATAGATTTATGGATATTTTAATGTATATTTTTAATAAATTCAGACAATAAATGATTGTTCTTGTTTTTGTGTGCAAATTGAATCCAACATTCTTGCTTTGTGTTTGATTAGGTTGCCAAATAAAACACTAAAACATAAACATTGAGTTTGCATGTTCGCTGTATGTAACTCCCTCACTGAACTGAAGCTGCTATCCATGAATGGGGTCAACACTGTTGTGCCAAATTTTGACCCCATGTCTAATTCGTCAACAAATGTCAAAAACTAAACCCCCTAATCCATCCTGCTTAAACTCTTTATCGCAATATGAATTTTCCTTTCCTGCCGTAATGTATTTAGAAAGAACTATTAAAATTGATATCTTAGCGGCATAACGACCAAAGATAAAAACAAAAAACAAAATAGATGACTAGATTTCATCAAGCCCTGTCTCCATAGCGCAGGGATGGCAACGCATCTAGTAACGCATCTAGGCTTGATGAAATCTAGACATCTATTTTGTTTTTTTATTTTGTTGTTTTTTGTTGTTTGTCTCTTGATAAAGGTTCAATTTGAACCGATACGTGGAGAATTGTCCTGTTTAGTTTTATTGTATGTTTTATATTCACTAGTCAAAGGTTTTAATCCTGTATTGTACTCTCTGACATGTGTGTGCTATTTTCTGTACGATCATGTCACATCATAGTTTATATAATGTGTGTTATACATCATATGCATCTTTCATCGTTTTCTTCGTCACATTTCATCGATTGTAGCAACCTGTGAATTAAACATGTTATTTGTGAATGGATTAGGTTGTCATCTGTGAGTGAATTAAGCATGTCTTCCATCTGTGAGTGAATTAAGCATGTCTTCCATCTGTGAGTGAATTAAGCATGTCTTCCATCTGTGAGTGAATTAAGCATGACTTCCATCTGTGAGTGAATTAAGCATGCCTTCCATCTGTGAGTGAATTAAGCATGTCTTCCATCTGTGAGTGAATTAAGCATGTCTTCCATCTGTGAGTGAATTAAGCATGTCTTCCATCTGTGAGTGAATTAAGCATGCCTTCCATCTGTGAGTGAATTAAGCATGTCTTCCATCTGTGAGTGAATTAAGCATGTCTTCCATCTGTGAGTGAATTAAGCATGCCTTCCATCTGTGAGTGAATTAAGCATGTCTTCCATCTGTGAGTGAATTAAGCATATCTTCCATCTGTGAGTGAATTAAGCATGTCTTCCATCTGTGAGTGAATTAAGCATGACTTCCATCTGTGAGTGAATTAAGCATGCCTTCCATCTGTGAGTGAATTAAGCATGTCTTCCATCTGTGAGTGAATTAAGCATGTCTTCCATCTGTGAGTGAATTAAGCATGTCTTCCATCTGTGAGTGAATTAAGCATGTCTTCCATCTGTGAGTGAATTAAGTTGCCATCTTGAGTTATTCAGAATAGATAAGTTCCAGAAAGCGTAGAAGAACTATTCTAATGTATATTCGCAAATATGAAAACAATCAAATTGTGTCCTTATAGATGATGGAAAATTGTCCCTACAGATGATGGGAAATTGTCCTTTACAGATGATGGGAAATTGTCCCTTACAGATGATGGGAAATTGTCCCTTACAGATGACGGAAAAGTGTCCCTTACATACTATGGGAAATTGTCCCTTACGCTGCATGCAGGAAGCTTTCTACCAAAGAACAAGTTATTTATATTTGTGTAACTGAGGCGACTTGGACTCTGTAAAGTTGCCTCAAAGGCTCAGATGTGTAATGGACGTTAATTGATTCATGTTTAATTCCTGGAGGGGACGGGCAGTGTGTCAGAATTCCAGGTTGTCCACGTTCTGTCAGGAGCACAGAACAAACATCTGTTTGTGACCACTAACTTATCATTTATCTGTCAGATATTTGGATCCATCAGTACAGATGACACATCTAGTATTCTCCGTCAGCTAGAAGTCTGTCACAAAAAGACACAGGTGCAATTTCCGCTGACCTGCAGTTACACGTAAACAATGAGGATTATTTGATGAAATATAAAAGCAATAAATGGTGACAAGATGTGACAATGATGATTTTTTGTCACATGTGACAGCTTGTCATCTATTCCCAACTTTTATTAGTCATATACAACAACTACGGCGTCTGTGAAGAAGAGCTCGAGGCTCTTGTCTGTGCACTCTGAACTAGAATCCAAGGTCGTAGTTGAGACACTGGCGTACGATGACAGACAGACTACATACACGTATTCAAATATTAATACTAGAAACTAGCTGCCAGTTTGAATAACTCAAACCAAAAATGATTTCAATTAAGTCATTACTCGGTCCAATTTGGCCATCTTAATCCTGCCAGAGTTTTGCGCTGACAAATCCAAATCTGCTTAATTACATTGAAAATATTAATCCGTGGACAAGATTACAATATTTAGAAATTTAACGGGGAAATTAGTGCAACATAATGTTCATTCTTGGGATGGAGTCACGTAATAGAAGAGTCATCAGTCTGACTCCTTGCAAAATAAGGACAGATAACTCACTTCAATATTTGTCTTCTTTCGCGTTTGTACTCAAATCTGCTGACATAATGTAGTCTGGAGAACGGATTTCATTGTATCATGGTTTAATGTTTGCCTGCAATATATTATAAAACCAGAACTTACAGTTATAATTTATAGTAATTTTTTTTCTTCTTCACTAGAAAGCTTACTACATGTGAAATGAGATTTCTAAGAAAAGCAGTAAATAGAACAAGCAGTGATCATGTGAGAAATGAGGGAATTACACGAACTGTTGAAACAACAACTGAAAAACAGAGATTGAAATGTGTTGCTTACTTAATGAGAATAAACCCTTACTGGCCAGCGGCAAGAGCATACAACATGAACAGGGAAGCAGCAAGATATAGGCAAAGAAAAATGTGGATTGAAGGAGTTAACTCCATTCTCAGACATCACAATAATAATTCATATCAAGCAATCAAAAGTGTCATGGCTTAAACACCGATCATCATTCACTCCAGCGACTCCTCACAGCACGAGCAGAGAAAAGAATAGATAGATAGATAGATAGATAGATAGATAGATAGATAGATAGATAGATAGATAGATAGATAGATAGATAGATAGATAGATAGATAGATAGATAGATAGATAGACAGACAGACAGACAGACAAACAGACAGACAGACAGACCGACGGACGGACGGGTGGATGGATGGATGGATGGATGGATGGATGGATGGATGGATGGATGGATGGATGGATGGATGGATGGATGGATGGATGGATGGATGGATGGATGGATAGATAGATAGATAGATAGATAGATAGATAGATAGATAGATAGATAGATAGATAGATAGATAGATAGATAGATTAGATAGATAGACAGACAGACAGACAGACAGACAGACAGACAGACAGACAGACAGACCGACCGACCGACCGACCGATCGATAGACAGACAGGCAGACAGACAGACGGATAGACGGATAGATGGATAGATGGATAGATGGATAGATGGTTAGATGGTTAGATGGATGGATGAATGGATGGATGGATGGATGGATGGAGAGACAGACGGACAGAGACAGACAGATTGCTTGCTTTTGTAGCTTGTTTCCTACTACTAAATGGCACGTTGTCGTCATTCAACAATACCGACCCCACCCACGCACTTATCTACTGGCTTGACCTTTCATCATGACCTTTCATCATGTATACTTGACATAATTGCGTATACAAAGTGATATTACTCGGTAAAGTTAAAGTCGAAAACAAATATAAGTTTGGGCAGACTATATCAAAGAGTACAGATTTTTTCACACTAACGTGCATCACTGAGAGTAGAAATCGTCATAGGACTGTGTGTTCATGAATCAAATGTGATCCCAATTGGGCCCTGAGTGTGTGTGTGTTGCTGCATTCATATTGGCACCTACTCTACCCTGACTGTGTGTTGATACTTAAAATGTTGCCCCATTGGACCCTTGATACATCCAATGTATTTGACTCTGTCAGACACTGGCTCTGTGTATAGATGGATGGCAGATGGACATGGATAAGTTTTTGTATAGCTTGATATAGCCCTATACATTCAAGCTGGACCTGGCAACACACGGCTGTTTTCAAATGTCACTGCCTTGCTGGTCAAAATCGATACTCAGAATGTATCAATATAAAAATCGATACTCGGAAAAGATAATACTAAATGTCGATAATTTAGATCGAATCAATATTAAAAATCGATAGTAAGATGGAATCAATATTAAAAATCGATAGTAAGATGGAATCAATATTAAAACGCGATAGTAAGATGGAATCAATATTAAAAATCGATAATCAGAACAAATCCAAATGAAATATCGTTCCTCAAGAGATCGATATGTTCTTCTTCTACAAACTCACGCCGGATCTCACTTGTAGCAGGACAATGATCCTACTACTGTATTTCCAGCATGATGCAGTCCAGAGAAAGGAAACGCGTTGTGTCGCTGTTTTATTTGAGCCAATGGCCCAACACATCCGTCTTCGGCAGAAGATCAATTTAAACTTTTAAAAACACTCAGAAATGATCAATATAAAAAATGGTTATCCAGAGAAATCAATTTCACAAATCTATGATCAGAAAGGATCGATATGAAATCTGGATACCAAGAGCAGTTCAATACGAAAAAAATCGATACACAGAACAGTTCAATATGAACAATCGATGCACAAACCAGTTCAATGTGAACAATCGATGCACAGAACAGTTCACTATGAAAAATCTATACACATCATAGCTAATATGAAAAATCGAATCACAGAATAGTTCAATATGAACAATTGATACACAGAAAGGATTAATATAAAAAATTTAGACATGGTCTCCAAGAAAGCTGTTTTATTAAGTTATCTCCCCCTCATTGAGTTACAGTTAGAATAATGAATGTGAAATTGCATGGCCGTAGACACGCCTACGATCATAAGGAGAGTGGGGGGGGCTTAAGTAACATAATATATACACTCCGAGTAGAAGGATCCTTTAGAAGACATTGCACTAAGCTAAAAAGATACGGTCTGGCGGGTATGAGATACAGCTCAGAGAAATCACCCCACTGCACATAGGGAGTAAGAGCTAATTGTTCGCAATGCCTGATTTACGTGGGATAGTGATACATAAACAAACACCTAACATTTTTATTTTAAAATCGATTTTTCTATATTGTTGTAGGATATTATATCAACAGTTAAAGGACCAGTTAAAGGACCAGGTAAAGGACCAGTTAAAGGACCAGGTAAAGGACCAGTTAAAGGACCAGGTAAAGTACCAGTTAAAGGACCAGGTAAAGGACCAGGTAAAGTACCAGGTAAAGGACCAGGAAAAGGACCAGTTGAAGGACCAGGTAAAGGACCAGGTAAAGGACAAGGTAAAGAATTCGCCGAAGGACCAGATAAAGGACCAGTTAAAGGATCAGGTAAAATACCAGTTAAAGAACCAGGTAAAGGACCAGGTAAAGGACCCAGTTAAAGGACCAGATAATGGACCAGTTAAATGACCAGGTAAAGTACTAGTTAAAGGACAAGGTAATGGACCATGTAAAGTACCAGTTAAAGGACCAGGTTAAGGACCGTGTAAAGGACCAGGTAAATTACCAGTTAAAGGACCAGTCAAAGGACCAGGTAAAGGACCAGTTAAAGGACCAGGTAAAGAGCCAGTTAAAGGACCAGGAAAAGGACAAGGTAAAGGATCCGTTAAAGGACCAGGTAAAGGACCAGTTAAGGGACCAGGTAAAGGACCAGGTAAAGAAGAAGGTAATGAACCAGGTAAAGTACCAGTTAAAGAAGCAGGTAAAGGACCAGTTAAAGTACCAATTAAAATACCAGTTAATTGACCAGGTAAAGGACCAGTTAAAGGACCAGGTAAAGTACCAGTTAAAGGACCATGTAAAGGACCAGTTAAAGGACCAGGTAAATTACTAGTTAAAGGACAAGGTAATGGACCAGTTAAAGGACCAGGTAAAGGACCTGTTAAAGTACCAGTTAAAGGACCAGGTAAAGGACATGTTAAAGTACCAGGTAAAGGACCAGGTAAAAGACCTGTTAAAGGACTGTTTTATATATGACAGTTAAATGTTCTCCATACTTGTTCCATGAATTAACTTTTGCTTGTTTGATTACACACTTGACATTATTTCTAGCAAGTCGATATTGTAGATAGTCGTCACGATGTTTGGATTTCAGCCATTTCTGGAAACATTATTTTTTCTGTTGTATAACTTTTTGTATCTCTACACTCCACCATGATGTTTTCCTGTCTTTCTTGTGATGTCTTGTGCCTCATATGTGTTGTAGATGTTGTGGAGGTAACTAAACTACCGAGCATGAAAAATAAGGAACGCATGGTTGAACCAGGACCTCTGAAAAATGAGAATTAAAGTTTATTTCCATGCTAACTTTCAATTAACAAGTGGAGATAACTGACACATACTCAACAGTTTACTGTTTGTTGGTTATTTACCCTACACTCACCGAGAAAAGAGAAAAAACAAGAACAGCACACAGAAAAGAATCAAGACAATGGCAGGAAAAAGTTCTAAACTTGAAAGCACTGGAGGACACCGAAAAAAGTGATGAACTGTGTAAGCAAATTACTCAAATTTTTCGTAGCCTACCAGAAGAAACTGATAACATCCAAAAAGAATGGGACATTTTCAAAAATGCAACGCCTTTAGCAGGCCAGATTAAAAAATACGATACGTCTCCCTGCCACCGGATTCTTTTTTGAAAATTTGCATTATTGATGGTGACTGTTTTGAAAATGTGATAATTTTTTGGTTGTTAGAGATATTTAAATAATATTTGCACAAATAAATAAAGAATTTAATTATGCATATATTGGTGTAATTTATGTACGTGTGTTTGTGATACCAGACGTATGAGAAAGTGGTAAAGACGTTTTTCACAAAAAACGTATATTTTATAACAAATAAAGAGGGAAAAAATAAGAAAAAAAATAACTTACCTTACATATCGAATTCCTTGGCAACACTGTAAACTACGAGTAAATCACGCAAATCTGTTGTATTTATGTTCTTTCACTGCGAAATTATCAAAATATAGCCGGGGGAACTGTATAAAACATGTAGATTTGCAGTAAAATCGTTCTTTGAGCTTAGGCCTAGAGTTATTTTTTCTGCCACTTCAAAATATTCGATATCAAACGTACAAGTCCCCAAACCAACACGGCATTCTGTATATTCACTGCTGTGAAACTAAATAACCTAATAATCCACGATTCAAGCCACGATTCAATGTTATTTTATTCGAAATACGATGAAATAAAGGTCTATAAAACCGATCCATCATCATGGCATCTTACCGGTGTACAGATGTGGTCAGATTAATTGCTCTTAAACTTTTACGAATAGCTAGCCATTCTCAAAAACGATCATTTCGGAAGTGGGGGATGTACCGGCTTCGATTGCCCATGTCCCCAGCTATGTGCACGGACTGTGGTACGTGTAAATCTCACGATATTATCGTTGGGAGGGCCGGGCCGCCAAAAGCGCGCGCGGCCATTTTGTTTCTCGGCGGCCGGGATTGATATAGGCTTGGTGAAGGTTCTAATTAAAGGGACGTACATCACCATAAAACGTACGGTTCTATTGAACGGTAGAATTGAGGTACAGTTCTGTTCTCGTACGGTTCTACGAGAACCGTATCTGTCGACATGATGCAGGTGTTATGAATCTTTGCCGAAATGATTGTCGTTCACGTCTATTTAACGACCGGTGAACTTGCCTCGTGTAATTAGACGTTTTGTGCTTGTGCCTATCGCGTACTGAACCTTTTCTCATCTGCGGGCATGGTTCCGGTTGAGGAAGAACTCGCCAGGAGAGTTTGGACCCGGGCTCTTTCATCTTCTTAGTAGACGTGCCATTTAACGACATGGTGAACCCTCGTCCAAGTCTGAGTCATACCACGCGTTTAGGAGCAAAACGTGTTCTCGAGCTGAAGAACCTTGTCCCATTTGTGCCTGCGCCTATTGGTATTTCTTTCCGCGAGAATTTTTCCGGTATTGGAAAATTAGATAGTTGAGCTGGGTCCGCTTTACCTTATGGCCGAGCGCCCACGCGTGGGTATCCGCCCGTAATGAGTACCGGTAACTAGAAGCTTGTTTCAAGCTGACATAACTTCTAGCTTCTATTTCCTTGGAACGTTGTCCCCTTCCGTTTGCACATGGCGCTGCCCTCTAGCGCTGTACTGCCCTCTCATTGTACTCAGTATATTTTTCGTCTCTGCCTATGCATCTGCCTGTTTAGTGTGAAGTGTATCGGCCGACCCTCTAATGCTCGGACCGGACTGTCTTGCGTCGTTGTGTGTCGACATGGCGTTGTATGTGTTGTTGGAACAGAGATGTTTAAGATATTGCTTGTCTATGCAGTCAAATCTCATTCCGTATGCAGCCTCCGTACTCATGGACACGAGCTTAAAAGTGTTGGCCAGGATTACAGTTAGAACATCTGTATTTCTGTTTCCAGGGTGCATCACGAGGAGGTGCCTCTGGGATCTTGGTTACCTGCTAACCCTGGGTCCGTACAAGAGCAAATCGTGACCCTTAGCACCCGCTATAGTTTTCTGGTCACTTAATACTAGAGTGATATAATAGGTACGGTTCTATTGTCACTTTATTACTAGAGTGACAACAAGAGGTGCAGTTCTAGTGTCACTTAATACTGATGATGATGATGTTGTTGTTCCTCCTTCGCAAGCGAAAATGAGCATGGCATGAAAAACAATAAATGCGATTGGGAAAAAATAAGTAATAGTTAGAATTGGTGATTGTCTAATTTGGTTTGTGAGTTCGTAGATGCACGATGAGTCCGATTCCTGCACGGAAAGTTCGATTGCAGTGCATGCAAGAGTGCTAAGGGTTTGAGGTATGAGAATTTTCAGATTTTTTCTTCCGCTATTTGCGCTTGTGGATTGCCCGAAGTGTTCTTTCTTTTTCAAATTTCGTGATGCCAGCAGTGATCTGGGTGTGTCAGGCTGAGCGTTCAAGTGATGTAGTCTCCCAGGAGCTAGGATCGATGCTGCAGTACTTAATACTAGAGTGACAACAAGAGGTACAGTCCTTTTGTCACTTAATACTAGAGTGATATAAAAGATACAGTTCTAGTGTCACTTATTACTAGAGTGACATAAAGGTACAGTTTTATTGCCATTTATTACTAGAGTGACAACAAGACGTACATATATATTGTCACTTATTACTAGAGTGACATTAAAGGTAGAGATGTATTGTCACTTATTACTAGAGTGACAAAATGGTACAGTTTTATTGTCACTTATTACTAGTGTGACATAAAGGTAGAGTTGTATTGTCACTTATTACTAGTGTGACATAAAGGTAGAGTTGTATTGTCACTTATTACTAGTGTGACATAAAGGTAGAGTTGTATTGTCACTTATTACTAGTGTGACACAAAGGTAGAGTTGTATTGTCACTTATTACTACAGTGACATAAAGGTAGAGTTGTATTGTCACTTATTACTAGTGTGACATAAAGGTAGAGTTGTATTGTCACTTATTACTACAGTGACATAAAGGTAGAGTTGTATTGTCACTTATTACTAGAGTGACATTCAAGGTAGAGTTGTATTGTCACTTATTACTAGAGTGACATAAAGGTACAGTTTTATTGTCACTTATTACTAGAGTGACATAAAGGTAGAGTTTTATTGTCACTTATTACTAGAGTGACATAAAGGTACAGTTTTATTGTCACTTATTACTAGAGTGACATAAAGGTACAGTTTTATTGTCACTTATTACTAGAATGGCATAAGTGGTACAGTTCTATTCTAGAGCTAGTTTCCATTTAGTGATCTCCATTAAAGTCGTATAGAATGTTTTACTTTACTTCCCTGAAGCTTTGAGTTATGGTACAAGTAACAACAAGTAACAACACCTCGGGGTAAAGGACAAACACCCAGGAGCTGCTGTTTCACTGAAGAAGAGCAACCCGTTTATTCGAATCTGCAACGTCTAAAGCTGATATTTGCTGAATTACAGTATCCACTTATTAGCCTTAACTTTCTGCAGTTAACTCAAAGTTACAGCAATGGCGATGTCTATAAATGACGTCAACAATTAAGGATAGGGGATCTGAACAAAGTTTGGCAGTTGTTGACAAGAAATGACAAAATTTTACGTAAAACTCCAATGTTTTATATCAATAAAATTGATTTACATAAATAAAATAGTTTTATACCAATACAATTGTTTTACACCAATAAAATTGTTTTACACAATTAAAATACTTTAAAATATGTAAAATAGTTTTACACCAATAAAATTGTTTTACACCAATGAAATAGTTTACACCAATAAAATTGTTTTACACCAATGAAATAGTTTACATCAATAAAATTATTTTGCACCAATAAAATTGTTTGAATAAGCACAATTTTCCTTAAATGTGCTTTTTAAAAAAAAATAATTTATTTCACATTTCTTCTACTATTCTTTTAGTGGGGAGGGGGGAATTCTTTGTTATAATTAATAAGTGAGGGTGGGTGGACACTGAATACTTGACAAGAGGTGTGGGTAAAATATTAGCTAAAAATAGTTAAGCCACTGTATGGGCAGCTTCAACAGACAAATTCCACATGACACAAAGAGAGTGACTGGCATATCGTAAAGTATTATATGCATGTCTGGAATGTGGCGCGTGTTGTCACGTTCACACACGTTGTCTTAACTTCGACAAGGATTTAAGGGGTCAAATGTCAGAACAACGTGTGATTATAACAATCGAACGTGCTGCACATGACATATATAGTTACAGAAGACAGTTCAGATGCATTGTCCCTTTTCCAGGTGAAAAGTGAAGGCATATCATAGGTACAGATCCGTTTTCTGATGACAAAAGAAGACAGGTCAGAATTACAGATCCTTGTTGTAAAATATTACTGGTAGCAAAGATCCGTGTAACATTGACAACATAAGAAAGATAAGAGGCACATAACCAACTAATATTGACGAAAGATAAGAGGTACAGATCCATCTTATATTGACGAGAGATCAGAGGTACAGATCCATCTTATATTGACGAGAGATCAGAGGTACAGATCCATCTTATATTGACGAGATATCAGAAGTACAGATCCATTTTATATTGACGAGAGATCAGAGGTACAGATCCATCTTATATTGACGAGAGATCAGAAGTACAGATCCATCTTATATTGACGAGAGATCAGAAGTACAGATCCATCTTATATTGACGAGAGATCAGAAGTACAGATCCATCTTATATTGACGAGATATCAGAAGTACAGATCCATCTTATATTGACGAGATATCAGAAGTACAGATCCATCTTATATTGACGAGAGATCAGAAGTACAGATCCATCTTATATTGACGAGAGATCAGAGGTACAGATCCATCTTATATTGACGAGAGATCAGAAGTACAGATCCATATAAAATAATACATTTATATGAAGTGATGTCCAAATATAAAATTGGGGAATGTATCTTGTCTATACACACATAGACCCCGTTATATAAACACATAGACCCCGTTATATAAACACATAGACCCCTGGTTATTATAAACACATAGCGCCCTCTATATACACACATAGGCCCATGCATATACACACCTAACTTTCTATATACACACATATGCCCCTCTGAGTAGGAGTGATATGAAAGCAAGTTGTGCAGAAACTCCCCGATTGCACATAGGAAGAAAGTGATTCATTGGGCGTAACTCTTGGGAATCGAAGCATACAAAAGCTACCACAAGCATAACACATACAGCAATAACATAATTATCATGGCGATTGACAGCACATGATGATGATGATGATGAGTTGATAATGTTGAAATGATAGCTTTAGCTGTGAGTAGGTAGCTGTTGACAGTCCATAAGCTTCCTGACAAAAGCACAGGTTCTTAACAGTTGTGTAACTGAGGCAGCACGCAGTCTCATATATGACTTTATCAATGGTTGTGTCAGGATTTGAGGAGGGGGGGGGGGTTATCGATGCACGACGGGGCCCTTAAAGAGAGAATTCCAGTGCGCCAGTATCCCAGGACTACTATCTCATGTCTGGACCACACACTTCTGGACGACAGCACACACTTCTGGACCACACCACACACTTCTGGACCACAGCACACATTTCTGGACCACATCACACACTTCTGGACCACAACACACACTTCTGGACCACAGCACACACTTCTGGATTACAGCACACATTTCTGGACCACAGCATACAATTCTGGACCACACCACATACTTCTGGACCACAATACACACTTCCGGACCACAGCACACACTTCTGGACCACAGCACACATTTCTGGACCACATCACACGCTTTTGGACCACAGCACACACTTCTGGACCACAGCACACAATTCTGTACCACACAACACAATTCTGTACCACACCACACAATTCTGGACCACAGCGCACACTTCTGGACCACACCACACAATTCTGGACCATAGCGCACACTTCTGGACCACATCACAAACTTCTTGACCACAGTACACATTTCTGGACCACACCACACACTTTTGAACCACACCGCACACTTCTGGACCACAGCACACACTTCTGGACCACATCACACATTTCTGGACCACAGCACACACACTTCTGGACCACACTACACACTTCTGGACCACATCAGACACTTCTGGACCACAACACACACTTCTGGACCACAACACACACTTCTGGACCACAACACACACTTCTGGACCACAACACACACTTCTGGACCACAACACACACTTCTGGACCACAACACACACTTGTGGGCGAAGTAGCTCATCATTCATCTGTGAGATTTGTTGAGATATCCGCAGTGATGGTACATCTAGTATTCCCCGTCACCTAGGAACATTTTCCACGAAGTGGCAAGGGAGCAATGTCGCTAGGTTGCATCTCTGCGTCTTCCTTGGAGATTATTTGGTAGAAGAAAAAAGTAAGAAATTTAGACAAGATGTGACAATTATAATGTTTTCACATGTGCCATGGCTGTCAGCCTATCCCCCAACTATCCATAATCGCCTCCTACGACATTCCTGGAAAGGCGGTAGTGGTCCTATTCTTTGTACCCTCAAGTAAAAGTCCATATCGGAGTTTCCCACACGGACTGCGACAATACATTGCTACATCTAGAACCACATCCCTTTTGCCATGTAGTAAAGGCTTCCAGAAAACGGTTGCCAGATAGGTGGAACATTTATGGCCAAATATATAGTCAAATAAGCCATGAACTGCCAAAATTCTGAAGTATATTACAGAAACGTATAAAACATCTTTCTATCGATTTCTTTTCTCTGCTTTTACTGTGAGGTGTCGCAGAATTGAATCATGATTGGTGTTCGGGCTATTGCACGTTTGGTAGCTTCATTTGCAGTAATACTGGGCTGTGTCAGAACATTGGTAACTCCTTCAGTCCACCTTCCTCTTGGTCTTCCTCTGTATTTTACTACTTCCATGTTCATGTTGTATGCTTTTGCCGCTGGCCATTAAGGCCTCATTCTCATTAGGTGGCCGAAATATTTCAGTCTCTGTTTTTCAATATATTTGACCACTGATGTTGTTCCAACAGTTCTTGTAATCTCTTCATTTCTCGCATGATCTCTTCTTGTTCTGTTTGATGCTTCACTTAGACATTTCATTTCACACGAAGTAAGCTTCTCTCTTGTTCTTTAGTTAATGTCCATGTCTGGCATTTAAAACATAATAGTTGGATGAATATTTAATTTATGATTTGCTTTTTGATTTCAGGAAATAGTTCCCCACCAAATAGTAAAATAGTATTAAATAAGAATAATTTAAAGCAGGTGAATAGTTTCAAATATTTAGGAACAGTAATAACTTCAGATGGTAAATGCATGACCGAAATTATAAACAGAATAGGACAAGCAAAAGCAGCATTCCATAAAATGAAAAATATTCGATGCAACAAGTCCATATCGATGGATACTAGATAACGTGTCCTCAAATGCTACATTGAACCAGTGTTACTCTATGGAAGTGAAGCATGGACCACACAACACACTTCTATATAATATGAAACACTTCCCATATTACTTCACAATAAAGCCGTATTGTGATAAAACATCACAAAAATCGTTGGAGGCAGCTGAAATTTGTGCAGTGGTTTATTTGAAGAATGTTACGCATTACTCGAACAACAAAGATTACTAATGAAGAATGTCTTAGAAGGATGGATGTGACAAGATCAATCAATCAATTACGTTTCATGCCGAATGGCGTAGGCAATGATCTTTCTCCACGACTCTCTGTCTCTTGTGTTGTCAGTAAACTCGCTTGGTGAGCTTCTACCGTGCCAAAATACAAGTTCATCTGGTAACTTTTCTCTTTCTCGTCGCCTATTTCTTCTCCCCTTTATCTTTCCAGTGGTTATTAAGTTCAAGCTGTGTTCTTCCCAGCACATGCCATAGATACCGTGACTGTCTGCCCCTAATGTTTAATATGATTGATCTTTTTACGCCAACATCAATGAGAACCTCTGCATTAGTTTTCTTAGCTGTCCGTGGTATTTTCATCATTCTTCTCAGAAGCCACATTTCTGTAGCCTATAACTAGCTGTGTTTTTTTTTTTTTTACAGTCCATTCTTCACATCCATAAAAAAGAATTGGTTCGATATAACATCTCAGTACTCAAATTCGGGTCAGCATTGATAGTCTTGTACAAAATTGTTCTCATTTTTTGAAATAATGATTTGTCTTGTGCTGTTCAGCTCTTTATTGTGAAAAGATACATTATTGATAATATAAGGAAAATAAATAGCCAACATTTATTGGGCACATAATGAGAAGAGGAGGCATTGAGAATATTGTGACAATAGGAAAGATAGAAGGGGAAAATATCAAGGGGAAGACCCAGAGAAAATATATTGGACAGTTTGACTAAATGGCTTGTGGGTCAAAGGGCATGAGCCCATGGACCGCTGGATCAGCAACCAACCAACTAATTGGCTTCGATTGAGGACACCAACACAGATGATGACATTAATGAGAGGTCGATGTGCAATGGAGAAATATGATCGCCAGCGTAATTCGGCACGGCACTTGATAATGTTGATGATAGTTTTTGATTTCCATCGCGATAGATATGTATTTAAAAATTAGTATAAGTTCATATTTTTTTAAAAACATTATTAGTCAATTATCAGCCCCACCGAATACGGATGTGTTGGGTCATTTGCGCAATTAAACGGCGACACACGAATTTCCATTCTCTGCACTACATCCTGCTGGAAATCTAGAATGGATCATGGTCTTGCTTCAAGAGAGATCCAGCAGGAGTTTGAGAATGAACGTTGAAAAAGGAGAAGAAGAAATCTCAGCCAAATTGTGTGAACAGTTGTAAGGCTCTAAAATTCGAAAGAACGCACTGGTTTAACAAATGCAATTACTCAGAATATAGCCCACCTACTCGACATGTCAAGTGCCTGGAATAATAGAACACATCAGGTTAAAACACAGGATTTGACAGCTTCTGTGACGTACGTAATCAGGAACCACAATCACTTGATATGAATAACCCAAAATCTGAAAAGTAGTCATTTTCTCAACACAAGGGAGATAATGGGGGGGGGGGGAATTCATGATACTGTTCTTGTTTTTCCACATCTCCACGGGAAATCAGAGCATAGCAGCCACCTGCCACGCACGTCAAATAGGCAACTAACAAGGTGTGTGGGTGAGGTTGGTTACTCCGAACCCTGTGAACTCCGCTGTGATGAAGACTGCTTAAGACCCGCTAATGCACTGGCGGATCGTTACGTGTTTTTTTTCCTTGTCATGGTGTTTGTTGGTCGATATTTATATACTTAGAGTCACATACCAAAAATAACCAAGTCGATTCCAACTATCTAAATAATAATCAAAAGCATAACTAATGAAGGCCTAATTAATTATGTTTAGAGGTCTTTACAGATGACGAGCATGGCTGGATTCATTTGCAACATGCCTCAAGATTACAAGAACGTAGTGAAAAGTTGCTACCTGAGTAACAGAATGGCCAGCTGGTATAGTTGCACAATAATCACACTGTGTCAACTTTGTTCTGGAACCTGCAAAAACGTTGCTAAACTTGGCTAAACTCTGATAACAAAATAAAAATTTTTTTTTTAAAACACAACAGAAGAAAACAAAACAAAACAAAACATACATAAAAAAAACAAAAACAAATCCTAGCAAAAAAAACAACAAAATAACAATAAAACCAAATAAAGAAAGAAAAGACAACACAACATAAAATAATAACAAAAAAAAAACAAAAACAAAACCCCAAAAAATAGCCCCAAAAATTTACAAAAAATACAAAAACAAAACCAAACCACAACAAATCAAATCAAAACATGACCCAAAAAAACAGATTCGCAAAAAATAAAACAAAACAAATAAAACATAATAAAATAAAACACAACACATACAAAACACACAAAAAACTAATTAAAAAACAAAAACAAAACAAAACAAAAACAAAAATTAAAACAAAAACAAAACAATACAAAGAAAATAAAACAGAAAAACAAGAAGAAAAATAGCCAAACAAATAGCAAAAACAAAAACAACAATAGAAACAAAACAAAACAATACGAAACAAAATAAACAAACCAAAACAAAATGAGAACCAAACAAAACATAGTAAAAGCACAACAAAACAAAACAAAACAAACACATAAGAAAACAAAACAATAACAAAAAAACATAATATACCAAAACAAAACAAACAAAAGAAAACAAAAACTCAAACAATAGAATGACAAAACGGAATATAAAAAAAACACACAACAAAGCAGAACAATCAGAAAAATAAAATCAGAACACAACAAACAAAAATAAAAAACACTACACAACAAAACAAAACAAACACAAAAATAAAACACAACAAATACAAACATAAAATATAAACAAATTAAACATAACAAAAGATAAAACAAAAATAAAAACAATACGAAAAAAATATATTTACAAAAATAAGAAAAAGAAGAAAAAAAATATTTAAAAAAATATATAAAGAAAAACAAAACTATACCAAACAAAATAAAAAGTACAAAAATCATAACAAAAACACAACAAAACAAAACAAAACCAAAACATAAGAAAATAAAACCATAACAAAATAAACATAACATACAACAACAACAAAATTACAACAAAAATTATAGAAAAAAAAATCAACACAAAACTATTCTGGAACTTGCCAGAATTCTGCTAAACATTGACAAATTCTGCAACACTACTAAAATTTGAAAACACGATAAAACAAAAAAAAAATTTTCAAAATATTTTTTTTTAAATTGAAAAAATTGAAAAGAAAAATAATAACAAATCAAAACAATAACATTAAAAACAAAAACAAAAAATTATAAACAAAAATAATTTATAAATAAGCAAAAGAAAACAGCATGACAACAAAAAATACCAGAACAAAATATAACAAAAACAAACACGACAATTCAAAACAAAACAAAAACATAATAAGAACCCACAAAAAAAAAAGAAAACATTAAAAATATGAACTTAAATATTTTTTTTTAAATGCCACAAAAAGGATAACAAAACAAATCAAACACAAAAAATAACAAGTACATAACACAACTAAACAAAATATAACGAAACAAAATAATAGAAACATATAATAAAACAAAAACTACACAAATCTAACACATAATAAATCACGACAAATAAAAAAATACAAAGAAAATTAAACACAAATAAAATACAAAATAACCGAAAAATAGCGAAAACAAAAATTTAGAAATACAACACACATGATCAACAACAAAATATTACACAAAAATATAATTGAAACAAAACAAAAGAAAACAGAGCGTACCAAAACCAAAACGAAACAAAACACAAAACAAAACAAAACAAAACATACACAAACACAAAATTAATCCTAGCACACAAAAAAACAAAACAAAGCAAAAACATAAGAAAACAAAACAATAACCAAACAATACATAACATGCAAAACAATACAAATAAAGAAAAATAAAAACACAAATAAAACCAAAAACAAACACAACAAAACAAACAATTTTAACACACAAAAAACCCAAATATAACCCAGAAATAAAAAAAAAAAAAAAAATACAGAAACAAACCAAAACAAAACAAATCAAAACATGACCCAAAACAATACAGAACCCAAAAAACAAAACTAAACATAAAAACAACTAAATATAACAAAACAAAACACAACACAAAACAAAAGAAAACATTAAAAAACAAATTCAAAACAAAAACAGAAACAATATAAAACAGATAAATCAAAACATGAAAAATAACAATAAAAACATAACAAAACATAAAACAAAAATAAACACAACAACAAAACAATACAAAAGAAAAAAAACATACAAAAAAAGGAAAAGTATCCAACAAATAACAGAAACAGAAACAAAAATACAAACATATACAAAACAAAATAATACGAATCAAAATAAACAAACCAAAACAAAATAAAAGTACTAAAATAAATAGCAAAAACACAACAAAACAAAACAACTAAACAAAAACACGAGAAAGCAAAACAATAACAAAACAAAACATAACACACAAAACAAAAACAAGGAAACAAAAACACAAATAAATGAATGACAAAATAAAATATTTAAAAAAACACACAAAAAACTGAACAAAACAAAAAAACAAAAAACAAAAACAAAAGAAAACACACAAAAACACTACACAACAAAACAAAATTAAAATAAAACACAACAAATACAAACACATAAAAAACCTAAACATAACAAAACATAAAACAAAAATAACAACAGAACAAAACAATACGAAAGAAAATATACTTACCAAAAAAGGAAGAAAAACAAAATAACAAAATCTAAATCTAAAATTTAAACAAAATCTAAATTATACCAAACAAAATAGAAAGTACAAATTATAAACATAACAAAAACACAACGAAACAAAACCAAAACATAAGAATATGAAACCATAACAAACAAAACATAGCATACCAAAAGAAAAACAAACAAAAGAAAAGAAAAACAAACAATAACAACAAAATTTATTTTGAAAAACAAAAAAACACAAAACATAACTCTATTCTGAAACTTTGAAAAAACTCTGCTAAACGTTGAGAAACTCTGCTAAACTCTGCTAAACTCTACTAAATAGAGCAATAAAACAGAATACAGCATAACAAAGTAAAAAAATGAAAACAAAATAATACACATCAAAACACATAACATTAAAAAAACGAACAGAAAAAATATCACAAAAAATAATATCACAAAAAAGCAAAAGAAAACACAGCATAACAAAACACAAACAATAACAAAACATAACAAAAACATAGTACAACAATTAAAAACAAAAAACATAATAAGAACCAAAAAAAAGAAAACAAAACAAAACAAAACATAAAAAACACAAACTTGAAAACAAAAAAATTACAAACAAGACCCAAAAAAACACAGAAACAAAAAACAAGAAAACAGAACAAAACAAAACATAAAAAACACAAACTTGAAAACAAAAAAATTACAAACAAGACCCAAAAAACAAAGATACATAAAAGAACCAAAAAAAACACAAAAAGCATACCAAAAAAAATAACAAAACAAAACTAACAAAATCATAAAAAAATTTTTTTTAAACATTACAAAAACAAAACAAATATTAAAACAAAACAAAACAACCATAAACACAGAACAACAAAACATAACTAAACCATAAAAAATAGCAACAACAAAAAGTTCATTAAAAATAGCATATATGAACAAAAATAACCAAACAAAATTTACAAAAAAAAAAAAAAAA
Source organism: Meghimatium bilineatum (assembly GCA_034231615.1). Taxonomy (NCBI): domain Eukaryota; kingdom Metazoa; phylum Mollusca; class Gastropoda; order Stylommatophora; family Philomycidae; genus Meghimatium; species Meghimatium bilineatum. Next base: position 17,482,310 of record CM067302.1, read on the forward strand.
CTAAAGACAACAAAACATATAAAAAACCAAAAAAACCATAAAAATAAATAACATAAACAAAGAAAAATACACCAAACAAAACATAAAAACACATAACACAACAAAAATAAAACAAAGGAAGACATAACAAGACAAAAACTAAACAAACAAAAAACAAAATGAAACAAAAAATAAAAATATAATACTAAAGATTTGCGAAACAAAATAAACAAACACAAAACATAAACAGTAACCAAAAATAACAAAACAAAACGAAACACAAAAACAAAACAAAATATAACATAAGATCAACAAAAGCAAAACAAATCAAAAGAAAACAAATCCTAGCAATAACAAAAATACATAACAAAAGAATAACAAAACAAAACAAAAACATAAGAAAACAAAACAATAACAAATAAAAATATAACATACCAAAACAAAACAAAGAATAGAAAAGAAAAAACACAAGCAAAACAATAACAAAACAAAATAACAAAACAAAAAAATAGAACAAAACAAAATAAAAACTAAACAAAAAGAAACATCAAAACAAAACAAACAAACACACAACAAATTCAAACACAAAACAGAACAAAACTTAAAAATCAAAAACAAAACAAAATAAATACAAGAACGAAACAAAACATAACACACAAAACACAGTACAAAATAAAACATCATGAAACATAACCAAAACATTAAAAAAAAAACAAAAGAAAAAAATCCTAGCTAAAAAACTTAACACAGAAAAAAAGAAAAACAAAAAAAAGCAAAAAAAAAAGAAACCAAACAATAACAAAACACAATATAACATACCAAAAGAAAACAAACAATGTAAAGAAAACAAAAACACAAACAAAACAATAACAAAACTAAATAACAAAACAACAAAATAGAACAAACAAAACAAAACATAACAAAAGATAACAAAACATAAGAAACAAAAAACAAAACAAAACATAACGAAAAACACATAACAAAACAAAACATCATTGAACATAACAAAAACATAAAACAAAAAGAAACCACAACAAAAATAAAACAAAACAAAAAAGTAAGATAACATAACAGAATAAAAAACATAACAATAACATAACAAAACAGAAACAGAAACAAAATAAAACAAGAACAAAACAAAGCATAACAACAGTAATACAAAACAAAACATAAATAAAACTAAACGGAACACAACAGAACAGAACGAAACAAAAACTAAAACAACACAAAACAAAAATAAGAACACAAAAATAAAAATAAAACAAAAATAAAACAAAACACAACAAACATAAAAACAAAACAAATATGAAACAATATTCCCCAGGGATTTCTATAACAATATTTCCCATGGATCTCTGAATCAATATTCTCCATAATTCTGGAAAATAATATTTCCCATGGATCTCTCTAATAATATTCTCTATGGACATGAAACAATATTCTCCTGGGACATCATCATTGTGTGACATATTCTTTCAACAACGTCTTCTTCACGGACCTTCTGAATAATTCGTGATCTTGAGTTGACCTGCCTCCTCCAGGGACATGTTTAAAGAGTCAGATAAATCGTTTACTCATCGTCGTCTTGGGCGACCTCTTCCTCTACTGCCTTCTGTTTTCTGTTATTAGTCTTTTCATGCTGTTATGATGTGTCTTTAGATGACCAAAAAAGTTCAGCTTTCTTGTTATGATGTTATTTAGAACCTAGTCCTCTTCGACGTTTATTGATTGTAATACTTCTTTGTTTTTTGTGGGTTTTTTTTTTTTTTTTTTGTGTGCTGTCCATTAAATATGCAACATTTTCTGTAGCTTCTCAATTTGAAGGCGGCAATTTTCTTTGCCATTATTTTATTGTCATGGTTGCTTTTGCTGGTTGTAACTCGACTTCTTAGATTGTGATCTGACATGAGGGTAATACTTAATTAACACTCGCTAATTCCAATACAAATTATTCATCACATCCACAGAAAATTTCTTGGCACAATACTCCTGTAGTTTACCGTTGCTTTCAGGAGGAAAGCATTGAAAGCATATTTGTGAAGCATGGACACTAAATAAAACAGTGGCCAAGAGAATAACATCATGTGAATTAAAGTGTTATAGAAGAGTTTTTAGAATACCATGGACAGCGAAGAAAACAAACCAGGAGGTGTTACGAACAATTAACGTCCTGGAAGGCTGGCTTCTGAACACTATATTAAAGAAAAAGCGAGCTTTTTTTCGGTCATATTAAGAGACACGACGGCATGGAGAGAGTGTTAATGGAGGGGATGATAGAAGGCAAAAGGGGGCAAAGGTCGACCATTGTTGGTCAAAAGACATTCTTCTTCTTCAGCGTACATTCTCAAACTCCTGCTGAATTCTCTTGTAGCAGGACATGTCCTACTAGATTTCCAGCAGAATATAGTCCAGAGAATGGAATTGCGTTGTGTCGCCGTTGTATTTGCGCCAATGGTCCGACACATCCGTCTTCGGCAGTAAAAGACATTCAAGAATGCCTGCGCATGTCATTGGAAGATGCAGGGCAACTTGCTCAAGACCGCGGAGAATTCAAGAGATCCATAAGAAAGACTACGTTCTGGAAAGAATATGTCACTTGATGATGATTATTATTTTATTTAGAGTTTCATTGCCATTATTTTATTTAGTCCAAGCCTCACAGCCGTATTTTGCCACAGGAAATACACATGTTCTTGTTATACACATGTTCTTATTATACACATTTTGGCTGTGGTACTGATGCCTTGCTATAGATTTTTCATTTGTACAAGTTTCGAAAACATCCTTGTCATATTCTATTAATTTCTACTGTGAAGTTCCTGAACTATTTGTTTGTATCCAAATAATCGAAATTTGATACGTCTTCCAGATTATTATGTATCGATTATTATTTTTGGTTGAAATTGTACTTTATCAGATTTCATAATTTTAGTTTTCCTCATATTTAGGAACAGGTTCTGAGCTTTGTAGTGTTTTTTCTTTGATTTAATAATTTGTCTTAGACCTTCTTCGTGTGTTAAGAGGAATATCTACATGGATTTCTGGGGGGGGGGGGGGGGGGGACCTGAATTCCTGGTATGTTCCGGGGCCTTGATTTACTTGACTTACCTTACTACATCACCGAAATCGAGGTAGCTTCTCTCATGAAGGCAGAACATTGTAATATTTATCAATTGTGAAGTCTTTGACATAGATGTTGTGAAATTAGTGTCCATGGGCTGAAGAACACCAGAAACAACAGAAGCGCACTGACTGGAAGACATAGGATTAGGGTCGTGATTACTGAATATACTTGGAAAACCATAGAAAAGCCAGTACGTGCATTCGTTCTTGACCACGCCATTATTAAAGTTGTGTTCTTCACCTGACGTCAATGAAAACAGGTAGAAATTACCCCTATTACCTAATGTACATTGTAGGTCGTGGTGACTGGATTATCAGATCCACGACCGTCACTATTTTTTTTATCGTTGTAAAGTTATGATATAACCAGATAAGAATTGGACTATTGACCGTGGATGAAAGGCCGTACCTCACCACAAGAGAGGCACTTTTACTTAAAGAACACTTTGCTGACAAATTTCGATGATTGTCGAATTTTTCGGTATACAACCTTTAATGACCAATTTCTACGATTGTCAAACTTGCTATAATTCATCCAGAAATACGGCCGCCGTAGTGATATTGTTACTGAATATATCTCACCCGAGGCACTACATCATTCCAAAATGGCTGCTCCCATGAGTTACAACGTTTAGCGGTATTTGGTGGCTAAAAGTTATTAAAATCTCATTGGTTTTGTGCAAGTTTGCCTGTAAGATATAATCACCATAGCAGAAAATGTTAACGAACATTACAGCAAAGATGATTCTGATTCTTGGAGCGAACCTGAAGCTGAAAGTGATGTTTCATGCAGCAGTTTAGTTTCGATAGCGGCGCCTAAATTATGTGAAAGACCCAATAATTACAATTTAGTGAATATACTGAATACTGTATTATATGCAATTATAATTCGGACAATCACAGCATAAGCCATTCAGGTGTTTTAGTAAATATAAATAGGGGTGATACTGAAGGTAGACGTGGTAGAATTGGCCATGAAAGGACAAAACAATCATTGGTCATGGAGAACGATTGCTAAAAACTAACTTATTGAGCAGAATACTCTTGCTATGAATACAAATACAGAACACAGGTTTATACAGACATTTGAGACATACTGAGTGGACAAGCACAGAGGGATTTCAGTCAGTGCATCGATTTTTGTAAACATTTTTTCATTGCCATTCATCATATCACAGAAGAAGTGAATAGATATGGTGAAAAAAAATCATCTAGTTGAGCACACATGCAGTGCTAAGTTCAAAAAAGTTGTCTTGGAACAGAACAAGTACAGTTGATATCTCTGCTTTCATTGGCCTACATTGCAATGGAAATGTGTTGCCAACCAGCAGTTTCTGACTACTGGGGCAAGAACTATTGGTTAAATGTCACACCATATTCAAAAGTCATGAGTAGAAACAGATACCAACTGCTTCACAGAAACCTATACTTCAGTAATAATCTGGTTAGAATTCCAAGTGTACAGCTTGCCTATGATCCCCAGTTCAAGATGAGACCTCTTCGTGGCATCATTTTGCCATCCTACACTCAACATTACACACCTGTCGTGAGTTGTCAATAGACGAATCAATGGTACAGTTCAAAGGACATATATATTTCAAGTAAAATCTACCAGCCACATCCACACCAAGCACACAATATTGCCTAAAAGTAGGACTAATATAGAAAATACATGAGAGGAGTTGACAACTTCAGCCAATTAAGAGTGGGCTATCAATACCCACACAGATCCTGTAACTGGTATCTGTTATACCATTATACCACATCCTAGTTGAAACTGCACTGGTAAATGGACACATCCTCTACCACAGTGTTAATCCTGCAATCACTGCGAAGAAGTTCAGACACAAGTATCAGTCTTGCTCTTATAAAACAAGCTGTTCTTCAGCGAAAAATTATATCAATTCCACAGCCTACTGTGTATGATAGGCACAGATTGTTGTATAAGATCAAGACTGATATTCTGGCTGAACTTCCTTCGCTCAGAAGGAGTTTAATTTTCACTCTGAAGTGTTAACATGCCTACTCCGCAGTGTTAATTTGTTCACTCAGACGTGCCATCATGTTCGTTTGTCGCCCAAACGCTATCATGCTCACAGCAAAGTGTTAACATTTTTTCACTCAGAAGTGCTATCATGTTCACCGAGAAGTGTTAACAGGTTCTTTGCAGTGATAAAAGGATTATCACTGGTAGATGATGTGTCCATTTAAAAGTGCAGTTTCAACTAGGAACTGCTACAATGGTAGATACCACTTATATGATCTGTGTGGGTAGTGATCGCCTGCTCTCATTTGGTCAAAGTGGTCAATTCCTGTCATGTATTTGCTATATTTTTCTGCAGGGTCTGTGGAAGATTCTGGCAAAGTATGGGTGCCCACAGAAATTTATCTCAATGGTGCAGCAATTGCATGATGGAATGCAAGCTAGAGTTCAGGATGATGGAGAGTTATCTGAAACATTTCCTGTCTCAAATGGAGTAAAATAAGGATGTGTATTAGCACCTACCCTATTTAGCATCATGTTCTCTGCTATGTTGGATGATGCTTTCAGAGATCTAGACCTGGGAATAAACATCACCTATCGCATAGACGGAAAATTGTTCAACTTTGGTGGATCCGAGCAAAAATCAAAGTTAAATCACACACAATCAGGGATCTTCTATTTGCTGATGAATGTGCTTTAAATGCCAACATTGATCTACAATGTGTTATAGACAGATTCTCCAAAGCCTGTACCAACTTTGGGCTTACCATTGACACATAAAAAACAGAAGTAATGTTACAACCAGCACTTGGCAAAAGCTATCTCGAGCCCTGCATAAAGGTAAATGGTGTAGCACTGAAAGTTGTGAAAAGATTCACATCTCTAGGCAGTACGTTATCACAAAATGCCAATGTTGATGATGAAGTGTATACAAGGATCGCCAAAGCAAGCAGTACTTTGGCAGATTGTACGCAAATGTTTGGCGTAGAAATGTCATTAACTTACAGACTAAGCTGAAAGTTTACAGAGCAGTGGTACTTCCAGTGCTGTTATATGCTAGTGAAACATGGACTGTGTATAGATGTCATGTGGAAAAACTAAATCATTTTCATACAAATTGTCTCAGAAAAGTTATGAACATCAGATGGCAAGACAAAGATTCCAGATACCAATGTCCTTGATAGAGCTGGTATCCCCAGCATTGACACGATCCTGATGCAGACACAGATTAGCTGGGCAGGTCATTTGGTGCGTATGCCAGAACATCATCTGCCAAAGATACTTCTCTATGGTGAGCTAGAGAAGGGTATACGATCTCAAGGTGGCCAAAGGAAGCGCTACAAGGACTCGTTATGCAGTGCTAAATTCAAAGAAGTCGTCTTGGAACAGAACAAGTACAGTTGAGATCTCTGCTTTCATTGGCCTACATTGCAATGGAAATGTGTTGCAAACCAGCAGTTTCTGACTACTGGGGCAAGAACTATTGGTTAAATGTCACACCATATTCAAAAGTCATGAGTAGAAACAGATACCAACTGCTTCACAGAAACCTATACTTCAATAATAATCTGGTTAGAATTCAAAGTGTACAGCTTGCCTATGATCCCCAGTTCAAGATGAGACCTCTTCGTGGCATCATTTTGCCAACCTACACTCAACATTACACACCTGTCGTGAGTTGTCAATAGACGAATCAATGGTACAGTTCAAAGGACATATATATTTCAAGTAAAATCTACCAGCCACATCCACACCAAGCACACAATATTGCCTAAAAGTAGGACTAATATAGAAAATACATGAGAGGAGTTGACAACTTCAGCCAATTAAGAGTGGGCTATCAATACCCACACAGATCCTGTAACTGGTATCTGTTATACCATTAAACCACATCCTAGTTGAAACTACGCTGGTAAATGGACACATCCTCTACCACAGTGTTAATCCTGCAATCACTGCGAAGAAGTTCAGACACAAGTATCAGTCTTGCTCTTATAAAACAAGCTGTTCTTCAGCGAAAAATGATACCAATTCCACAGCCTACTGTGTATGATAGGCACAGATTGTTGTATAAGATCAAGACTGATATTCTGGCTGAACTTCCTTCGCTCAGAAGGAGTTTAATTTTCACTCTGAAGTGTTAACATGCCTACTCCGCAGTGTTAATTTGTTCACTCAGACGTGCCATCATGTTCGTTTGTCGCCCAAACGCTATCATGCTCACAGCAAAGTGTTAACATTTTTTCACTCAGAAGTGCTATCATGTTCACCGAGAAGTGTTAACAGGTTCTTTGCAGTGATAAAAGGATTATCACTGGTAGATGATGTGTCCATTTAAAAGTGCAGTTTCAACTAGGAACTGCTACAATGGTAGATACCACTTATATGATCTGTGTGGGTAGTGATCGCCTGCTCTCATTTGGTCAAAGTGGTCAATTCCTGTCATGTATTTGCTATATTTTTCTGCAGGGTCTGTGGAAGATTCTGGCAAAGTATGGGTGCCCACAGAAATTTATCTCAATGGTGCAGCAATTGCATGATGGAATGCAAGCTAGAGTTCAGGATGATGGAGAGTTATCTGAAACATTTCCTGTCTCAAATGGAGTAAAACAAGGATGTGTATTAGCATCTACCCTGTTTAGCATCATGTTCTCTGCTATGTTGGATGATGCTTTCAGAGATCTAGACCTGGGAATAAACATCACCTATCGCATAGACGGAAAATTGTTCAACCTTCGGCGGCTCCGAGCAAAAATCAAAGTTAAATCACACACAATCAGGGATCTTCTATTTGCTGATGAATGTGCCCTAAATGCCAACATTGATCTACAATGTGTTATAGACAGATTCTCCAAAGCCTGTACCAACTTTGGGCTTACCATTGACACATAAAAAACAGAAGTAATGTTACAACCAGCACTTGGCAAAAGCTATCTCGAGCCCTGCATAAAGGTAAATGGTGTAGCACTGAAAGTTGTGAAAAGATTCACATATCTAGGCAGTACGTTATCACAAAATGCCAATGTTGATGATGAAGTGTATACAAGGATCGCCAAAGCAAGCAGTACTTTCGGCAGATTGTATGCAAATGTTTGGCGTAGAAATGTCATTCACTTACAGACTAAGCTGAAAGTTTACAGAGCAGTGGTACTTCCAGTGCTGTTATATGCTAGTGAAACATGGACTGTGTATAGATGTCATGTGGAAAAACTAAATCATTTTCATACAAATTGTCTCAGAAAAGTTATGAACATCAGATGGCAAGATAAAGATTCCAGATACCACTGTCCTTGATAGAGCTGATATCCCCAGCATTGACACGATCCTGATGCAGACACAGATTAGTTGGGCAGGTCATTTGGTGCGTATGCCAGAACATCATCTGCCAAAGATACTTCTCTATGGTGAGCTAGAGAAGGGTATACGATCTCAAGGTGGCCAAAGGAAGCGCTACAAGGACTCGTTATGCAGTGCTAAATTCAAAGAAGTCGTCTTGGAACAGAACAAGTACAGTTGAGATCTCTGCTTTCATTGGCCTACATTGCAATGGAAATGTGTTGCCAACCAGCAGTTTCTGACTACTGGGGCAAGAACTATTGGTTAAATGTCACACCATATTCAAAAGTCATGAGTAGAAACAGATACCAACTGCTTCACAGAAACCTATACTTCAATAATAATCTGGTTAGAATTCAAAGTGTACAGCTTGCCTATGATCCCCAGTTCAAGATAAGACCCTACACTCAACATTACACACCTGTCGTGAGTTGTCAATAGACGAATCAATGGTACAGTTCAAAGGACATATATATTTCAAGTAAAATCTACCAGCCAAATCCACACCAAGCACACAATATTGCCTAAAAGTAGGACTAATATAGAAAATACATGAGAGGAGTTGACAACTTCAGCCAATTAAGAGTGGGCTATCAATACCCACACAGATCCTGTAACTGGTATCTGTTATACCATTATACCACATCCTAGTTGAAACTACGCTGGTAAATGGACACATCATCTACCACAGTGTTAATCCTGCTATCACTGCGAAGAAGTTTAGACACAATATCAGTCTTGCTCTTATAAAACAAGCTGTTCTTCAGCGAAAAATTATATCAATTCCACAGCCTACTGTGTATGATAGGCACAGATTGTTGTATAAGATCAAGACTGATATTCTGGCTGAACTTCCTTCGCTCAGAAGGAGTTTAATTTTCACTCTGAAGTGTTAACATGCCTACTCCGCAGTGTTAATTTGTTCACTCAGACGTGCCATCATGTTCGTTTGCCGCCCAAACGCTATCATGCTCACAGCAAAGTGTTAACATTTTTTCACTCAGAAGTGCTATCATGTTCACCGAGAAGTGTTAACAGGTTCTTTGCAGTGATAGAAGGATTATCACTGGTAGATGATGTGTCCATTTAAAAGTGCAGTTTCAACTAGGAACTGCTACAATGGTAGATACCACTTATATGATCTGTGTGGGTAGTGATCGCCTGCTCTCATTTGGTGAAAGTGGTCAATTCCTGTCATGTATTTGCTATATTTTTCTGCAGGGTCTGTGGAAGATTCTGGCAAAGTATGGGTGCCCACAGAAATTTATCTCAATGGTGCAGCAATTGCATGATGGAATGCAAGCTAGAGTTCAGGATGATGGAGAGTTATCTGAAACATTTCCTGTCTCAAATGGAGTAAAATAAGGATGTGTATTAGCATCATGTTCTCTGCTATGTTGGATGATGCTTTCAGAGATCTAGACCTGGGAATAAACATCACCTATCGCATAGACGGAAAATTGTTCAACCTTCGGCGGCTCCGAGCAAAAATCAAAGTTAAATCACACACAATCAGGGATCTTCTATTTGCTGATGAATGTGCCCTAAATGCCAACATTGATCTACAATGTGTTATAGACAGATTCTCCAAAGCCTGTACCAACTTTGGGCTTACCATTGACACATAAAAAACAGAAGTAATGTTACAACCAGCACTTGGCAAAAGCTATCTCGAGCCCTGCATAAAGGTAAATGGTGTAGCACTGAAAGTTGTGAAAAGATTCACATATCTAGGCAGTACGTTATCACAAAATGCCAATGTTGATGATGAAGTGTATACAAGGATCGCCAAAGCAAGCAGTACTTTCGGCAGATTGTATGCAAATGTTTGGCGTAGAAATGTCATTCACTTACAGACTAAGCTGAAAGTTTACAGAGCAGTGGTACTTCCAGTGCTGTTATATGCTAGTGAAACATGGACTGTGTATAGATGTCATGTGGAAAAACTAAATCATTTTCATACAAATTGTCTCAGAAAAGTTATGAACATCAGATGGCAAGATAAAGATTCCAGATACCACTGTCCTTGATAGAGCTGATATCCCCAGCATTGACACGATCCTGATGCAGACACAGATTAGTTGGGCAGGTCATTTGGTGCGTATGCCAGAACATCATCTGCCAAAGATACTTCTCTATGGTGAGCTAGAGAAGGGTATACGATCTCAAGGTGGCCAAAGGAAGCGCTACAAGGACTCGTTATGCAGTGCTAAATTCAAAGAAGTCGTCTTGGAACAGAACAAGTACAGTTGAGATCTCTGCTTTCATTGGCCTACATTGCAATGGAAATGTGTTGCCAACCAGCAGTTTCTGACTACTGGGGCAAGAACTATTGGTTAAATGTCACACCATATTCTAAAGTCATGAGTAGAAACAGATACCAACTGCTTCACAGAAACCTATACTTCAATAATAATCTGGTTAGAATTCCAAGTGTACAGCTTGCCTATGATCCCCAGTTCAAGATGAGACCTCTTCGTGGCATCATTTTGCCAACCTACACTCAACATTACACACCTGTCGTGAGTTGTCAATAGACGAATCAATGGTACAGTTCAAAGGACATATATATTTCAAGTAAAATCTACCAGCCAAATCCACACCAAGCACACAATATTGCCTAAAAGTAGGACTAATATAGAAAATACATGAGAGGAGTTGACAACTTCAGCCAATTAAGAGTGGGCTATCAATACCCACACAGATCCTGTAACTGGTATCTGTTATACCATTATACCACATCCTAGTTGAAACTACGCTGGTAAATGGACACATCATCTACCACAGTGTTAATCCTGCTATCACTGTGAAGAAGTTTAGACACAATATCAGTCTTGCTCTTATAAAACAAGCTGTTCTTCAGCGAAAAATTATATCAATTCCACAGCCTACTGTGTATGATAGGCACAGATTGTTGTATAAGATCAAGACTGATATTCTGGCTGAACTTCCTTCGCTCAGAAGGAGTTTAATTTTCACTCTGAAGTGTTAACATGCCTACTCCGCAGTGTTAATTTGTTCATTCAGACGTGCCATCATGTTCGTTTGTCGCCCAAACGCTATCATGCTCACAGCAAAGTGTTAACATTTTTTCACTCAGAAGTGCTATCATGTTCACCGAGAAGTGTTAACAGGTTCTTTGCAGTGATAAAAGGATTATCACTGGTAGATGATGTGTCCATTTAAAAGTGCAGTTTCAACTAGGAACTGCTACAATGGTAGATACCACTTATATGATCTGTGTGGGTAGTGATCGCCTGCTCTCATTTGGTCAAAGTGGTCAATTCCTGTCATGTATTTGCTATATTTTTCTGCAGGGTCTGTGGAAGATTCTGGCAAAGTATGGGTGCCCACAGAAATTTATCTCAATGGTGCAGCAATTGCATGATGGAATGCAAGCTAGAGTTCAGGATGATGGAGAGTTATCTGAAACATTTCCTGTCTCAAATGGAGTAAAACAAGGATGTGTATTAGCATCTACCCTGTTTAGCATCATGTTCTCTGCTATGTTGGATGATGCTTTCAGAGATCTAGACCTGGGAATAAACATCACCTATCGCATAGACGGAAAATTGTTCAACTTTCGGCGGCTCCGAGCAAAAATCAAAGTTAAATCACACACAATCAGGGATCTTCTATTTGCTGATGAATGTGCCCTAAATGCCAACATTGATCTACAATGTGTCATAGACAGATTCTCCAAAGCCTGTACCAACTTTGGGCTTACCATTGACACATAAAAAACAGAAGTAATGTTACAACCAGCACTTGGCAAATGCTATCTCGAGCCCTGCATAAAGGTAAATGGTGTAGCACTGAAAGTTGTGAAAAGATTCACATCTCTAGGCAGTACGTTATCACAAAATGCCAATGTTGATGAGGAAGTGTATACAAGGATCGCCAAAGCAAGCAGTACTTTCGGCAGATTGTACGCAAATGTTTGGCGTAGAAATGTCATTAACTTACAGACTAAGCTGAAAGTTTACAGAGCAGTGGTACTTCCAGTGCTGCTATACGCTAGTGAAACATGGACTGTGTATAGACGTCATGTGGAAAAACTAAATCATTTTCATACAAATTGTCTCAGAAAAGTTATGAACATCAGATGGCAAGACAAGATTCCAGATACCACTGTCTATGATAGAGCTGGTATCCCCAGCATTGACACGATCCTGATGCAGACACAGATTTGTTGGGCAGGTCATTTGGTGCGTATGCCAGAACATCATCTGCCAAAGATACTTCTCTATGGTGAGCTAGAGAAGGGTATCTCAAGGTGGCCAAAGGAAGCGCTACAAGGACTCATTAAAGAACTCACTGAAAGCCTTTGAAATAGACCACGATACATGGGAAGAACTTGCACAAAATAGATCTACATGACGTTCTAAAATAAAAAAGAGCGCATCATCTTGTGAAAAGAAGAGAAATGCAGCAGCTCAACAGCGGAGAGGAGCTAGAAAGTCACAGATAGACCAAGATCCGTCTACAGTTGTCATTCCATGTCCGAATTGTCCAAGGACATTTACAGCTCGAATAGGGCTCATTAGCCATCTACGAACTCATAATCAAGGACATAACTAAAATTGAATTTTCAAAAGTGGATGCAACAAATGGTCATCATCACTTGTGATGGACGAACAACATATTTTTCTGCAAGAAAAGGTTTGTGAATTGTTCTACCTCTTTTTCTAATGGTCTTGTAAATAGCTGCACTGAGTCGACAGTAGATATAAGGTCAACACTTTTTATATCATGTCAAGTGATGGTGAGCATATATTTATCTTCTGTGACACAAAAGACGGCATCATCTGCTTGTTTCAGATTTTTTTTTTCAGATTTTCAAGAAATAGCTTGTTATTCTCCACTACTGTCCCACATGTACCCAATCTGTATTCCTGTTAGTTCTTGTTCTTCACTACTGTCCCACATGTACCCAATCTGTATTCCTGTTTTTGTTCTCCACAACTGTCCCACATGTACCCAATCTGTATTCCTGTTAGTTCTTGTTCTTCACTACTGTCCCACATGCACCCAATCTGTATTCCTGTTAGTTCTTGTTCTCCACTACTGTCCCACATGCACCCAATCTATATTCCTGTTAGTTTTTGTTCTCCACTACTGTCCCACATGCACCCAATCTGTATTCCTGTTTTTGTTCTCCACAACTGTCCCACATGCACCAATCTGTATTCCTTTTAGTTCTTGAAATAATTCTTGAGAAGAATAAAAGTTGTCACAGTATAGAATCTGCCCTGTGTTAGAATACCCATCCAGAAGCTGCTTCACAACTCTAGTAGTTGCCCCAACAGAAGGCTCATCATTGTTTTTGCCAGTATATATAATTAATTGTAGGCAATATTGTGTGCTGGAATCAGCAAGCACAAATAGTTTAAGGAAGACTGTATTGTAACACAGACATTGAAATCAAAATCCAAGGTATTGACTTTTCATAATGCCAGGTGGTAGCTGTGTTATTTTGTTCAAGGAAGATTCAAAGTGAGATTTGTGTATTAAATTGCAGTGTATTCTAAGAAGTGAAAAGGAAAAGGAAAACAAGATTGTGTTGAATTAATAATGAGATATTGTAGACAAATAAGATTAGAACTAAAAGTGACAATCATATTTCCTGATGTGACAGATTTTCAGTGAAAAACATGCCCTCTGTGACTCGCTAGCTACCGGTAGTGTGAGAGAAAGTACTAACATGCCCTCTGTGACTGGCTAGCTACCGGTAGTGTGAGAGAAAGTACTAACATGCCCTCTGTGACTGGCTAGCTACCGGTAGTGTGAGAGAAAGTACTAACATGCCCTCTGTGACTGGCTAGCTACCGGTAGTGTGAGAGAAAGTACTAACATGCCCTCTGTGACTCGCTAGCTACCGGTAGTGTGAGAGAAAGTACTAACATGCCCTCTGTGACTGGCTAGCTACCAGTAGTGTGAGAGAAAGTACTAACATGCCCTCTGTGACTGGCTAGCTACAGGTAGTGTGAGAGAAAGTACTAACATGCCCTCTGTGACTGGCTAGCTACCGGTAGTGTGAGAGAAAGTACTAACATGCCCTCTGTGACTCGCTAGCTACCGGTAGTGTGAGAGAAAGTACTAACATGCCCTCTGTGACTCACTAGCTACCGGTAGTGTGAGAGAAAGTACTAACATGCCCTCTGTGACTGGCTAGCTACCGGTAGTGTGAGAGAAAGTACTAACATGCCCTCTGTGACTCGCTAGCTACCGGTAGTGTGAGAGAAAGTACTAACAGAGATGGAGATGAGACGACAGTGGTTTAACACAGCTATGTGTAGTGTGTGCAGTCTAGGTGACATGACTATAAACATCACCAGAAGAGATCGAATGAGAAATGAAGACATCAGAAAGAGAGTAACAATCATGTAAACAATGTATAGAGAGGCAACAAATGAACTGGTTAGGTCACCTTGTGCAAATGAAACCATCACAACCAGCCATCAAGGCATACACCAGCAGAAATAACAGCTACAATGCAAGAAGAAAACCAATAACAAGATGGTAAGATTTAATTAGAGAGCTTGTTAAAAATAAATCCCTAACCATGGCAAAGATGGCTGAAGACAGAAAACTGAATCCCCATGATTGTTAACAACACTTATGGAAAACACAACAAACCCATAACCATTCAGGGTCATGTGGGTGTCACTCTGGAAACATCAACTCAAACATTTCGCCATGCCACTCTATCAGTTCTTTGTTTAAGTGTGAAGAATCTTAATCTGGTCCAGTCTTTAATATTATCAATCCATACTTTCCTCTGATCTCTCTTCTTCTTTTACCCTCAACTGTTCCCTGCAAGATATGGAAAGACAATGGTGCCTCAAATGTTACCAAACCACAAGTTTGCAACATCTCCCCACTGCCATGAGATGTTCTTGTTGGCTTACAAGAGTATTTATTTTGTTTCTCACGTGCATGTTGGTTTTATGTTCAGACAATAGATAAGTAGATCCACAAGGACAGAGAAGCCACAAAAAACTGTATTGTAAGGCAGGCATTGATATGGATCCACAGGGATAGAGAATGCAGAACAATTTGGGAGAAGTGTGTTACTGGAAGCTCCCATTGATAATGTCATAATGTAAAGATTTGAAGAAAACAACTTAGCATAAAGTAGAGGGTAGAGAATTTGTCCGTGATCTATGTTCATGCGACCTGTGTTCTTATGAAGGCCAGGAGATTGATTGATTGAATTTTGTCTAAGACACCGGTACTCAACAATATTTGGACCATGGCCCCAATTTGTCAAATTTTGTATAGCCACCATCCTGGTTCCTCAATAAAATTATTGCCTTTCTGTACAAGTAACTAAAACATTCTGTACAAGTTTCTTAAACATTTTTACACAAAACAATACACACAATAAAACACAAAACTAAAGAAAACAAAACATAACATAAAACAAGAAAACAATACAAAACAAAACCAAATAAAATACCAAAGAAAAGAAAATCAAAACTCAAAAGAAAACATTAAACACAAACAAAATCAAATACAAAACAAAGCAAAAAAGAAAACAAAAGAAAAAACAACACAGAACAAAACATAAGAAAACAAAAAATAAAGCAACACAACACAAAACTCAAAATAAAATTCAACAAAACACAAGAATACTACACAAAACAAACCAGAACATAAAACAGAAAAGAAAAACAAAACACAAACAAAATAAAATACAAAACAGCAGAAAAGAAAAGGCAAAATAGAAAACAAAACACAAAACATAGTACAAGAAAGCAAAACACAAAACAATACACACAGGAAAAGAAAACAATAAAAGAAAACAAAAAAAACTATACAAAACTAAAGAAAACACAAAACAAAATATAAAAAATACAAAAGAAAACACAAAAGAAGAAGAAAAAAAATAAACACAAAATACAAACAAAACAGAATACAAAAAACAACAAAAAGTCTTTCAGTCACATACATCTGAATTCAGTTAGACTGTGATGTATACATCTTTCAGCCTGATACCTCTGCATTTTTGGCTCACTGACATTCTATGGAATGGAACATAGTCCATGGAGTCAAGTACACTACAATAACTGCCTTAGTACCCTCTTACAATGTGCATGGAACATAACAGTTTAGCTTTCTTTTTTTCTAGCCCGTCTGGGTCGAGCAATACATGGGGCGTGGATGCATCACAAATTTTGGCTTCATTGAATATAGTGATTTGATTATAACCACACACATACAAACATACAAATCGTGATGTGTGTAAATAATCGCATTGGGGATTATTTCATCGTCATTATTATCATGTAGTTATTTTATTTCATTATCATCATATACCCGGTAGTTATTTTATTATCTTGTTTATTTGTTAACCTCATTATTTCTCACCACCAGGCTTCATATTAAACATTGGTGTCCTTATTTTGACGTGACTATGGAAACCAAACTCTACACAATCGTCAGAACTGTTACTGTACGCTGCGTTCTGGGGAATCGCCGATGGAACATTACAAGCTCAATCACAAGGTTAGAGATTAGTGATTTATATATGAAGTAGCTCAGATTTCCATTGTCACCGATATAGGATTACTTAAATATTCTCATAATGTCATAATGCAGTGTTGCAGTGAACAAGCATATAAAGTATTGTCAAATATACTAGCAACCATTCTTCTGCGTTCGTTCTAAAACTCCTGCAGATTAGCAGGATGTAGTCCGGAGAACGGAATGCGTTGTGTCATGGTTTACAGCATTGCTGCGATATCTGCGCCTTTCGGCCTGACATTCCGACTTCAGCATGGCTCTGGGTCACTGACCCTATATGGGATGGGACAGCCAACTCCATCCCATAACCTCCTTAGTCGCCTTTTACGACATGCGTGGAAGGTAAACAGTGTTGCTATTATTTGCTCCCCTTTCGGGCCCTGGCAACACATGGGCGACTAGCAACAATTAAAAACTCATACAAAACGTGATTTGTTTTCATGCTTAAAATGATTATATATGCGGGCGTTTATTCAACCAAGAAGGTGTGCAAGCAATACAGTTCATGCAGTCCTATTGCTTGCTGATGTGATGTTTCTTTCGCATTGTTCACGTTTCTCATGCAAAACAGTAAATTCGTAAAATAGTATGACTATAGTAAAAGCCAAGACATGTTTGGTTGTTTGTTTTGCGTTCGCTCCATTGTAACCATCACCGGTGTCCGTGCGATTTCCGCCGGTAGCGTGATTACGTTGTGCCACCGTTATGCGCCTTGTAGGCCTAGCACATCCGATTTCGGCATGCCTTGACAATTCGGGTGGGCTACCCTTAGCCTGTGACAGCCTCTATATTTGTCTCCAGGCACGCATAGTGGCGACTCTTCGCCCAGACGATTTTTTGCTCTCGTCTGACTTGCACGAGGTGTTCCACTGTCTATGAACTTGCCTCGTGTAATTGGACGTGCTGTGCCTGTGCCCATTGGGTACTGAACCGTTTCTCATCCGTGAGCCTGGTTCCTTAAGAGGAAGAATTCAACAGAGGAGTTGGACCCTGCCTCTTTCGCCCTCTTAGCCGAGGTGTCATTCACCGACATCGTGTACCCCTTGCCAAGACATGTTGAAATTTAATATAATGTGAAGTCAAATATGTCAGGACATTGGTGCTAATAAAATGATGGCAAATGCTTCTTCGCTCTTTGGAATACATTAGGAATCTGGTAGGATGATTGTTCTGCTATAAGACAGATTCAGCGGGATTTTGAGAACGAACGCTAACAAACTAAACACACACATATCAAAGCAGCATTAAAAGATAATAACAATAATATTAAAGTCCGTACCCCGTCATGGTTGTAGGGGTGTCACATTGAGACATGGTGCAGAAAGCGTCTCCGCTGTCCAGTTCTTAATGTTATCCAGCAATGTATCCTTCTGACTGCCTCGTCTTCTTACACCCTCCACTGTGCCTTAAAGAACATCTTTAATGAACTTAAAACTCATTGTCTTAACACTTTTGTAGATATAAACATACACAAAACAAGAAGCATAATAATCAGCAAAGTCACAGAACAACAGGAGCTAAACATAAAAATACATGGAGAGAAAATACAACAAGTAAAACATGGAATACCTTGGACACATAATCACAAATGATTCCGTTTGTTTATCATTGTAGGTTATGCCCCTGAAATTGCATAAGCAAAATTGATGATGTGCTTTTTCTTTCCTATTCTCCCGTTGAAATCACCCACGATGTATAACTCGTATTTGTTGTTAATCTTGTTTAGGGCATCCGGTAGATTTTTCAAAATATGCAGTAGTATTTTATGTTAACATTGACATATCATCTAGTACAGTCTTTCATCTTATGTTGACATATCATCTAGTACACTGTCTTTCATCTTATGTTGACATATCATCTAGTACACTGTCTTTCATCTTATGTTGACATATCATCAAGTACGCTGTCTTTCATCTTATGTTGACATATCATCTAGTACACTGTCTTTCATCTTATGTTGACATATCATCTAGTACACTGTCTTTCATCTTATGTTGACATATCATCTAGTACACTGTCTTTCATCTTATGTTGACATATCATCTAGTACACTGTCTTTCATCTTATGTTGACATATCATCTAGTACACTGTCTTTCATCTTATGTTGACATATCATCTAGTACACTGTCTTTCATCTTATGTTGACATATCATCTAGTACAGTCTTTCATCTTATGTTGGCATATCATCTACTACACTGTCTTTCATCTTATGTTGACATATCATCTAGTACAGTCTTTCATCTTATGTTGACATATCATCTAGTACACTGTCTTTCATCTTATGTTGACATATCTAGTATGCTGTCTTTCATCTTATTTTGACATATCATCTAGTACACTGTCTTTCATCTTATGTTGACATATCTAGTATGCTGTCTTTCATCTTATGTTGACATATCATCTAGTACACTGTCTTTCATCTTATGTTGACATATCATCTAGTACACTGTCTTTCGTCTTATGTTGACATATCATCTAGTACACTGTCTTTCATCTTATGTTGACATATCATCTAGTACACTGTCTTTCATCTTATGTTGACATATCATCTAGTACACTGTCTTTCATCTTATGTTGACATATCATCTAAGACACTGTCTTTCATCTTATATTGACATATCATCTAGTACACTGTCTTTCGTCTTATGTTGACATATCATCTAGTACACTGTCTTTCATCTTATGTTGACATATCATCTAGTACACTGTCTTTCATCTTATGTTGACATAGCATGTCACACATATTTTCTTAAATTTCACGTTGATATAGTGTACCACATATAGTTGTGTACTTCTCACGTTGACAGAATGTGTCACATATAGTTTCTTGAATTATTTTTTGTTCACAGAGTGTATCACATATAGTTTTTAGATTACTAGTTGAAAGAGTGTGTCACATGTAGTCTCCTACATTTCACGTTGAAATATCACATACAGCATTTTTTATCTCACTTTGAAAGAGTGTGCCACATACAGTGTGTTATATGTCACGTTGACAGTGTGTCACGTACTGTTTGTTACACCCCACTTTGATAGTGTGTCACATGTAGTTTGTTACATCTACATTGACAGAGTGTGTCACGTAGAGTTTGTTACATTCACATTGACAGAGTGTGTCACGTAGAGTTTGTTACATCCACATTGACATAGTGTGTCACGTAGAGTTTGTTACATCCACATTGACAAAGTGTGTCACGTAAGAGTTTGTTACATCCACATTGACAAAGTGTGTCACGTACAGTTTGTTACATCCACATTGACAAAGTGTGTCATGTAGAGTTTGTTACATCCACATTGACAAAGTGTGTCACATAGAGTTTGTTACATCCACATTGACAAAGTGTGTCACGTAAGAGTTTGTTACATCCACATTGACAGAGTGTGTCACGTAGAGTTTGTTACATCCACATTGACAAAGTGTGTCATGTAGAGTTTGTTACATCCACATTGACAAAGTGTGTCACATAGAGTTTGTTACATCCACATTGACAAAGTGTGTCACGTAAGAGTTTGTTATATCCACATTGACAGAGTGTGTCACGTAGAGTTTGTTACATCCACATTGACAAAGTGTGTCATGTAGAATTTGTTACATCCACATTGACAGAGTGTGTCACTTAGAGTTTGTTACATCCACATTGACAGAGTGTGTCACATAGAGTTTGTTACATCAACATTGACAGAGTGTGTCACGTAGAGTTTTTACATCCACATTGATAGAGTGTGTCACATAGAGTTTGTTACATCCACATTGACAGAGTGTGTCACTTAGAGTTTGTTACATCCACATTGACAGTGTGTCACGTAGAGTTTATTACATCCACATTGATAGTGTGTGTCACGTAGAGTTTGTTACATCCAAATTGACAGGGTGTGTCACGTAGAGTTTGTTACATCCACATTGACAGAGTGTGTCACGTAAGAGTTTGTTACGTTCACATTGACAGAGTGTGTCACGTAGAGTTTGTTACATCCACATTCACAGAGTGTGTCACGTAGAGTTTGTTACATTCACATTGACAGAGTGTGTCACGTAGAGTTTGTTACATCCACATGGACAGAGTGTGTCACTTAGAGTTTGTTACATCCACATTGACAGGGAATGTTTGTACTGATCTGTTTGTCCTTCAAATTGGATTCAGTGAATTCCCTATTGAAATAACTTCAGGGAATATTTCACTTATAGCAGAAAATGTGGGGTGCAAAGGGAACGCAATCCTCTCTGCAGACCCAGGGTTAGATAACCAAGATCCCAAATGTACCTCCTTGCGGTGCACCCTGGTAACAGAAATACAGTGGCTCGTGCTGATTCTGGTTAAATCATTTGGGGATCGTGTCCGAGAATGTTGAGGTAGCAGATGGAAAAGGATTTGACTGCATAAGAGACAGACAATATCTCCAACAGCACCAGCACATGTAGCGGTACTGTTGACATACAGTGGCGACAGAAAGACAGGCTGTCACGGACTAGGGAAGCCTACCCGAATTAAAGGTATGACAAAAGCGCATGTGCTGGACCTCGGACGTCTAGACCACAGAGTGGCCAACCGAGGTGTAAATAACACAGTTTTACTATGGATCTCGAAGCACACAGTACTTCACGCTCCCCGGCTGAAATCACACGATATATTCGTTGTGGTTATATGAGAGCGAACGCAGAAGAAGAAGCAGAAAATGTTACTACATACAATCAAGAATAAAATATCATTGGGGATTTTGTATCGCCTTGTTAAATAGGGAACTGTTACAGATGTGTGCTCTACAAATGGATTCAACTGTGTTACAGACGTGTGCTCTACAGATGGATTCAATTGTGTTACAGACGTGTGCTCTACAGATGGATTCAACTGTGTTACAGACGTGTGCTCTACAGATGGATTCAACTGTGTTACAGACGTGTGCTCTACAGATGGATTCAACTGTGTTACAGACGTGTTCTCTACAGATGGATTCAACTGTGTTACAGACATGTTCTCTACAGATGGATTCAACTGTGTTACAGACGTGTTCTCTTCAGATGGATTCAACTGTGTTACAGACATGTGCTCTACAGATGGATTCAACTGTGTTACAGACGTGTTCTCTACAGATGGATTCAACTGTGTTACAGATGTGTTCTCTACAGATGGATTCACTTGTGTTACAGACATGTGCTCTACAGATGGATTCAGCTGTGCTACAGACGTGTTCTCTACAGATGGATTCAACTGTGTTACAGACGTGTTCTCTACAGATGGATTCAACTGTGTTACAGACGTGTTCTCTACAGATGGATTCAACTGTGTTACAGACGTGTTCTCTACAGATGGATTCAACTGTGTTACAGACGTGTTCTCTACAGATGGATTCAACTGTGTTACAGACGTGTTCTCTACAGATGGATTCAACTGTGTTACAGACGTGTTCTCTACAGATGGATTCAACTGTGTTACAGACGTGTTCTCTACAGATGGATTCACTTGTGTTACAGACATGTGCTCTACAGATGGATTCAGCTGTGCTACAGACGTGTTCTCTACAGATGGATTCAACTGTGTTACAGACGTGTTCTCTACAGATGGATTCAACTGTGTTACAGACGTGTTCTCTACAGATGGATTCAACTGTGTTACAGACGTGTTCTCTACAGATGGATTCAACTGTGTTACAGACGTGTTCTCTACAGATGGATTCAACTGTGTTACAGACGTGTTCTCTACAGATGGATTCAACTGTGTTACAGACGTGTTCTCTACAGATGGATTCAACTGTGTTACAGACGTGTTCTCTACAGATGGATTCAACTGTGTTACAGACATGTGCTCTACAGATGGATTCAATTGTGTTACAGACCTGTGCTCAACAGATGGATTCAACTGTGTGTATCAGGTATCAGATTCCAGAAGCAAGTTATAGAAACGAGACTGAAACATAATTCACGACATACGGCTGACTATGAGGAAAAACCAGGAAGCAGAAACAAGTTCTCATCATATTCCCTACACTGATGCTAATTATAATGGTCTCTCTCGAGACCAGAAGTATCTCATTGTTAGCAAAAAGAAAAATTGTAACTGTATGTGTCATTTTTCTAGTTGGGGAAGGAAACTCTCCATGACTTTCTTATTTATTGGATCAATATTATTTATATATATATATATATATTATGTAACATATTCCCTATTTATATTTTCAGCTGTGGTTACAAGATATGCCAGAGAAGAGAAGGATACAACAATGACAGAATTCAGAATCTGCCAAGGCATTGGACTTATCGGAAGTTTCTTTTCCTCCATCTTTTCACACAATCTGATGACGTCATTGTATATTGCACTTGCTTTTCGTGTGATTGAATTCCAGGGACTGATTTTGGTATCCAACGAAGTGTCAACCAGGGACAGAAATGGACGATGTGAGATTATTCAAGGATCACAAGTCAATAGCGAGATTGCTCACAACAGTGTAGAATTTGGAACTGATAACGAGGCAGAAGTTATTTGATGTCATCAAATGTTGTTTTACTGTCAATATACATACATGTCATGTTTACTTAAAATGTTCAAAATAATTTACACAAATCTATACTATCTATCTAGAAGCTGTGGCCCTTGTTTGCCTTGCGGCGTCAGGGGTGGAAGAGTTCTCTGGAGATGGCCTTCTTGTGCGCTTTTTGTAAGCTTCTTCCTGTGGCTTCTTTGATTTCTGTGATCCATCTTTTACATGGTCTGCCTCTGGCTTTATAACCATTATGTCTATGTGTCATGGCCATTTGTGGCATGCTATATTTACACAAATGTTTGAAGAAAATAGTGCAATTTTCTGGATATTAATATTGAGATCTTGCAAGCTTGATGTAATAATCTTTAACTATAGTCGATCATGCCACTATTTCTATTCCCCATTGACACACTCTTCCATGCTCTATTGCTCTTCTTACCCAACTGTGTCATCAACCGTCATGTGGTAGTGTTGAACTTATGGAATCCCATATTAGTTCTACAAACCTTGTGAACTCAACCATACCACCCTTCACAAAGTGTTAATGACAATCACAAGAAAAGTAAAGTGGGTCATTTTGGAAGTTCATTTAGCCAACAGGGCTTATACTCCGATGGTCACGAAAGAAACACATATACAATGTTCTCAAGTTTGAGTAACCAACAGGTCTTATACTCTGATGGTCACGAAAGAAACACATATACAATGTTCTCAAGTTTGAGATTTTTGGTAGTAGTGTATTTTTTATGCCTATATCGTGACTCTTGGCAATATATTGCTCAAACCTTCTTAATGGCTCATTTGACTATTCCAGTAATTTTCATTGGTTGCTAGAAGTATACATTTATGTGACAGCCAATAAAATTAAAAGGAATACATCAATGAATCATTTTAAAAGGTTTCGCCCGTATGTTGCCAGGGCCCGAAAGCGGAGCAAAGAATAGCAACACTGTTTACCTTCCACGCATGTCGTAAAAGGCGACTAAGGAGGTTATGGGATGGAGTTGGCTGTCCCATCCCATATAGGGTCAGTGACCCGAAGTCGGATATGTCAGGCCGAAAGGCGCAGATATCGCAGCAATGCTGCAATCCATGACACAACGCATTCCTTTCTCCGGACTACATCCTGTTAATCTGCAGGAGTTTGAGAATGAACGCAGAAGAAGAAGAAGATTTTAAAAGGTTTGATTTCATATTAGCTAGTAGGTCTTATATTGAAGATGACGTCTATATCTTGTAAAGCAGGACAAGTTATCTGCTGGTGTTCCACTGTCTTGCTAGTTTGTTGACAGTGTCAAAAGTTTGAGTTCATTTTTATATTTTATACCTATTCTGTTTCGAGTAGTGTCCCGTTCGTAAAAGTAATATTTATGTTTGGTGTTTGTACTCAAGTGGTGTTCATGTCTTCTCGTCAAAATGGTGAATGCAGATGGTGGTAGTGTTGTATACGCTGTTGCCCATGTATGAAGCCACTCCTTTAAAAATTGTTGTTGATAATTTGTTTACCATTTTCATATGAACTGGTTTTTATTCTTGCTTCATGAAATCCCTTCACATCTGCAAAGTAGCAGAGGAAGATGCGATTTCATCAAGCCATTCAAACCGTGCACACAAAGTCACACCTATCGAGACAAGGACCATTACAACAAAAACATCCCGTACAGGTTTTGAATTATCCTCAGTAACAACAAACATTAAAAATAATATCCGTATTTAGTTATACAAGGACCGATAGGTCTTCTTGTAAACATGGATAACATATATAGACAATACAATTTTGCTTCGAATAATTGTTTATATAAGTAAATTTTAAGTAGGAAGCCAAATGACAATTTTTAAAAAGTCTTGAGACTAACGGGAGGTCTCAAGAATTAAAAAAAATTTTCCCTTGGCTTGCTACTTAAATTTAAAAGTAGCAAAGACAGCGGAAGAAAATAATCTGAAGGATAATTTAAACGAACTGCTATTTGCAGACGACTAAGCTCTAGTAGCATCATCAGAAGAGCAACAACAACATAGACAAACAGATTACATCATCATCAAGTGCCATCTCCGCAACGAAGGTTGGCTGCAACGTATCTCCTGTCTCTTGTCTTAGTGGTGCACTATGCTAGACTAACCTGTCCATCGTGTGATGTTACATCTCTGCCTACCTCTTGCTCGCTTCCCTTTGACTTTACCCTCAAGTAAAATCTTCAATAAGGTGTCATGTCTTTTAATGTGTCCAAAGTATTTTATTTGCCTGAAACAGATCACATAAAACATGCCAAAATTTAACATGAAGATAAATATAAAATAGATCGAAGTAAGGAAGATAGGAAGAACATAAACATACTGTGTGCGTGTGTGTATATATATATATATATATATATAGTATATATATATATATTAATATTTATATATATATATATATATATAATATATATATATATATATATATACAATATACATATATATATATACATATATATATCATATATATACATATATTTACATACATACATATATATACATATATATATATATATATACATACATATATACATACATATATATATATATACATATATATATATACATACATATATATATATATATATACATATATATATATATACATATATATATTATATATATACATATATATGTATATGTATGTATGTATGTATATATTACATGTATGTATATATCTATATATATATATATATATATATATATATATATATATATATATATATATATATATAATTGGAAACAAGATTTAAACAAGTGACAGAATTCACATACCCTAGGAAGTAATATAACAGACTGCAAAAAGAGCAGCAAATACAAAGAAATACACAATAAATGTACTAAATTAAAACAAGCCCTGTGGCAAATGACAACCATTCTTCAGAAACAAAAATGTAGATCTAAACACCAAATAACACTATTCAACACGATTATTATGCCAACTTTATGTTACCAAAGCCAAACATTCATAACGACACCACAAGACACACGTCAATTACTGATAGCTGAAATGGCATGCTTACTGGTATTGTTATGGTTATCTGAATGATGTTATCGTTTCTAATTCTATCTCTTAATGACAATTAAAAAACATAAGCAAAAATATACCCAAACAATACCATACAACAGAAAAAAATAGCAAAAATTAAAAGACAAAAACAAACAGAGCACAACAAAAACACAAGAGAACAAAACACAGCAAAAGAAAAGAAAACAGAACAAAATATAATAATACAAAACAACAATAAAGAAAAATATAACCAAAAAAAAATTAGATTTAAAATAAAACAAAAATAAAAAAATTATACCAAGAACACAATGAAACAGCACAAAAGAACAACAAAACAGAGCAAAACAAACAAAGCAAAACAAAAAGAAAAGAAAATATAACTAATACATAACGCGGCAAATATAAAACAAAATAACATAAACTAAAAGAACACAACAAAATATAGCATAAAAAACCAAAACAAAGCACATCAAAAACACAAGAGAACATAAAAAGACCACACAGCAAAACAAAAGCAAAACTATAGCATACAACAGAAAGAAACAAAACAGCAAAAATAAAAAGACATAACCAAACAAAGCACATCAAAAACACAAGAAAACAAAACAGAAATAAAAGAACAGAACAAAATATAATAATACAAAAATTAAAACAGAACCTAACACACAAAAAAATTAAATTTAAAAATAAATATATATAAAAATAACAAAACGAAACATCACAATAGAACAGCAAAACAAAGAAACAAAACACAACATATCAAAACAAAAAGACAAGAAAATAAAACAACAAAAAAATAACGCAACAAAAACAAAACAACATATAGCCAAACAAAGCACATCAAAAACACGAGAACGAAAAAAAAATTAAAATAAAACACAGGAAAAGAAAACTAAACAAAATATAATAATAGAAAAACTAAAACAGACTACCAACAGATAGCATGCTACAGATCGCCATGACACATAGACATCACAGCTTTACAACCAGAGGCAGACCGAGTAAAAGATGGATCACAGAAATCAGAGGTCACGGAAACATGGTTATGTTTTATTCTATCTTCTTATTTTTGTGAGAATTTTTTTTGGTTATGTTTGTTCTGTTTTGTTTTTGTTCTGTTATTCTGTATTTTTATGGTATTTATTCTGTTTTGTATTATGACTTGCTTTGTTTTGTTATGATTTTTTGGTTACTATTTGTTTTGTTTGCTATGTTCTTATTGTTTTGTTTTTTCTATATTGTATTGTTTTGTTTCAACAAAAAAGAACAAAACATAAAAAAAATAAAACAACAGAAAAAAACAAAAATCGAAATCACAACAAATTGAAAAAAAAATAACTAAAGAAATAATCAAAACATAAAAAAAAAATAATACAAAACAACAGAAACAAAAAAAATTACAACAAAACGAACATAACAAAAGAAAAACAAAACATAAACATTAAAAACAAACGCACCACAAAATAAAAAACATAACAAAAACAATAAAAACAAAACAAGAACAATGCACATACAAAATAAAATATAAAATAACAACACAAACAAAACTACAAAAGGAACAAACAAACAACAAAATTAAACTTAACAAAAACAAACCAAAACGTAACAAACACAAACATAAAAAAAAAAATATACAAAACAACAAACAAATGCACAGCAAAACATAAAACAATAAAAACAACAGTAACAAAAATTAAACAACAGGAAAAAAACACCACACAGCAAAACATAAGCAAAGATATACCCAAACAATACCATTCAACAGAAAAAAATAGCAAAAATTAAAAGACATAACCAAACAGAGCACAACAGAAACACAAGAGAACAAAACACAGCAAAAGAAAAGAAAACAGAACAAAATATAATAATACAAAACAACAATAAAGAAAAATATAACCAAAAAAATTAGATTTAAAAATAAAACAAAAATAAAAAAATTATACCAAGAACACAATGAAACAGCACAAAAGAACATCAAAACAGAGCAAAACAAAGCAAAACAAAAAGAAAAGAAAATATAACTAATACATAACGCGGCAAATATAAAACAAAACAACATATAGCATAAAAACCAAAACAAAGCACATCAAAAACACAAGAGAACATAAAAAGACCACGCAGCAAAACAAAAGCAAAACTATAGCATACAACAGAAAGAAACAAAACAGCAAAAATAAAAAGACATAACCAAACAAAGCACATCAAAAACACAAGAAAACAAAACAGAAATAAAAGAACAGAACAAAATATAATAATACAAATATTAAAACAGAACCTAACAACACAAAAAAATTAAATTTAAAAATAAATATATATAAAAATAACAAAACGAAACATCATAATAGAACAGCAAAACAAAGAAACAAAACAACATATCAAAACAAAAAGACAAGAAAATAATACAACAAAAACATAACGCAACAAAACAACATAAACTAATAGAATAAAACAAAACATAGCCAAACAAAGCACATCAAAAACACGAGAACGAAAAAAAAATTAAAAGAAAACACAGGAAAAGAAAACTAAACAAAATATAATAATAGAAAAACTAAAACAGACTACCAACAGATAGCATGCTACAGATCGCCATGACACATAGACATCACATCTTTACAACCAGAGGCAGACCGAGTAAAAGATGGATCACAGAAATCAGAGGTCACGGAAACATGGTTATGTTTTATTCTATCTTCTTATTTTTGTGCGCTTTTTTTTGTTATGTTTGTTCTGTTTTGTTATGTTTGTTCTGTTTTGTTCTGTTATTCTGTATTTTTATGGTTTTTATTCTGTTTTGTATTATGACTTGCTTTGTTTTGTTATGATTTTTTGGGTTACTATTTGTTTTGTTTGCTATGTTCTTATTGTTTTGTTTTTTCTATATTGTATTGTTTTGTTACGTTTTTGTTTCAACAAAAAAGAACAAAACATAAGAAAAATAAAACAACAGAAAAAAACAAAAATCGAAATCACAACAAAACAGAAAAAAAAAATAACTAAAGAAATAATAATCAAAACATAAAAATAAAATAATACAAAACAACAGAAACAACAAAAATTACAACAAAACGAACATAACAAAAGAAAAACAAAACATAAACATTAAAAACAAACGCACCACAAAATAAAAAACATAACAAAAACAATAAAAACAAAACAAGAACAATGCACATACAAAATAAAATATAAAAAAACAACACAAACAAAACTACAAAAGGAACAAACAAACAACAAAATTAAACTTAACAAAAACAAACCAAAACGTAACAAACACAAACATAAAAAAAAAATATACAAAACAACAAACAAATGCACAGCAAAACATAAAACAATAAAAACAACAGTAACAAAAATTAAACAACAGGAAAAAAACACCACACAGCAAAACATAAGCAAAGATATACCCAAACAATACCATTCAACAGAAAAAAATAGCAAAAATTAAAAGACATAACCAAACAGAGCACAACAAAAACACAAGAGAACAAAACACAGCAAAAGAAAAGAAAACAGAACAAAATATAATAATACAAAACAACAATAAAGAAAAATATAACCAAAAAAATTAGATTTAAAAATAAAACAAAAATAAAAAAATTATACCAAGAACACAATGAAACAGCACAAAAGAACATCAAAACAGAGCAAAACAAAGCAAAACAAAAAGAAAAGAAAATATAACTAATACATAACGCGGCAAATATAAAACAAAACAACATATAGCATAAAAACCAAAACAAAGCACATCAAAAACACAAGAGAACATAAAAAGACCACGCAGCAAAACAAAAGCAAAACTATAGCATACAACAGAAAGAAACAAAACAGCAAAAATAAAAAGACATAACCAAACAAAGCACATCAAAAACACAAGAAAACAAAACAGAAATAAAAGAACAGAACAAAATATAATAATACAAATATTAAAACAGAACCTAACAACACAAAAAAATTAAATTTAAAAATAAATATATATAAAAATAACAAAACGAAACATCATAATAGAACAGCAAAACAAAGAAACAAAACAACATATCAAAACAAAAAGACAAGAAAATAATACAACAAAAACATAACGCAACAAAACAACATAAACTAATAGAATAAAACAAAACATAGCCAAACAAAGCACATCAAAAACACGAGAACGAAAAAAAAATTAAAAGAAAACACAGGAAAAGAAAACTAAACAAAATATAATAATAGAAAAACTAAAACAGACTACCAACAGATAGCATGCTACAGATCGCCATGACACATAGACATCACATCTTTACAACCAGAGGCAGACCGAGTAAAAGATGGATCACAGAAATCAGAGGTCACGGAAACATGGTTATGTTTTATTCTATCTTCTTATTTTTGTGCGCTTTTTTTTGTTATGTTTGTTCTGTTTTGTTATGTTTGTTCTGTTTTGTTCTGTTATTCTGTATTTTTATGGTTTTTATTCTGTTTTGTATTATGACTTGCTTTGTTTTGTTATGATTTTTTGGGTTACTATTTGTTTTGTTTGCTATGTTCTTATTGTTTTGTTTTTTCTATATTGTATTGTTTTGTTACGTTTTTGTTTCAACAAAAAAGAACAAAACATAAGAAAAATAAAACAACAGAAAAAAACAAAAATCGAAATCACAACAAAACAGAAAAAAAAAATAACTAAAGAAATAATAATCAAAACATAAAAATAAAATAATACAAAACAACAGAAACAACAAAAATTACAACAAAACGAACATAACAAAAGAAAAACAAAACATAAACATTAAAAACAAACGCACCACAAAATAAAAAACATAACAAAAACAATAAAAAAAAAACAATAACAATGCACATACAAAATAAAATATAAAAAAACAACACAAACAAAACTACAAAAGGAACAAACAAACAACAAAATTAAACTTAACAAAAACAAACCAAAACGTAACAAACACAAACATAAAAAAAAAATATACAAAACAACAAACAAATGCACAGCAAAACATAAAACAATAAAAACAACAGTAACAAAAATTAAACAACAGGAAAAAAACACCACACAGCAAAACATAAGCAAAGATATACCCAAACAATACCATTCAACAGAAAAAAATAGCAAAAATTAAAAGACATAACCAAACAGAGCACAACAAAAACACAAGAGAACAAAACACAGCAAAAGAAAAGAAAACAGAACAAAATATAATAATACAAAACAACAATAAAGAAAAATATAACCAAAAAAATTAGATTTAAAAATAAAACAAAAATAAAAAAATTATACCAAGAACACAATGAAACAGCACAAAAGAACATCAAAACAGAGCAAAACAAAGCAAAACAAAAAGAAAAGAAAATATAACTAATACATAACGCGGCAAATATAAAACAAAACAACATATAGCATAAAAACCAAAACAAAGCACATCAAAAACACAAGAGAACATAAAAAGACCACACAGCAAAACAAAAGCAAAACTATAGCATACAACAGAAAGAAACAAAACAGCAAAAATAAAAAGACATAACCAAACAAAGCACATCAAAAACACAAGAAAACAAAACAGAAATAAAAGAACAGAACAAAATATAATAATACAAATATTAAAACAGAACCTAACAACACAAAAAAATTAAATTTAAAAATAAATATATATAAAAATAACAAAACGAAACATCATAATAGAACAGCAAAACAAAGAAACATAACACAACATATCAAAACAAAAAGACAAGAAAATAATACAACAAAAACATAACGCAACAAAACAACATAAACTAATAGAATAAAACAAAACATAGCCAAACAAAGCACATCAAAAACACGAGAACGAAAAAAAAATTAAAAGAAAACACAGGAAAAGAAAACTAAACAAAATATAATAATAGAAAAACTAAAACAGACTACCAACAGATAGCATGCTACAGATCGCCATGACACATAGACATCACATCTTTACAACCAGAGGCAGACCGAGTAAAAGATGGATCACAGAAATCAGAGGTCACGGAAACATGGTTATGTTTTATTCTATCTTCTTATTTTTGTGCGCTTTTTTTTGTTATGTTTGTTCTGTTTTGTTATGTTTGTTCTGTTTTGTTCTGTTTTTCTGTATTTTTATGGTTTTTATTCTGTTTTGTATTATGACTTGCTTTGTTTTGTTATGATTTTTTGGGTTACTATTTGTTTTGTTTGCTATGTTCTTATTGTTTTGTTTTTTCTATATTGTATTGTTTTGTTACGTTTTTGTTTCAGCAAAAAAGAACAAAACATAAGAAAAATAAAACAACAGAAAAAAACAAAAATCGAAATCACAACAAAACAGAAAAAAAAATAACTAAAGAAATAATAAACAAAACATAAAAATAAAATAATACAAAACAACAAAAATTACAACAAAACGAACATAACAAAAGAAAAACAAAACATAAACATTAAAAACAAACGCACCACAAAATAAAAAACATCATAACAAAAACAATAAAAACAAAACAAGAACAATGCACATACAAAATAAAAACAAACAAAACTACAAAAGGAATAAACAAACAACATAATTAAACTTAACAAAAACAAACCAAAACGTCACAAACATTAAAAAAAACTATACAAAACAACAAACAAATGCACAGCAAAACATAAAACAATAAAAACAACAGTAACAAAAATTAAACAACAGGAAAAAAACACCACACAGCAAAACATAAGCAAAGATATACCCAAACAATACCATACAACAGAAAAAAATAGCAAAAATTAAAAGACATAACCAAACAGAGCACAACAAAAACACAAAAGAGAACAAAACAAAACACAGCAAAAGAAAAGAAAACAGAACAAAATATAATAATACAAAACAACAATAAAGAAAAATATAACCAAAAAAAATTAGATTGTAAAATAAAACAAAAATAAAAAAATTATACCAAGAACACAATGAAACAGCACAAAAGTACAACAAAACAGAGCAAAACAAACAAAGCAAAACAAAAAGAAAAGAAAATATAACTAATACATAACGCGGCAAATATAAAACAAAACAACATAAACTAAAAGAAGAACACAACAAAATATAGCATAAAAACCAAAACAAAGCACATCAAAAACACAAGAGAACATAAAAAGACCACACAGCAAAACAAAAGCAAAACTATAGCATACAACAGAAAGAAACACAACAGCAAAAATAAAAAGACATAACCATACACAGCACATCAAAAACACAAGAAAACAAAACAGAAATAAAAGAACAGAACAAAATATAATAATACAAAAATTAAAACAGAACCTAACAACACAAAAAAATTAAATTTAAAAATAAATATATATAAAAATAACAAAACGAAACATCACAATAGAACAGCAAAACAAAGAAACAAAACACAACATATCAAAACAAAAAGACAAGAAAATAAAACAACAAAAACATAACGCAACAAAAACAAAACAACATAAACTAATAAAACAAAACATAGCCAAACAAAGCACATCAAAAACACGAGAACGAAAAAAAAATTAAAATAAAACACAGGAAAAGAAAACTAAACAAAATATAATAATAGAAAAACTAAAACAGACTACCAACAGATAGCATGCTACAGATCGCCATGACACATAGACATCACAGCTTTACAACCAGAGGCAGACCGAGTAAACGATGGATCACAGAAATCAGAGGTCACGGAAACATGGTTATGTTTTATTCTATCTTCTTATTTTTGTGCGCTTTTTTTTAATGTTTGTTATGTTTGTTCTGTTTTGTTCTGTTATTCTATATTTTTATGGTTTTTATTCTGTTTTGTATTATGAGTTGCTTTGTTTTGTTATGATATTTTTGGTTACTATTTTTTTTTCTCTGTTGTATTGTATTGTTTTGTTACATTTTTGTTTCAACAAAACAGAAAAAAAATAAAACAACAGAAAAAAAAAATCGAAATCACAACAAAACAGAAAAAACATAACTAAAGACATAA
This sequence comes from Meghimatium bilineatum, assembly GCA_034231615.1. Classification (NCBI taxonomy): domain Eukaryota; kingdom Metazoa; phylum Mollusca; class Gastropoda; order Stylommatophora; family Philomycidae; genus Meghimatium; species Meghimatium bilineatum. The sequence continues at coordinate 17,516,715 of CM067302.1, forward strand.
TAATCAAAACATAAAAAAATAAAATAATACAAAACAACAGAAACAACATAAATTACAACAAAACGAACATAACAAAAGAAAAACAAAACATAAACATTAAAAACAACAAACGCACCACAAAATAAAAAACATAACAAAACAATACAAAAACAATCAAAACAAGAACAATGCACAAAAAACCAGAACAAAACACACATACAAAAGAAAATTAAAAAAACATAACACAAACAAAACTACAAAAGGAACAAATATAAAACAACAAAATTAAACTTACACAAAAAAAGGAACAAACAAACATAAAAAACAACATAAAAACAAATCAACATAAGAGCAAAAACAAAACTATACAAAACAACAAACAAACGCACAGCAAAACATAAAACAATAAAAACTACTGAAACAAAAATTAAACAACAGGAAAAAAACACCACACAGCAAAACATAAGCACAAATATACCAAAAGAATACCATACAACAGAAAAAATAGATAAAAAAAAAAGACATAACCAAACAAAGCACATCAAAAACACAAGAGAACAAAAGACCACACAGCAAAACAAAAGCAAAAATATACCCAAACAATACCATACAACAGAAAAAATAGCAAAAATTAAAAGACATAACCAAAAAGAGCATATCAAAAACACGAGAACAAAACAAAACACAGCAAAAGAAAAGAAAACAGAACAAAATATAATAATACAAAACAACAATAAAGAAAAATATAACCAAAAAAAATTAGATTGTAAAATAAAACAAAAATAAAAAAATTATACCAAGAACACAATGAAACAGCACAAAAGTACAACAAAACAGAGCAAAACAAACAAAGCAAAACAAAAAGAAAAGAAAATATAACTAATACATAACGCGGTAAATATAAAACAAAACAACATAAACTAAAAGAAGAACACAACAAAATATAGCATAAAAACCAAAACAAAGCACATCAAAAACACAAGAGAACATAAAAAGACCACACAGCAAAACAAAAGCAAAACTATAGCATACAACAGAAAGAAACACAACAGCAAAAATAAAAAGACATAACCATACACAGCACATCAAAAACACAAGAAAACAAAACAGAAATAAAAGAACAGAACAAAATATAATAATACAAAAATTAAAACAGAACCTAACAACACAAAAAAATTAAATTTAAAAATAAATATATATAAAAATAACAAAACGAAACATCACAATAGAACAGCAAAACAAAGAAACAAAACACAACATATCAAAACAAAAAGACAAGAAAATAAAACAACAAAAACATAACGCAACAAAAACAAAACAACATAAACTAATAAAACAAAACATAGCCAAACAAAGCACATCAAAAACACGAGAACGAAAAAAAAATTAAAATAAAACACAGGAAAAGAAAACTAAACAAAATATAATAATAGAAAAACTAAAACAGACTACCAACAGATAGCATGCTACAGATCGCCATGACACATAGACATCACAGCTTTACAACCAGAGGCAGACCGAGTAAACGATGGATCACAGAAATCAGAGGTCACGGAAACATGGTTATGTTTTATTCTATCTTCTTATTTTTGTGCGCTTTTTTTTAATGTTTGTTATGTTTGTTCTGTTTTGTTCTGTTATTCTATATTTTTATGGTTTTTATTCTGTTTTGTATTATGAGTTGCTTTGTTTTGTTATGATATTTTTGGTTACTATTTTTTTTTCTCTGTTGTATTGTATTGTTTTGTTACATTTTTGTTTCAACAAAACAGAAAAAAAATAAAACAACAGAAAAAAAAAATCGAAATCACAACAAAACAGAAAAAACATAACTAAAGACATAATAATCAAAACATAAAAAAATAAAATAATACAAAACAACAGAAACAACATAAATTACAACAAAACGAACATAACAAAAGAAAAACAAAACATAAACATTAAAAACAACAAACGCACCACAAAATAAAAAACATAACAAAACAATACAAAAACAATCAAAACAAGAACAATGCACAAAAAACCAGAACAAAACACACATACAAAAGAAAATTAAAAAAACATAACACAAACAAAACTACAAAAGGAACAAATATAAAACAACAAAATTAAACTTACACAAAAAAAGGAACAAACAAACATAAAAAACAACATAAAAACAAATCAACATAAGAGCAAAAACAAAACTATACAAAACAACAAACAAACGCACAGCAAAACATAAAACAATAAAAACTACTGAAACAAAAATTAAACAACAGGAAAAAAACACCACACAGCAAAACATAAGCACAAATATACCAAAAGAATACCATACAACAGAAAAAATAGATAAAAAAAAAAGACATAACCAAACAAAGCACATCAAAAACACAAGAGAACAAAAGACCACACAGCAAAACAAAAGCAAAAATATACCCAAACAATACCATACAACAGAAAAAATAGCAAAAATTAAAAGACATAACCAAAAAGAGCACAAAAAAACACAAGAGAACAAAACACAGCAAAAGAAAAGAAAACAGAACAAAATATAATAATACAAAACAACAATAAAGAAAATTATAACCAAAAAAAATTAGATTTAAAAATAAAAAAATTATACCAAGAACACAATGAAACAGCACAAAAGAACAACAAAACAGAGCAAAACAAACAAAGCAAAACAAAAAGAAAAGAAAATATAACTAATACATAACGCGGCAAATATAAAACAAAACAACATAAACTAAAAGAAGAACACAACAAAATATAGCATAAAAACCAAAACAAAGCACATCAAAAACACAAGAGAACATAAAAAGACCACACAGCAAAACAAAAGCAAAACTATAGCATACAACAGAACGAAACAAAACAGCAAAAATAAAAAGACATAACCATACACAGCACATCAAAAACACAAGAAAACAAAACAGAAATAAAAGAACAGAACAAAATATAATAATACAAAAATTAAAACAGAACCTAACAACACAAAAAAATTAAATTTAAAAATAAATATATATAAAAATAACAAAACGAAACATCACAATAGAACAGCAAAACAAAGAAACAAAACACAACATATCAAAACAAAAAGACAAGAAAATAAAACAACAAAAACATAACGCAACAAAAACAAAACAACATATAGCCAAACAAAGCACATCAAAAACACGAGAACGAAAAAAAAATTAAAATAAAACACAGGAAAAGAAAACTAAACAAAATATAATAATAGAAAAACTAAAACAGACTACCAACAGATAGCATGCTACAGATCGCCATGACACATAGACATAACAGCTTTACAACCAGAGGCAGACCGAGTAAAAGATGGATCACAGAAATCAGAGGTCACGGAAACATGGTTATGTTTTATTCTATCTTCTTATTTTTGTGCGCTTTTTTTTTGTTATGTTTGTTCTATTTTGTTATGTTTGTTCTGTTTTGTTTTTGTTCTGTTATTCTGTATTTTTATGGTTTTTATTCTGTTTTGTATTATGACTTGCTTTGTTTTGTTATGATTTTTTTGGTTACTATTTGTTTTGTTTGCTATGTTCTTATTGTTTTGTTTTTTCTATATTGTATTGTTTTGTTACGTTTTTGTTTCAACAAAAAAGAACAAAACATAAAAAAAATAAAACAACAGAAAAAAACAAAAATCGAAATCACAACAAAACAGAAAAAAAAATAACTAAAGAAATAATAATCAAAACATAAAAATAAAATAATACAAAACAACAGAAACAACAAAAATTACAACAAAACGAACATAACAAAAGAAAAACAAACGCACCACAAAATAAAAAACATCATAACAAAACAATGAAAACAAAACAAGAACAATGCACAAAAAACCAGAACAAAACATACACATACAAAAAAAAATATCACAAACAAAACTACAAAAGGAACAAATATAAAACAACAAAATTAAACTTAACAAAAAAAGGAACAAACATAAAAAACAACATAAAAACAAATCAACATAAGAGCAAAAAAAAAACCTATACAAAACAACAAACAAACGCACAGCAAAACCAAAAACAATAAAAACTACTAAAACAAAAATTAAACAACAGGAAAAAAACACCACACAGCAAAACAAAAGCAAAAATATACCCAAACAATACCATACAACAGAAAAAATAGCAAAAATTAAAAGACATAACCAAACAGAGCACAACAAAAACACAAGAGAACAAAACACAGCAAAAGAAAAGAAAACAGAACAAAATATAATAATACAAAACAACAATAAAGAAAAATATAACCAAAAAAAATTAGATTTAAAAATAAAACAAAAATAAAAAATTATACCAAGAACACAATGAAACAGCACAAAAGAACAACAAAACAGAGCAAAACAAACAAAGCAAAACAAAAAGAAAAGAAAATATAACTAATACATAACGCGGCAAATATAAAACAAAACAACATAAACTAAAAGAAGAACACAACAAAATATAGCATAAAAACCAAAACAAAGCACATCAAAAACACAAGAGAACATAAAAAGACCACACAGCAAAACAAAAGCAAAACTATAGCATACAACAGAAAGAAACAAAACAGCAAAAATAAAAAGACATAACCAAACACAGCACATCAAAAACACAAGAAAACAAAACAGAAATAAAAGAACAGAACAAAATATAATAATACAAAAATTAAAACAGAACCTAACAACACAAAAAAATTAAATTTAAAAATAAATATATATAAAAATAACAAAACGAAACATCACAATAGAACAGCAAAACAAAGAAACAAAACACAACATATCAAAACAAAAAGACAAGAAAATAAAACAACAAAAACATAACGCAACAAAAACAAAACAACATATAGCCAAACAAAGCACATCAAAAACACGAGAACGAAAAAAAAATTAAAATAAAACACAGGAAAAGAAAACTAAACAAAATATAATAATAGAAAAACTAAAACAGACTACCAACAGATAGACATCACAGCTTTACAACCAGAGGCAGACCGAGTAAAAGATGGATCACAGAAATCAGAGGTCACGGAAACATGGTTATGTTTTATTCTATCTTCTTATTTTTGTGCGCTTTTTTTTTGTTATGTTTGTTCTATTTTGTTATGTTTGTTCTGTTTTGTTTTTGTTCTGTTATTCTGTATTTTTATGGTTTTTATTCTGTTTTGTATTATGACTTGCTTTGTTTTGTTATGATTTTTTTGGTTACTATTTGTTTTGTTTGCTATGTTCTTATTGTTTTGTTTTTTCTATATTGTATTGTTTTGTTACATTTTTGTTTCAACAAAAAAAAAAAACATAAAAAAAATAAAACAACAGAAAAAAACAAAAATCGAAATCACAACAAAACAGAAAAAAAAATAACTAAAGAAATAATAAACAAAACATAACAATAAAATAATACAAAACAACAGAAACAACAAAAATTACAACAAAACGAACATAACAAAAGAAAAACAAAACATAAACATTAAAACAAATGCACCACAAAATAAAAAACATCATAACAAAAACAATAAAAACAATGCACATACAAAATAAAATATAAAAAAACAACACAAACAAAACTACAAAAGGAACAAACAAACAACAAAATTAAACTTAACAAAAACAAACCAAAACGTAACAAACACAAACATAAAAAAAACTATACAAAACAACAAACAAATGCACAGCAAAACATAAAACAATAAAAACAACAGTAACAAAAATTAAACAACAGGAAAAAAACACCACACAGCAAAACATAAGCAAAGATATACCCAAACAATACCATACAACAGAAAAAAATAGCAAAAATTAAAAGACATAACCAAACAGAGCACAACAAAAACACAAGAGAACAAAACACAGCAAAAGAAAAGAAAATATAACTAATACATAACGCGGCAAATATAAAACAAAACAACATAAACTAAAAGAAGAACACAACAAAACACAGCAAAAGAAAAGTAAACAGAACAAAATATAATAATACAAAACAACAATAAAGAAAAATATAACCAAATAAAATTAGATTTAAAAATAAAACAAAAATAAAAAAACTATACCAAGAACACAATGAAACAGCACAAAAGAAAAACAAAACAGAGCAAAACAAACAAAGCAAAACAAAAGGAAAAGAAAATATAACTAATACATAACGCGGCAAATATAAAACAAAACAACATAAACTTAAAGAAGAACAAAACAAAACATAGCATAAAAACCAAAACAAAGCACATCAAAAACACAAGAGAACATAAAAAGACCACACAGCAAAACAAAAGCAAAACTATAGCATACAACAGAAACAAAACAAAACAGCAAAAATAAAAAGACATAACCAAACAAAGCACATCAAAAACACAAGAAAACAAAACAGAAATAAAAGAACAGAACAAAATATAATAATACAAAAATTAAAACGAAACAATAATAAAGAAAAAACAAAACCTAACAACACATATAAAATTAAATTTAAAAACAAATATATATAAATATAAAATAACAAAACGAAACATCACAATAGAACAGCAAAACAAAGAAACAAAACACAACATATCAAAACAAAAAGACAAGAAAATAAAACAACAAAAACATAACGCAACAAAAACAAAACAACATAAACTAATAGAACAAAACAAAACATAGCCAAACAAAGCACATCAAAAACACGAGAACGAAAAAAAAATTAAAATAAAACACAGGAAAAGAAAACTAAACAAAATATAATAATAGAAAAACTAAAACAGACTACCAACAGATAGCATGCTACAGATCGCCATGACACATAGACATCACAGCTTTACAACCAGAGGCAGACCGAGTAAACGATGGATCACAGAAATCAGAGGTCACGGAAACATGGTTATGTTTTATTCTATCTTCTTATTTTTGTGCGCTTTTTTTAAATGTTTGTTATGTTTGTTCTGTTTTGTTTTTGTTCTGTTATTCTGTATTTTTATGGTTTTTATTCTGTTTTGTATTATGAGTTGCTTTGTTTTGTTATGATATTTTTGGTTACTATTTTTTTTTCTCTGTTGTATTGTATTGTTTTGTTACATTTTTGTTTCAACAAAACAGAAAAAAATAAAACAACAGAAAAAAAAATCGAAATCACAACAAAACAGAAAAAACATAACTAAAGACATAATAATCAAAACATAAAAAATAAAATAATACAAAACAACAGAAACAACAAAAATTACAACAAAACGAACATAACAAAAGAAAAACAAAACATAAACATTAAAAACAACAAACGCACCACAAAATAAAAAACATCATAACAAAACAATACAAAAACAATAAAAACAAAACAAGAACAATGCACAAAAAACCAGAACAAAACACACATAGAAAAGAAAATTAAAAAGAAATAACACAAACAAAACTACAAAAGGAACAAATATAAAACAACAAAATTAAACTTACACAAAAAAAGGAACAAACACAAACATAAAAAACAACATAAAAACAAATCAACATAAGAGCAAAAACAAAACTATACACAACAACAAACAAATGCACAGCAAAACATAAAACAATAAAAACTACTGAAACAAAAATTAAACAACAGGAAAAAAACACCACACAGCAAAACATAAGCACAAATATACCAAAAGAATACCATACAACAGAAAAAATAGCTAAAATAAAAAGACATAACCAAACAAAGTACATCAAAAACACAAGAGAACAAAAGACCACACAGCAAAACAAAAGCAAAAATATACCCAAACAATACCATACAACAGAAAAAATAGCAAAAATTAAAAGACATAACCAAACAAAGCATATCAAAAACACGAGAACAAAACAAAATACAGCAAAATATAATAATACAAAACAATAATAATTTAAGAAAAATATAACAAACAAACAAAAAATTAGATTTAAAAATTAAACAAAAATAAAAAATATATACCAAGAACACAATAAAAAAGGGCACAAAAGAACAACAAAACAGAGCAAAACAAACAAAGCAAAAAGAAAATAAAATATAACAAAAACATAACGCGACAAATATAAAACAAAATAAACTAAAAGAAGAACAAAACAAAATATAGCATAAAAACCAAAACATAACCAAACAAAGCACATCAAAAACACAAGAGAACAAAAGACCACACAGCAAAACAAAAGCAAAAATATACCCAAACAATACCATACAATAGAAAGAAACAAAACAAAACAGCAAAAATAAAGACATAACCAAACAAAGCACATCAAAAACACAAGAAAACAAAACAGAAATAAAAGAACAGAACAAAATATAATAATACAAAAATTAAAACAAAACAATAATAAAGAAAAAAAAACCTAACAACACATAAAAAATTAAATTTAAAAACAAATATATATAAAAATAAAATAACAAAACGAAACATCAAAATAGAACAACAAAACAGCACAACGAAGAAACAAAACACAACATATCAAAACAAAAAGACAAGAAAATAAAACAACAAAAACATAACGCAACAAAAACAAAACAACATAAACTAATAGAACAAAACCATACAAAGCACATCAAAAACACGAGAACAAAAAAAAAATTAAAATAAAACACAGGAAAAGAAAACTAAACAAAATATAATAATAGAAAAACTAAAACAGACTACCAACAGATAGCATGCTACAGATCGCCATGACACATAGACATCACAGCTTTACAACCAGAGGCAGACCGAGTAAAAGATGGATCACAGAAATCAGAGGTCACGGAAACATGGTTATGTTTTATTCTATCTTCTTATTTTTGTGCGCTTTGTTTAGTTATGTTTGTTCTGTTTTGTTATGTTTGTTCTGTTTTGTTTTTGTTCTGTTATTCTGTATTTTTATGGTTTTTATTCTGTTTTGTATTATGAGTTGCTTTGTTTTGTTATGATATTTTTGGTTACTATTTGTTTTGTTTGCTATGTTCTTATTGTTTTGTTTTTTCTATATTGTATTGTTTTGTTACGTTTTTGTTTCAACAAAAAAGAACAAAACATAAAAAAAATAAAACAACAGAAAAAAACAAAAATCGAAATCACAACAAAACAAAAAAAAAATAACTAAAGAAATAATAATCAAAACATAAAAATAAAATAATACAAAACAACAGAAACAACAAAAATTACAACAAAACGAACATAACAAAAGAAAAACAAACGCACCACAAAATAAAAAACATCATAACAAAACAATGAAAACAAAACAAGAACAATGCACAAAAAACCAGAACAAAACATACACATACAAAAAAAAATATCACAAACAAAACTACAAAAGGAACAAACATAAAAAACAACATAAAAACAAATCAACATAAGAGCAAAAACAAAACTATACAAAACAACAAACAAACGCACAGCAAAACATAAAACAATAAAAACTACTGAAACAAAAATTAAACAACAGGAAAAAAACACCACACAGCAAAACATAAGCACAAATATACCAAATGAATACCATACAACAGAAAAAATAGCTAAAATAAAAAGACATAACCAAACAAAGCACATCAAAAACACAAGAGAACAAAAGACCACACAGCAAAACAAAAGCAAAAATATACCCAAAAATACCATACAACAGAAAAAATAGCAAAAATTAAAAGACATAACCAAACAGAGCACAACAAAAACACAAGAGAACAAAACACAGCAAAAGAAAAGAAAACAGAACAAAATATAATAATACAAAACAACAATAAAGAAAAATATAACCAAAAAAAATTAGATTTATAAATAAAACAAAAATAAAAAAAATTATACCAAGAATACAATGAAACAGCACAAAAGAACAACAAAACAGAGCAAAACAAACAAAGCAAAACAAAAAGAAAAGAAAATATAACTAATACATAACGCGGCAAATATAAAACAAAACAACATAAACTAAAAGAAGAACACAACAAAATATAGCATAAAAACCAAAACAAAGCACATCAAAAACACAATAGAACATAAAAAGACCACACAGCAAAACAAAAGCAAAACTATAGCATACAACAGAAAGAAACACAACAGCAAAAATAAAAAGACATAACCAAACAAAGCACATCAAAAACACAAGAAAACAAAACAGAAATAAAAGAACAGAACAAAATATAATAATACAAAAATTAAAACAGAACCTAACAACACAAAAAAATTAAATTTAAAAATAAATATATATAAAAATAACAAAACGAAACATCACAATAGAACAGCAAAACAAAGAAACAAAACACAACATATCAAAACAAAAAGACAAGAAAATAAAACAACAAAAACATAACGCAACAAAAACAAAACAACATATAGCCAAACAAAGCACATCAAAAACAGGAGAACGAAAAAAAAATTAAAATAAAACACAGGAAAAGAAAACTAAACAAAATATAATAATAGAAAAACTAAAACAGACTACCAACAGATAGCATGCTACAGATCGCCATGACACATAGACATCACAGCTTTACAACCAGAGGCAGACCGAGTAAAAGATGGATCACAGAAATCAGAGGTCACGGAAACATGGTTATGTTTTATTCTATCTTCTTATTTTTGTGCGCTTTTTTTTGGTTATGTTTGTTCTATTTTGTTATGTTTGTTCTGTTTTGTTTTTGTTCTGTTATTCTGTATTTTTATGGTTTTTATTCTGTTTTGTATTATGACTTGCTTTGTTTTGTTATGATTTTTTTGGTTACTATTTGTTTTGTTTGCTATGTTCTTATTGTTTTGTTTTTTCTATATTGTATTGTTTTGTTACATTTTTGTTTCAACAAAAAAAAAAAACATAAAAAAAATAAAACAACAGAAAAAAACAAAAATCGAAATCACAACAAAACAGAAAAAAAAATAACTAAAGAAATAATAATCTCAACATAAAAAAAAAATAATACAAAACAACAGAAACAACAAAAATTACAACAAAACGAACATAACAAAAGAAAAACAAAACATAAACATTAAAAACAAACGCACCACAAAATAAAAAACATCATAACAAAAACAATAAAAACAATGCACATACAAAATAAAATATAAAAAAACAACACAAACAAAACTACAAAAGGAACAAACAAACAACAAAATTAAACTTAACAAAAACAAACCAAAACGTAACAAACACAAACATAAAAAAAACTATACAAAACAACAAACAAATGCACAGCAAAACATAAAACAATAAAAACAACAGTAACAAAAATTAAACAACAGGAAAAAACACCACACAGCAAAACATAAGCAAAGATATACCCAAACAATACCATACAACAGAAAAAAATAGCAAAAATTAAAAGACATAACCAAACAGAGCACAACAAAAACACAAGAGAACAAAACACAGCAAAAGAAAAGAAAATATAACTAATACATAACGCGGCAAATATAAAACAAAACAACATAAACTAAAAGAAGAACAAAACAAAACACAGCAAAAGAAAAGTAAACAGAACAAAATATAATAATACAAAACAACAATAAAGAAAAATATAACAAAAAAAAATAAGATTTAAAAATAAAACAAAAATAAAAAAACTATACCAAGAACACAATGAAACAGCACAAAAGAACAACAAAACAGAGCAAAACAAACAAAGCAAAACAAAAAGAAAAGAAAATATAACTAATACATAACGCGGCAAATATAAAACAAAACAACATAAACTTAAAGAAGAACAAAACAAAACATAGCATAAAAACCAAAACAAAGCACATCAAAAACACAAGAGAACATAAAAAGACCACACAGCAAAACAAAAGCAAAACTATAGCATACAACAGAAACAAAACAAAACAGCAAAAATAAAAAGACATAACCAAACAAAGCACATCAAAAACACAAGAAAACAAAACAGAAATAAAAGAACAGAACAAAATATAATAATACAAAAATTAAAACGAAACAATAATAAAGAAAAAACAAAACCTAACAACACATAAAAAATTAAATTTAAAAACAAATATATATAAATATAAAATAACAAAACGAAACATCACAATAGAACAGCAAAACAAAGAAACAAAACACAACATATCAAAACAAAAAGACAAGAAAATAAAACAACAAAAACATAACGCAACAAAAACAAAACAACATAAACTAATAGAACAAAACAAAACATAGCCAAACAAAGCACATCAAAAACACGAGAACGAAAAAAAAATTAAAATAAAACACAGGAAAAGAAAACTAAACAAAATATAATAATAGAAAAACTAAAACAGACTACCAACAGATAGCATGCTACAGATCGCCATGACACATAGACATCACAGCTTTACAACCAGAGGCAGACCGAGTAAACGATGGATCACAGAAATCAGAGGTCACGGAAACATGGTTATGTTTTATTCTATCTTCTTATTTTTGTGCGCTTTTTTTAAATGTTTGTTATGTTTGTTCTGTTTTGTTTTTGTTCTGTTATTCTGTATTTTTATGGTTTTTATTCTGTTTTGTATTATGAGTTGCTTTGTTTTGTTATGATATTTTTGGTTACTATTTTTTTTTCTCTGTTGTATTGTATTGTTTTGTTACATTTTTGTTTCAACAAAACAGAAAAAAATAAAACAACAGAAAAAAAAATCGAAATCACAACAAAACAGAAAAAACATAACTAAAGACATAATAATCAAAACATAAAAAATAAAATAATACAAAACAACAGAAACAACAAAAATTACAACAAAACGAACATAACAAAAGAAAAACAAAACATAAACATTAAAAACAACAAACGCACCACAAAATAAAAAACATCATAACAAAACAATACAAAAACAATAAAAACAAAACAAGAACAATGCACAAAAAACCAGAACAAAACACACATAGAAAAGAAAATTAAAAAGAAATAACACAAACAAAACTACAAAAGGAACAAATATAAAACAACAAAATTAAACTTACACAAAAAAAGGAACAAACACAAACATAAAAAACAACATAAAAACAAATCAACATAAGAGCAAAAACAAAACTATACACAACAACAAACAAATGCACAGCAAAACATAAAACAATAAAAACTACTGAAACAAAAATTAAACAACAGGAAAAAAACACCACACAGCAAAACATAAGCACAAATATACCAAAAGAATACCATACAACAGAAAAAATAGCTAAAATAAAAAGACATAACCAAACAAAGCACATCAAAAACACAAGAGAACAAAAGACCACACAGCAAAACAAAAGCAAAAATATACCCAAACAATACCATACAACAGAAAAAATAGCAAAAATTAAAAGACATAACCAAACAAAGCATATCAAAAACACGAGAACAAAACAAAATACAGCAAAATATAATAATACAAAACAATAATAATTTAAGAAAAATATAACAAACAAACAAAAAATTAGATTTAAAAATTAAACAAAAATAAAAAATATATACCAAGAACACAATAAAAAAGGGCACAAAAGAACAACAAAACAGAGCAAAACAAACAAAGCAAAAAGAAAATAAAATATAACAAAAACATAACGCGACAAATATAAAACAAAATAAACTAAAAGAAGAACAAAACAAAATATAGCATAAAAACCAAAACATAACCAAACAAAGCACATCAAAAACACAAGAGAACAAAAGACCACACAGCAAAACAAAAGCAAAAATATACCCAAACAATACCATACAATAGAAAGAAACAAAACAAAACAGCAAAAATAAAGACATAACCAAACAAAGCACATCAAAAACACAAGAAAACAAAACAGAAATAAAAGAACAGAACAAAATATAATAATACAAAAATTAAAACAAAACAATAATAAAGAAAAAAAAACCTAACAACACATAAAAAATTAAATTTAAAAACAAATATATATAAAAATAAAATAACAAAACGAAACATCACAATAGAACAACAAAACAGCACAACGAAGAAACAAAACACAACATATCAAAACAAAAAGACAAGAAAATAAAACAACAAAAACATAACGCAACAAAAACAAAACAACATAAACTAATAGAACAAAACCAAACAAAGCACATCAAAAACACGAGAACGAAAAAAAAATTAAAATAAAACACAGGAAAAGAAAACTAAACAAAATATAATAATAGAAAAACTAAAACAGACTACAAACAGATAGCATGCTACAGATCGCCATGACACATAGACATCACAGCTTTACAACCAGAGGCAGACCGAGTAAAAGATGGATCACAGAAATCAGAGGTCACGGAAACATGGTTATGTTTTATTCTATCTTCTTATTTTTGTGCGCTTTTTTTAGTTATGTTTGTTCTGTTTTGTTATGTTTGTTCTGTTTTGTTTTTGTTCTGTTATTCTGTATTTTTATGGTTTTTATTCTGTTTTGTATTATGAGTTGCTTTGTTTTGTTATGATATTTTTGGTTACTATTTGTTTTGTTTGCTATGTTCTTATTGTTTTCTGTTTTCTCTGTTGTATTGTATTGTTTTGTTACATTTTTGTTTCAACAAAAAAGAACAAAACAGAAAAAAATAAAACAACAGAAAAAAAACAAAAATCGAAATCACAACAAAACAGAAAAAAATAACTAAAGAAATAATAATCAAAACATAAAAAATAAAATAAGACAAAACAACAGAAACAACAAAAATTACAACAAAAATTACAACAACGAACATAACAAAAGAAAAACAAAACATAAACATTAAAAACAACAAACGCAACACAAAATAAAAAACATAACAAAACAATACAAAAACAATAAAAACAAAACAAGAACAATGCACAAAAAACCAGAACAAAACATACACATACAAAAGAAAATTAAAAAAAATAACAAACAAAACTACAAAAGGAACAAATATAAAACAACAAAATTAAACTTACACAAAAAAAGGAACAAACACAAACATAAAAAACAACATAAAAACAAATCAACATAAGAGCAAAAACAAAACTATACAAAACAACAAACAAATGCACAGCAAAACATAAAACAATAAAAACTACCGAAACAAAAATTAAACAACAGGAAAAAAACACCACACAGCAAAACATAAGCAAAAATATACCCAAAGAATACCATACAACAGAAAAATAGCAAAAATAAAAAGACATAACCAAACAAAGCATATCAAAAACACGAGAACAAAACAAAATACAGCAAAATATAATAATACAAATAATAATAAAGAAAAAAATATAACAAACAAACAAAAAATTAGATTTAAAAATTAAACAAAAATAAAAAATATATACCAAGAACACAATGAAACAGCACAAAAGAACAACAAAACAGAGCAAAACATACAAAGCAAAAAGAAATGAAAATATAACAAAAACATAACGCGACAAATATAAAACAAAATAAACTAAAAGAAGAACAAAACAAAATATAGCATAAAAAACCAAAACATAACCAAACAAAGCACATCAAAAACACAAGAGAACAAAAGACCACACAGCAAAACAAAAGCAAAAATATACCCAAACAATACCATACAACAGAAAGAAACAAAACAAAACAGCAAAAATAAAAAGACATAACCAAACAAAGTACATCAAAAACACAAGAAAACAAAACAGAAATAACAGAACAGAACAAAATATAATAATACAAAAATTAAAACAAAACAATAATAAAGAAAAAACAAAACCTAACAACACATAAAAAATTAAATTTAAAAACAAATATATATATATATAAAATAACAAAACGAAACAGCAAAACAAAGAAACAAAACACAACATATCACAACAAAAAGACAAGAAAATAAAACAACAAAAACATAACGCAACAAAAACAAAACAACATAAACTAATAGAACAAAACAAAACATAGCCAAACAAAGCACATCAAAAACACGAGAACGAAAAAAAAATTAAAATAAAACACAGCAAAAGAAAACTAAACAAAATATAATAATAGAAAAACTAAAACAGACTACCAACAGATAGCATGCTACAGATCGCCATGACACATAGACATCACAGCTTTACAACAAGAGGCAGACCGAGTAAAAGATGGATCACAGAAATCAGAGGTCACGGAAACATGGTTATGTTTTATTCTATCTTCTTATTTCTGCGCGCTTTTTTTTGTTATGTTTGTTCTGTTTTGTTATGTTTGTTCTGTTTTGTTTTTGTTCTGTTATTCTGTATTTTTATGGTTTTTATTCTGTTTTGTATTATGACTTGCTTTGTTATGTTATGATTTTTTTGGTTACTATTAGTTTTGTTTGCTATGTTCTTATTGTTTTGTTTTTTCTATGTTGTATTGTATTGTTTTGTTACATTTTTGATTCAACAAAAAAGAACAAAACAGAAAAAAATAAAACAACAGAAAAAAACAAAAATCGAAATCACAACAAAAAAGAAAAACATAACTAAAGAAATAATAATCAAAACATAAAAAATAAAATAATACAAAACAACAGAAACAACAAAAATTACAACAAAACGAACATAACAAAAGAAAAACAAAACATAAACATTAAAAACAACACACGCAACACAAAATAAAAAATATCATAACAGAACAAAACAACTAATAGAACAAAACAAAACATAGCCAAACAAAGCACATCCAAAATACGAGAACAAAAAATTTTAAAAAATTAAGATAAAACACAGCAAAAAAAACTAAACAAAATATAATAATAGAAAAACTAAAACAGACTACCAACAGATAACATGCCACAGATCGCCATGACACACAGACATCACAGCTTTACAACCAGAGGCAGACCGAGTAAAAGATGGATCACAGAAATCAGAGGTTACGGAAAGGTTATGTTTTATTCTATCTTCTTATTTTTGTGCGCTTTTTTTGTTATGTTTGGGTTGTTTGCTATGTTCTTTTTGTTATTGTTTTGTTTTGTTACGTTTTTGTTTCAACAAACAAGAACAAAACATAAAAAAATAAAACAACAAAAAAAGACAAAATCGAAATCACAACAAAACAGAAAAAATATAACTAAAGAAATAATAATCAAAACATAATACATAAAATAATACAAAACAACAAAAACAAAAAATTATTACAACAAAAACGAACATAACAAAAGAAAAACAGAAACATTAAAAACAACAAACGCACCATAAAATAAAAAACAACATAAAAAATGCAAAAACAGTAAAAACAAAACAAGAACAATGCACAAAAAACCAGAAAAAAATACACATACAAAAGAAAATTAAAAAATAACATAACACAAACAAAACTACAAAAGGAAAAAACATAAAACAAATATAAAAGAACAAAATTAAACTTAACAAAAAAAAAGAAACAGACACAAACATAAAATACAACATTAAAAACAAAACAACATAAAAGCAAAAACAAAACTATACAAATAACATACAAAAAACCCACCCCAAAATACAAAACATCATAACAAAACAATACAAAAACAAATGAAAACAAAACAAGAACAATGCACAAAAAACAAGAACAAAACATACACATACAAAAGAAAATTAAAAAAAACATAACACAAACAAAACTACAAAAGGAACAAACATAAAACAAATATAAAACAACAAAATTAAAAGTTTTATTTTTGTTTTGTGTTATTTTGTTTTGTATTTGTATGGTTCTGTTTTGTTTTATGACTTGCCTTGTTTTATTATGTTTTTTTGGTTATTATTTGTTTTGTTTGCTATGTTCTTTTTGTTATTGTTTTGTTTTTTTCTCTGTTGCATTGTATTCTTTTTTTTCAACAAAAAAGAACAAAACATAAAAAAATAAAACAAAAAATAAAAAAACAACAAATACACAACATAACATAACACAAAATAATAAAAAAATCAAAACATAAAAAACTAAACAAAGTAATACAAAACAACAGAAACAAAAATAAGGCAAGAATACAACAAAACAAAAACTAACATAAAAGAAAAACAAAACAGAAAGAATTTTAAAAACAAAAATAACAACAAACTTCCCCAAAAAACAAAACAAAGGTAAACAAAACAAAAGAAAATTACACAAAACATAACACAAAAAAACTACGAAAGGAACAAACAACAATAACAAATATAAAACTAATCAAAATTAAACATAACAAAAAAAACATAACAAACATTAAACAAACAAAACATAAAAATGCAACAACAAAACTATACAAAACAACAAACAAATTCATGGCAAAACAATAACTGAAAAATACAACACAAGCAACAAAATAAAAGCAAAAATTTACCCAAACAATACCAAACAACAGAAAAAAACAAAATGTAGCAAAAATAAAAAGACGTAATAAAAAAAACTACTGAAAAAACATGAAACAAAACACAGCAAAAGATAAAGAAAACTAAACAGAACAAAATATAATAATACAAAAACTAAAATTAATAATAAAGAAAAAACACAACAAACAAATTTACAATAAACAAAACTTAACATCAAATAACAAGACATAAATTTAAAAAAAATATACAAAACACAAAAACAAAACAACAATAACAAAACATGCAACATAGAAAAAAACACAACATAGAAAAACATAAAGAAAACATAACAAAAACACAAAAAACGTAACGCAACACAATAAAAAATAAAACATAAGAGCATAAACTAAAAGAAGAACCAAAAAAACATTGCAAAAAAACATAACTAAACAAAGCACATCAAAAACACAAGAGAACAAACATAAAAAAATGAAAACAACACAACAATACAAGAAAACAAAACAAAGTATAATAATACAAAAACTAAAACAAAGCAATAATAAAGAAAAACAAAACACACAAAAAGATAAAGTTACAAAAAAAATTAAATTAACAAAAACTATAAAGATATAAAATAACACAACAAAAATACCACAAATAAAACGAAACAACACACAAGAACAACCAAACAAAATATAACAAAACAACAAAACACAACATAGCAAAACAAAAAAAGAAAGAATAGAAAACTATACAAAACATAACGCAACAAAAATAAAACAAAACAGAACAAACATTTACAAAAAATCAAAGCAGAAATAACACAAAATTAAAAAGCAAAGAAAAACAAGAAAACAAAGACAAAACTAAATTAAACATAACACAAATTAAATTAAACAAACAAAATAAAACATAACAAAACACAACATAGAAAAGCCAAAACTATACACAACAACAGAAACTAATAAAAAACAAAACAGAACATAGCAAAACACAACAAAAACAACAAAACATAACATAACAAAGCGAAACAAAAACAGATTGATGGATTGATAGATAGCTAGATAGATCCTCTTCTTAAACTCCTGGTCAAATACAAGAGTGTCTTTTTTTTTTTTTTTGGTATGTTTGATTTCATTTTACTTTTGTTTTGTTGATTTTTCGTTTGTTTTGATTTTACTTTGTAGTGTTTCTGTTTTGTTTTTGTATTTTTTGTTTTGTTTTTTCCGTTATGTTTTGTTTTGTTTTGTTTTTGATATGTTTTGTATTTATTTTATTTTCTTGTTTGTGTGTTATTTTTTTGGTTTTGTTTTGTATTGTGTCGGAGTCATGTTTGTGTCAGAGTCATGGTTCTGATAGGAAGATTTATGGGTGAATATGTAGTCCTCGAAGCGACACCAATCTAATTCAACTGTATCCAAGCAACGCTACGGCATACCAGGAATACAGCAGCACCCAAGGATTGTTACAGACTACCAGGAATACAGCAGTGTCCAAGGATTGTTACAGCCTACCAGGAATTCAGCAGTGTCCAAGGATTGTTACTGCCTACCAGGAATGCAGCAGTGTCCAAGGATTGTTACTGCCTACCAGGAATACAGCAGTGTACAAGGATTGTTAAACAAAAACAAACAACAACATAACAAAAACCATAACAAAGAAAAACAAAACTTAAAAAAAACAAATACAAAACATTTAAAAAAAAGAAAACAAAATAAAAAGAAATGAAAGATAAACAAAAGAAAAAATAACAAACAAAGAAGAAAAATAAAATAAACATAAACATGTTTTTGTGTGATTTTTTTACGTTTTGATTTTTTTTTCCATGTAGTTTTGTTTTGTTTTGAGTTGTTTTTTTGGTTATGTTTCTTTTCTTGTATTATGTTTTGTGTGGTTTTGTTTATCTTTTCTTTTGGAGTGTTTTGTTATATTTTGTTTTGTTTTGTTATGTTTTGTTTTGTTGTCTTTTTGTTGTGTTTCGTGTTGTGTTGTTTTTGTTTAACAATCCTTAGATCCTGCTGTATTCCTGGTAGGCTGTAACAATCCTTGGATGCTGCTGTATTACTGGTATGCCGTAGCGATACTTGGATACAGTTGAATTAGATTGTCTCGCTTCGAGGACTACATATGCACCCATAAATCTTCCTATCAGAACCATGACTCTGACACAACTATGACTCTGACACAACCACGACTCTGACACAAACATGACTCTAACACAACCATGACAAACACAACCATGACTGATACAAACATGACTCTAACATAACCATGACTGATATATACAAGCATGTCTCTGAAACAACCATGAATCTCACACAACTATGACTCTAACACAACCATGACTGATACAAACATGACTCTAACACAACCATTACTCTAACACAACCATGACTCTAACGCAACCATGACTGATACAAATATGACTCTAACATAACCATGACTCTAACACAACCATGACTCTAACACAACCATGACTAACACAACCATGACCGATACAAATATGACTCTAACACAACCATGACTGATACAAACATGACTCTAACACAACCATGACTCTAACACAACCATGAGTGATACAAACATAACTCTAACACAACCATGACTGATACAAACATGAATCTAACACAACCATGAGTGATACAAACATGACTCTAGCACAACCAATACTCTAACACAACCATGAGTGATACAATCATGACTCTAACACAACCATGACTCTAACACAACCATGAGTGATACAAACATGACTCTAACACAACCATGCCTCTAACACAACCATGAGTGATACAAACATGACTCTAACACAACCAATACTCTAACACAACCATGACTGATACAAACATGACTCTATCGCAACCATGAGTGATACATAAATGACTCTATCACCACCAATACTCTAACACAACCATGAGTGATACAAACATGACTCTAACACAACCATGACTCTAACACAACCATGACTCTAACACAACCATGAGTGATACAAACATGACTAACACAACCAATACTCTAACACAACCATGACTGATACAAACATGTCTCTAACACAACCATGAGTGATACAAACATGACTCTAACACAACAAACCGTAAATGTTCAAAACCGTATCGTCTTCAGAAACAGCGCTGCGGTGAACCATCGAACGTAGAAGACTCAGATAGACTCAGAAAAAGCATAGATAAACTATATCATTGACTGGATAAGATAGAAATCACTGGATGAATCCATGTGTTGAAGTATATAATGTCGTACCACTACAACCCTGAAGGCTTGCGGCATTATAGGATAGCATATGAGTTCAGATATCGCCTTGATAACTCAACTGAGGTGGAACTATGTTTTTTTTCCGGAATGGCTATGGATTAAGCGTTTCCTTCTCACGGCTAAAATGATTAATTTATAATCATAATCGTAATTATCATCATCATCATCATTAAAATCATCATTATCATCATTATTAACATCATCATCATCATTAACATCATCATCACTAACATCATCATCATTAACATCATCATCATTAACATCATCATCATTAACATCATCATCATTAACATCATCATTAACATCATCATTAACATCATCATCATTAAATGTATCATTAACATCATCATTGACATCATCATCATTAAATGTATCATTAACATCATCATTAACATCATCATCATTAACATCATTATTAACATCATTATTAACATCATCATTAACATCATCATTAACATCATTATTAACATCATTATTAACATCATCATTAACATCATCATTAACATCATTATTAACATCACCATTAGCATCATTATTAACATCATCATTAACATCATCATCATTAACATCATCATTAACATCATCACCATTAACATCATCATTAACATCATCATCATTAAATTTATCATTATCATCATCATTAACATCATCATTAACATCATCATCATTAAATTTATCATTAACATCATCATTAACATGATTATTACCATCATCATTAACATCATTATTAACATCATCATTATTAACACCATCATCATCATTAGCAGCATTAGCATCATCGTTGTCGTCTTTATCATTATCATCATTTTCAGTATTATCATACACCATGTTTTTATCTCCCAGGTGAAAATAAACTGAACATTCACCTGTATAAAAAAGGTATACAACCAGTTATCAAACTAACAAACAGCCGATACTTTCAGTGATAACATTGTCGTAGTGGGGGCTACTTCACGGTCTTCTCACGTCATTTCCGATATAAATAGCAGAGATCTAAGGCACGATTTCAATCGATTACAAGGCATTGACGCAACTTAATATCAGTCCTTGGATGCGCCGAGGAGACGGGTCAAGTGTACGGATACAGATTCGTGTTTTTTTGTTATCGCAACTTCCAGATACTGAATCAAGTGGTTGCTAATTACATTTGATCTATTTCAGTTTTAGATATCTTTCCGGATTTATTGTGTTCTATTTTGTCCGCGTCGTGTTTAGTTTTTTTTATAGATGTGGGATAAAGGCCGGGATGCCCTTGCTGTCATCACGTTAATTACAGGGTGGGGTTTGACTTGTCACACCATTTGCATTCCCGGCAACAACCTTTCAACAGCGACACTTTTTTTTTTAAAGTACCTCTAATCGCGAGGCACACTTCTTTCAACCACGGACGTAAACCAATATGGTTATATCGGACATTAAATCATCAAAACATAGTAGAAGTCGCGGTTCTTGTAATCCAGTAACACCCTCGGATTTAGTAGCTGGCTTTATATGGTAATTCTTAAATTACCATTCATGGTAATTCTTAAATTACCATTCAACAGAAAAAACGCAGTCCTTACTTGTCAAATCCTGGACCTCACAGGTATGAGACTAACGATGTATCTTCTCGACCACGTGCCACTAATAATACCACTATATGTTTACATATGACAAAAAGGAAATGTCAGTGGCAGAAAGGGTAAAAGGGAGAGTGATTTTCCGTGTTGGAATGAGGAAGAAGTGTCATCTAGGTTTTAGGATATCGTCTAATTGCAAACTCCAGTCTAAGATGCCTCCAGGATGTCGGACTAGAATGTACCGGAACCTACCTGTGTTATAGAAAGTATAGTTTGCACGATGTTGTAATGTAGAGTATTAGTAAGGAATATGCTTAGTTCACATTAGTAGACATAGACAGACAAACATAGAGACATAATTCACAGATAGGCAGGAACTCAATCAGAAAGATAATTATACACATACATAGATTAAATAGATAGTCAGACCCACATATTAGATAAAGAAACAGACAGACATGATTGATTGATAGATAGATAGATAGATAGATAGATAGATAGATAGATAGATAGATAGATAGATAGATAGATAGATAGATAGATAGATAGATAGATAGATAGATAGATTAGATAGATAGATAGATAGATTAGATAGATAGATAGATATATAGATAGATAGATAGATAGATAGATAGACAGATAGATAGACAGATAGATAAATAGACAGATAGATAGATAGATAGATAGATAGATAGATAGATAGATAGATAGATAGATAGATAGACAGATAGACGGATAGACAGATAGATAGATAGATAGATAGATAAATAAATAGATAGACAGACAGGTAGATATGTATATAGGTAACTTGGTAGCTGGAACAATATTATGAGATGAAGTAATTGATGTCAACACCTGGATTAATATCATCATACCTTACTTTCTCACCTGAACTGTTATGAATCTACACTGTGTGGTATGGACGACATTACCACCTACTACCTGCTTCTTAAGCTCCTGGTCAAATACAAGAATGTTACCTCCTACCTGCTTTATGTTCCGGTAAACACTACAGACTCGCATTCCTGTTCACGATCATTGCTAAAATGTGTGAGTTCTTGGATTCTTGAATAAATAATGAACTAGGAATATGTTAAACATTTGATCAGGTACACAAGAATGATTTACTAAGTGACTTTTATCCCTTATCGAACCGCCAAACATCAGCGGAATTCAATCAATCGATTGTCATGTTTAGTGGCGTAGTCGATCATGCCTCTCCATAACTGTCTATTGTGTTGTTAATAAGTTGATTTGGTGAATTCTGTTTGTGCCACAGTGACAACCCATTCAGAAATTTCTCGTTTTGTCTTTCTCTGTCTCTTCTCCCCTTGATTTTTTCGGGTGGTTACTAAATGTTCAAGTTTTACTACTCACATCACATGCCCTCAAATTCTTGATTGTCTGTTTCTAATTTTTGATACAATTCGTCGTTTTACTCCAGAAATCTCGAGGGATTTCTACATTCGATTTCTCGGCTGTTCGTAGAATATTTATCATTCTTAAAAATCAAATTTCCGTTGCCTCCAGCTTATCTTTGGGAATTTTTTTTTACCGTCCATGTTTCACATCAATAAAGAAGGAAGTAAATATATATCCTACATACTTCAATAGTAGAGGAAAAAATACTCATATATTCTATATGCTTCAACAATATAGTAGTGCACTCTGCTAGACTGTAACCTGTCCATCTTGTGATGTTACTCCTCTACTTTTATTTCTGCCTACGTCCTGCTTACCTCCCATCGAATTTACCCTCAAGTAAGGTCTTCAATAAGGTATCATTTCTTTTAATGTGTGCAAAATATTTTATTTGTCTGATCTTTATTTCCGTTAATAAATTTAGTTTCATATTAAGTGTTGTTAGAACCTCTTTGTTGGCTTTTTTTCTCTTTCCATGATGTTATCCCTATTCTTCTATATATCCACATCTCAAAGGCATCAATTCTGTCTTGTAATTGTTTGGTTATTGTCCATGTTTCTGAACCATATATTAATACAGAATAGATGTAACATTTTATAATTCTCATTTTTAACTTGTTTGTAATTTGTTTAGATATTAATAATTTCCTCATGTCATTGAATGTACTTTTAGCCATTCCTATTCTCCTTTTAACTTCTGTTTCACATCTGCCATCATTTGTGACTATGTGTCCAAGATATTGATACTGTTTTACTTGTTGTAGTTTCTCTCCCTGTATGTTTATTTTTAGCACCTCTTCTTCTGTGACTTGTTGATTATCATGGTTTTTCGCTTTTTTTAAATGTCTATATCTTTTTAGTTTAGAAAGATAGATGTTAACACCTATTGACATATGTGCTGTAGTCTTTATATTTTATTTACCTGATTGATTGACTTGATCTAT
The DNA here is from genome assembly GCA_034231615.1 of Meghimatium bilineatum. Lineage (NCBI taxonomy): Eukaryota > Metazoa > Mollusca > Gastropoda > Stylommatophora > Philomycidae > Meghimatium > Meghimatium bilineatum. The sequence continues at coordinate 17,541,952 of CM067302.1, forward strand.
TAGTCTTTATATTTTATTTACCTGATTGATTGACTTGATCTATTAGTCTTTATATTTTATTTACCTGATTGATTGACTTGATCTATTAGTCTTTATATTTTATTTACCTGATTGATTGACTTGATCTATTAGTCTTTATATTTTATTTACCTGATTGATTGACTTGATCTATTAGTCTTTATATTTTATTTACCTGATTGATTGACTTGATCTATTAGTCTTTATATTTTATTTACCTGATTGATTGACTTGATCTATTAGTCTTTATATTTTATTTACCTGATTGATTGACTTGATCTATTAGTCTTTATATTTTATTTACCTGATTGATTGACTTGATCTATTAGTCTTTATATTTTATTTACCTGATTGATTGACTTGATCTATTAGTCTTTATATTTTATTTACCTGATTGATTGACTTGATCTATTAGTCTTTATATTTTTTTTACCTGATTGATTGACTTGATCTATTAGTCTTTATATTTTATTTACCTGATTGATTGACTTGATCTATTAGTCTTTATATTTTATTTACCTGATTGATTGACTTGATCTATTAGTCTTTATATTTTATTTACCTGATTGATTGACTTGATCTATTAGTCTTTATATTTTATTTACCTGATTGTTTGACTTGATCTATTAGTCTTTATATTTTATTTACCTGATTGATTGACTTGATCTATTAGTCTTTATATTTTATTTACCTGATTGATTGACTTGATCTATTAGTCTTTATATTTTATTTACCTGATTGATTGACTTGATCTATTAGTCGTTATATTTTATTTACCTGATTGATTGACTTGATCTATTAGTCTTTATATTTTATTTACCTGATTGATTGACTTGATCTATTAGTCTTTATATTTTATTTACCTGATTGATTGACTTGATCTATTAGTCTTTATATTTTATTTACCTGATTGATTGACTTGATCTATTAGTCTTTATATTTTATTTACCTGATTGATTGACTTGATCTATTAGTCTTTATATTTTATTTACCTGATTGATTGACTTGATCTATTAGTCTTTATATTTTATTTACCTGATTGATTGACTTGATCTATTAGTCTTTATATTTTATTTACCTGATTGATTGACTTGATCTATTAGTCTTTATATTTTATTTACCTGATTGATTGACTTGATCTATTAGTCTTTATATTTTATTTACCTGATTGATTGACTTGATCTATTAGTCTTTATATTTTATTTACCTGATTGATTGACTTGATCTATTAGTCTTTATATTTTATTTACCTGATTGATTGACTTGATCTATTAGTCTTTATATTTTATTTACCTGATTGATTGACTTGATCTATTAGTCTTTATATTTTATTTACCTGATTGATTGACTTGATCTATTAGTCTTTATATTTTATTTACCTGATTGATTGACTTGATCTATTATTCTTTATATTTTATTTACCTGATTGATTGACTTGATCTATTAGTCTTTGTAGCTCATGTTCACTTTCTGCTAAAAGAACAGTGTCGTCTGCGTATCTCAGTATGTTGATTATTTTCCCACTGATCTTGATTCCCGACAGTCCTTCTGTATGTTTAAAGATATTCTCTGTGTAGATATAAATAAATTTCGCGATAAAATACATCCTTGTCTTACTCATCTTTTTATTTCTATGTATGGTGAGTAGTTGTTTTCACACTTTATTGATGCAGTTGGTTCCCAATATATATTTCTAATCAGTCTGATGTCTTTTCCATCTATGCCTATTTCTTGAAAACATCCATATAAATTTTCGTGTTGGACTCTGCCAAAATCTTTGCTGTAGTCTATGAAGCAAAAATAGATACATTTTAGGACTTCTATATATTTATCTATCACTAATCGGATACTCAGTATAGGTTCTCTGATTTCTTTGTTTTTCCTAAAAACCGAATTGTTCTTCACCAACCTCAGTGTCTATTTGTTTTTAAATGTTTCACGTCTTATCTTGAGTAGTATTTTGGTTATATGACTCATTAAACTTATTGTTCTGTATTCTGTACAATCCACAGGCTCTGGTTTTCTAGGTCTTGTTTCAGGAACATACAAAAATACAGTGAACAAACAAATAAAAACAGTAAAAAAAGGGCACTATAGATGCAAACGGACAACAGTAATTCTAACAGAGCAAAATCACTTACTTGAAGAGTATATATGGGTTTTATGTATTTATGTAATCAACCTTAAAGTTGAAACATTGAAAATGACTTGTATATTGTTATTTGTATTTGTTCGTACCAATACCCTATAGTTTCGATAGTTCATCATAAATCTCATCAAACATTTGTTCTACGAAAGTACTATTGGTTTATAGTTTTACAGCAGTTTCATTTATTATATATTGTTGTATGTCTTGTATGGTCTTGTACGTCTTGCAAATGGTCAATTAGCACTAAGACGAAGCAATCCACTGAATATTTTGTCAGGATTGTTGACTTTTCAAGTGATCATATCACAGCAATGGGAAATTTTTGTTTGCGTCATTTCTCTTTTTTTTTCTCGTGTTTTGGTCGTGTTTTCCCAGTTTTTGGATTCTATGTGGAGGCCTTTCATTGAGGATTTACAGATGTCGTATACGATTGTAATAGTAATAATAATAGTAATAGTAGTTGTAGTAGTAGTAGTAGTAGTAGTAGTAGTAGTAGTAGGTGTAATAGTAGCAGTAGTTGAAATAATAACTGTAGTAGTAATATAGTCGCAGTAGTAGTAGATTAAAGTAGTAGTATTCAGGGCCGGCCCTAATAATTGCGGGCCCAATGCGACACGGATTGCGCGGCGCCAGTCTGGGTAGGGAAGAGGATAACAAAATAAATTCTAATATGAATTTATGGGCCTATGAAGTGCGGGGCCCACTGCGGCCGCATGGGTTGCAATGGCCTAAGACCGACCCTGGCATTATTAGCACTAGTAGTAGTAGTAGTAGTAGTAGTAGTAGTAGTAGTAGGGGTAATAGTAGTAGTAGTAGTAGAAATAATAACAGTAGTAGTAATAATAGTCAGAGTAGTAATAGTAGTAGTAGTGGTAGTAATAGTAATAGTATTGGTAGTCGCCGTAGTAGTAGTAGAAGTTTGGAGTATAAAGTAGTATTAGTACTAGCAGCAGCAGTAGTATTAGTGGTAGTAGTAGTAGTAGTAGTAGTAGTAGTAGTAGCAGTAATATGACAGCAGTGTATATGAATAGTAGGAACAGTAACAAAATTTACTGTAATATTATTATTAGGAAATCAACAACTGTAACCCCTCTACTCCAGCGCGACACGAAGAACCCCCTTTCACTACCACATCCATAAATGCACTAATCATCGAATTGAAAGTTCAAACTTCAGGAAACATAAGATCAGGCGGTAAATCACGCTACAATAGGAGTTATCCAACTAAAAGATCTTATTCAGACATACCACGAATGTTTTATCCAACAGTCACAAATTATCCAGTTGTGTTCATGTTCACAAAAATGCAGCAAATATTGACTTTCTGTGGCTGGAATTCGGAACCCACGCCAACAGTGCAGACACAAAAAACATGTGTCGGACTTCTCACGAAAAGTTGTATAGTTTAGACGTACACTAAAGTTAAGTTTGTTGGACCCAGGTAGTAGCGGTATGAAGTAAAACATAGGATCTACATGTACAAAACAGGATATATTACAATAGGTAATAAGTGACATCCTGGCATGGCAAAGAGTCAACAACGATCCTGTTTTAAAAGTTACTGGTAATAGAGAATTGTGGAGACCTATGATCGTCTACGTCAATCGGCACGGCACCCAGTTATGATGATGTCATTATATATCTGTTCAGGCGAAGATTTTATGGTCGAAACGTTTGCGGTACAATTTTAAAACAGTTGCTTACGTAAAACATAAGAGCATACTGTTTTACGGAGCAAGCTAGACTATCTGTAAAACTGTGCAACCTTGTGTTTAGCGTAAGTAACACGGATATACTACACTCGGGCTCCCAACCGTATAGACAGCGAGCACCACCCACATGTAATCGTTAGTGCTCGGGTGCAGTTTTTAACTTGCATGGCGCAAGCACATATCCCTACAGGAGCACTACAGTCCTCAAGAACACCAAGTTATTAACTCTTGAGACTAACGGGAATTGAACCAGTCCTTTCAACGGCACCAAATCGCCTAGCAGTTATTGCACACGCGTTCTTCCGTACTAGACTAGCCGCATCTAAAGAAAGATGCGATTTTGTCAATACATTCAAACTGTGCACTCAAAGTCATCAGAACGGACCAATCGAGACAAGGACTATTACAACAACAACAAACAACCCGTACAGGTATTGAAATATCCTCAGTAACAACAAACACATAACATAATATCCGTATTAGTTATACAAGGGCCGATAGGTCTTCTTGTAAACATGGATAACATATATAGACAGTACAATTTTGCTTCAAATAATTGTTTATACAAGTAAATTTAAGTAGGAAGCCAGAGGACAATTTAAAAATTATTGAGTCAAACTGGAATTGAACCAGTCCGTTCAGCGGCACCAAATCGCATAGGAACTATTGCACGCGTTCTTCCGTACTTGACTAACCGCATCTCCAAAAAAATATGCGGTTTTATCAAGACATTCAAACCGTGCACTCAAAGTCATCAGAACGGACTAATCAAGACAAGGATTATTACAACAACAAGTACGGAAGAAAACGTGTGCAATAGTTGCTAGGCGATGTGGTGCTTTTGAACGGACCGGTTCAATTCCCGTTAGTCTCAAGAATTTTTAAATTGTCATCTGGCTTCCTACTTAAATTTACAGGTTAATAGCGGCTGTTACTAGATGATTTTGCCTCCACAACGAGGACAATTTCTTGAAATGGAGATACGAGTTTAGTCTAGTTAGTTCGGACAACAAAGTCTAGTTAGTCTAGTCAACTTAGTCTAGTTAGTTCGGACAACAAAGTCTAGTTAGTCTAGTCAACGTAGTCTAGTTAGTTCGGACAACAAAGTCTAGTTAGTCTAGTCAACTTAGTCCTGTTAGTTCGGACAACAAAGTCTAGTTAGTCTAGTCAACTTAGTCTAGTTAGTTTGGACAACACAGTCTAGTTAGTCTAGTCAACGTAGTCTAGTTAGTTCGGACAACAAAGTCTAGTTAGTCTAGTCAACTTAGTCTAGTTAGTGCGGACAACAAAGTCTAGTTAGTCTAGTCAACTTAGTCTAGTTAGTTCGGACAACAAAGTCTAGTTAGTCTAGTCAACTTAGTCTAGTTAGTTCGAACAACAAAGTCTAGATAGTCTTGTCAACTTTGTCCAGTTAGTTCGGACAACAAAGGTTGGAAACTAAGATTGGTAGACCATCTCTGACATCCCACAGTCCTGCCAAAACAAACACTGGTGTGGAAGTTGGAGATGCCAGATCGAGATGCGCATCCGCAGCATGACAAGGAAATATGCCTTCCGTTCAGATCATGGGACACAATGAAGAAATAAACAAATTATTGCTGCGATTCCCTCGACACAGCTGCACAGTTTTATAACAGCTGATAATTGGTACCAGGGTATTCAGTAGTAGTAGCAGAAGTAGCATCAATAGTAATAGTAGTAGTAGTAATAGTTGTACCATGAGGAATGGTAGCAGTAGCAATAGTTGTTGTAGTAGTAGCAGTGTAGTAGTTACAGTAGTAGTAATAGTAGTAGTAGCAGTACTAGTAGTAGCAGTAATAGCAATATAGTAGTAGTAGTAGTAGTAGCAGCAGCAGCAGTAGTAGTAGTAGTAGTAGTAGTAGTAGCAGCTGTAGCATTAGTTTGGTACACGATAAACCACATACACACCAACCGCGTCCCGAAAGCGGAGCAAATAATAGCACCACTGTTACCCACCAGTTATGTTTTAGAAGGCATCATAGACAATCTTCCATTGACGTTTACTGTTCCTTGCTATAGATATTCAGTGTCCCAAAAGAAATGCTGAAGTCGGGTGAATTAGCCCCTTATGCTATATTCTATTATATTATCTTTAGTTTTTGCTCCACTATCGGACCTGTACACACAAATGTGTCATTATCAAGTGCCGTGCCGAATGGTGTAGGCGAACATATTTCTCTATGTACATCGATCTCTCATGTATGTCATCATCTCTGTTGATATCGTCAATCGAAGCCATTTAGTGGCGCATGGCCGAGAGGTTAGATCGCTAGTCTCACACGAGTGAGGTCTAGAGTTTGATCCCCGGTAAGGACTGGGTTTTTTCTGTCGGAGAGTTAGTTAATTAAAAAACTCACCCTGTACATGTCGTGGCGACAGCAAGAGCATGCGGCCTTTATCACACAGCTATTCAATCCCCTCCCTGCAACGCCTGAACTGGTAAAATGCAGTATTGACAGTTTTTTGTGTGTGGACAGTTTTGACAGTCCAATATCTTTTCTCTGTGTCTTCCCCTTGATCGTTTCCCTTCAATCTTTGGTCTGTCACTATATTCTCAATGCCTCCTCTTCTCATAATGTACCCAATAAATATTGACTGTCTACACAAATGTGTAGTTATTACATAAAATCTTATAATTATCTTCTGCTTATGTTCCATAACACTACATGTTTACAGTAATAACCATGTTTGTCCTGGTCTTTTGAAATGGAAAAAATAAACGAGTCACACTCAAACCAAAATATGAATGATTTATTCTTTTTGCTGACTTTATGGCCTTGCAACCTGAATAGGTATATACAAGCACCATGTTTATGTATCTATACAAGGAACATTTATATGTATCTATATAAGGAACATTTATATGTATCTATATAAGGAACATTTATATGTATCTATACTTCTTCTTCTTCAGCGTTCATTCTCAAACTCCTGCCGGATCTCTATTGCAGTAGGACAATGGCCCTATTAGATTTCCAGCAGGATATAGTCCAGAGAATGGAAATGCGTTGTGTCGCCGTTTTATTTGCGCCAATGGCCCGACACATCCGTCTTCGGCGGGATATGTATCTATACAAGGAACATTTATATGTATCTATACAAGGAACATTTATATGTATCTATATAAGTAATGGGTTTAGGGTTGCTGTACTTCATTTTTTTAATCCTAATTTCCGAATAATGGTACATTGTAGAAGATTAAATATGATTACAAAAATGACAGTAGAGCTGCAACAATCATCTGCAAACCTCGGTAACATACGTAACAATGTAGTTATATTAAACAAGTAAATATTTGTTACAAATGTATACCACTTTTTATAAATAAGCAGTTGATGAAAACAAGTACAAGAAAATTAATAATAACGAAAACAGTTGACGTTTCGATTAACAGATCTTTGTCTGAACAGATATGTAATAACGTAATAGGAAATAATACAGAACAAAATATTAGTTTCAAAACATCTCTAAAAAATCTTGAAAAGAAAAAAAAAAAATAAACCTGGTAGTATGAAATCAGTCAAATGGATTCTAGAGAACAACACGTGATAATTCTGCGTGAACAGATGGGCAAATGGGCTGAATTCTCGGGTATAGCACATGGAAAATCTGCGTGAACAGATGGGCAAATGGGCTGAATGTTCGAAATATATTTAGTGAAATGAAAGAACACAGTGGAAAAAACAATTTAAAAAATTTAGAGAAAAGAACACTGCGCGAAATTTACAAGCCACGGAAGCGGAAGGACAAATTCGAAAACTTCTAAACCGAACACTCATCACTTCTGCATGCACTGCAATATAACTTTTCGGGCACGAATCGGACTCTTCGTGCATCTACGAATTCATAAACCAAACTAGACAATCACAAACTGTTTCTTGATTCTTGAATAGAAACTGGCTTCACAGCACGTGGGGCATTCCCATAAGTGTTCCGCCCTCTATTCCAGCAGCCATTCGACTCGATGGTGTTTCGAGCCGAATGCTGCCGAAACAGACGTCGACATCAGGGCAAAACTCTGGCCATTGCGACAGGTTTCTTTGTTGTTCTGCCCACCCACGCTGTTCCTGTAACTAGTTCAAGTACAACGTCGGCCTGTCGGAACAACATGGTAACTGTTATCGAAGGTTACGACTACGGGATTGTATAGATGACGTGCCATGAAGCTTCTCTAAGAAGATAACCTCAATATAAAGGCATGTCATCTACTAAGGTTTGTACAAATGTCATCTACAAATTGTTTTTCATGCCATGCTGATCTTCGCTTGCGAAGGAGTAAAATCATCAGTGAAATGACAAGAACATGAAACAAACAACTTAAACAGACTTTAAGAATAACTATTTTATACTTCTGGGTTGATGAATGTTCACGTCAACAATGCAGTTGTGTACACCAATGAAATTGTGTGAATTTTAAAAGAAAAATTAAATATGAAAAAAATATATTATTTTCCCCGTTATTTTTCATTAAATAAACATTTTAAAAAGGGAAAGGAGGAGAGGTTGGGGTTAAACTATTATTTACGAATTAAGCAATTGGCGAATGGGGGAAGGGGGGGGGGTGGCATCCCTAAAGGTTTAATGGTTGTTGAAAGTGGTGAGGGGGCCAAAACTTTGAAAATATTGTTGATGTAATAAATGTACAGCCCAATTCAAGGAGAGCGAGAGAGAACAAAACGATAAGGGAATGGGTCAATGTAAGAGACTGAAAAAGTGAGAGAGGTGAGCCAAGAGAGATTGCGATTCAGACGATGTAATAGAGGAGGTGTAAAGAGTATAGTGGGAGTAACGTGAGCGCGAGAAAGTAAGATAAGAGTGGAGGTGTCCGCTATTTCGTACGGATGAATGAAACAGACAAAACGGCGCCAAGACTAGACAGACCCATCAAAAGGCAGACACATTGAACAGAATTAATCACCTACTCCGGTGGGTTTCCCGTTTTACGGTCTTCTAATTTAAAAAAAAAATATCTTCTATAGACCTTGACTCATTGAGGCTCATACGAGGGACCACGTGACTTTTGCTTACTGAATCTACAACCGCTGGGTAATGATTACCGTAAAACATATAATAATTGATGAATTATTTCTCTAGAAACTCGCAAGTGAAAAGTGACATGTAAAGTCTGTTCGCTCATTTGACAGCACTGTCTGGCTACATCATTTAAGTAAATCAGTTGAATGGATTTACACTGTTTTTGCACTATTCTTCTTCTTCTTCTTCTTCGTTCTCAAACTCCTGCAGATTAGCAGGATGTAGTCCGGAGAACGGAATGCACTGTGTCATGGTTTACAGCATTGCTGCGATATCTGCGCCTTTCAGTATGACACATTCGACTTCAGCATGGCTTTGAGTCACTGACCCTATATGAGATAGGACAGCAACATCGCATAACCTCCTTAGTCGCCTTTTATGACATGAATGAAAGGTAAACAGTGTAGCTATTATTTGTTCCCCTTTCGGGCCCCGGCAACACACGGGCATCAGAGCTTGCTTTCTATCACTGGGTTACAGAGTGCTAGGTTCGAAACCACATCCGGCCCCCCCAAAAAAATTCGAGTTATTATTTCTCCCTTGACACGACAACTCCTGCAGTCGACTCAGCTGTAAATAAGTACCTGGCGCATGAGTTAGGGGACGTAAAGACAGCAAGGAAGGGAACTAGCCACCCCAACTAATAGTTGCTGCAGCTTAGTTAGTACATGAAGAGTTATCTTCATCCCCAAAGACAGGATGCTGTCATTGGACATACCTTTACCTTTACTAACTGTCATGTTCTGATTTCCCAAGAAGGAGGGAAGTGGATGTGAACCAACGAACCCCAAACCCCTTTTCAACTGATTTATAGAATAAACTTATAAGACAAGTTGTTTTTGTGAACGCCAATCGGAACGGCCCATAACAATCATTTTAGTTAAGTACAACAAATCTCTTATAGCCGCATATTTTCTCAACAACTTAATTGACTGTTGCATAGATCAATGACTTGAAATATTTCCACGCTATGGAATGTTGTGTTTGAACGAGCCACCTCAAGGAGAAATGACTCCTCAATCTCAACACAATACTTTGTAAATTAAGGGTTAACTCGGTACATCTTTCAAAAGTGTAGAATTCGATTTAGGAAAATTATAGGTAACCTCGAAGACATACATTCCAGAAAGCTCTGGGCATTTCTTGCATAAATTCCTCAATAACAATGATATACACCCCAAAAAATGTTCTATTGTAAATCTAAAAATTTTATATCGGGATGTAAGCAACAAGGATAATGGAGAAAGTCAGATGTACAGCATCACAGGTGCGGTTTGACAAAATTAATAAGAATCTCCTGGGTGGACATACTGTGTACCTGGGCCTCTCTGAAAGGGGGGAAAACTTCAAATTGACATTACTAATGGAAAAAGTATGATAAGAAATAATGGAGATATTGAGTAATGAAGATGTTAAGTAATTAAGATGAATAATGATATTATTAATTAATTAAGGTGATCAGTAATGATAATATTATTAAGTAATAATGATTTTAAGTAATTAATATGATAAGTAATGATAATGTTATTAAATAATAATGATGTTATGTAGTTAAGACGATAAGAAATGCTGGTATTAAGTAATTAAGATGATAAATTGCCCATGTTTTACGGGGATCGGGGAGATGAGCAAAGAATATCAATAATTATTACCTTGATGCATGTCGTAAGAGGGGACTAAGAAAGTTGTAGGGCAAAGTTGGCTGCCCCATCTCATATAGGGCTAAAGTGACCCAAAACCATGCTGAAGTCGGTTGTATTATACCCAAAGTCCCATATATCGCAGCAATATTTCAAAACATGACACAACGTATTCCGTTCTCCATAGTACGTCCTGCTGATATGCAGGGTTTTCAGAATGAACTCAGAAGTAGAAGATGATAAGTAATGATCGTGTTAAGTAATTAATATGGCAAGTAATGATGATGTTATTAAGTAATGATTATCTCAAATAATGAAGATGATATGTAATGATGGTGTCATTAAGTAAGGATGATGTTTTAAGTACTGATGGTGTCATTAAGTAAGGATGATGTTTTAAGTACTGATGGTGTCATTAAGTAAGGATGATGTTTTAAGTACTGATGGTGTCATTAAGTAAGGATGATGTTTTAAGTACTGATGGTGTCATTAAGTAAGGATGATGTTTTAAGTACTGATGGTGTCATTAAGTAAGGATGATGTTTTAAGTACTGATGGTGTCATTAAGTAAGGATGATGTTTTAAGTACTGATGGTGTCATTAAGTAAGGATGATGTTTTAAGTACTGATGGTGTCATTAAGTAAGGATGATGTTTTAAGTACTGATGGTGTCATTAAGTAAGGATGATGTTTTAAGTACTGATGGTGTCATTAAGTAAGGATGATGTTTTAAGTACTGATGGTGTCATTAAGTAAGGATGATGTTTTAAGTACTGATGGTGTCATTAAGTAAGGATGATGTTTTAAGTACTGATGGTGTCATTAAGTAAGGATGATGTTTTAAGTACTGATGGTGTCATTAAGTAAGGATGATGTTTTAAGTACTGATGGTGTCATTAAGTAAGGATGATGTTTTAAGTACTGATGGTGTCATTAAGTAAGGATGATGTTTTAAGTACTGATGGTGTCATTAAGTAAGGATGATGTTTTAAGTACTGATGGTGTCATTAAGTAAGGATGATGTTTTAAGTACTGATGGTGTCATTAAGTAAGGATGATGTTTTAAGTACTGATGGTGTCATTAAGTAAGGATGATGTTTTAAGTACTGATGGTGTCATTAAGTAAGGATGATGTTTTAAGTACTGATGGTGTCATTAAGTAAGGATGATGTTTTAAGTACTGATGGTGTCATTAAGTAAGGATGATGTTTTAAGTACTGATGGTGTCATTAAGTAAGGATGATGTTTTAAGTACTGATGGTGTCATTAAGTAAGGATGATGTTTTAAGTACTGATGGTGTCATTAAGTAAGGATGATGTTTTAAGTACTGATGGTGTCATTAAGTAAGGATGATGTTTTAAGTACTGATGGTGTCATTAAGTAAGGATGATGTTTTAAGTACTGATGGTGTCATTAAGTAAGGATGATGTTTTAAGTACTGATGGTGTCATTAAGTAAGGATGATGTTTTAAGTACTGATGGTGTCATTAAGTAAGGATGATGTTTTAAGTACTGATGGTGTCATTAAGTAAGGATGATGTTTTAAGTACTGATGGTGTCATTAAGTAAGGATGATGTTTTAAGTACTGATGGTGTCATTAAGTAAGGATGATGTTTTAAGTACTGATGATCTTACGTATTGAAGATGATAATTAATGTGTATGTTTTTAAGTAATAATTATCTTATTACTCAATTATGCTAGTAAATTCTTCTTCTTCTTCTGCGTTCGTTCTCAAACTCCTGCAGATTATCCGGATGTAGTCCGGAGAACGTAATGCGTTGTGTCATGGTTTACAGCATTGCTGCGATATCTGCCCCTTTCAGACTGACACATCGGACTTCAGCATGGCCTTGGGTCGCTGACCCTATATGGGATGGGACAGCCAACTCCATCCCATAACCTCCATCGTCGCCTTTTACGACATGCGTGGAAGCTAAACAGTGTTGCTATTCTTTGCTCCCCTTTCGGGCCCCGTCAATACAAGGGCGTGCTAGTAAATAATAACGATGTTATTAAGTTATGATTATGTTAAGTTATGAAGATGTTATTAAGTAGTGAAGTTGATATGTGATGATAATGTTATTAAGTAATGATGATTTTTGTAATGATCATATTAAGTAATGATGATTTTTGTAATGATCATATTAAGTAATACTGATGTTAAGTAATTACGATCTTATTAAGTAACGCTGATGTTAAATAATGAAATCATTAAATATACCGTGTAAAGAATATAATCTATCAAGTACCGTAGGCGATCATGTTTCTCCACAAATCTAGATATCATGTGTTAATACATGTGTTGACAACGTTCTCTCATGCAATAATGACAATTCATTCGTGGATACTTCTCTCACTATTTTCTTCTGTCTTCTCATCACATGCCCCGATACATCTTGATTGTCTTACTCTGTCTCTATTCATTACATCATCATCATCATCATCATCATTTTCCTTTAGTGCTGAAGTTAGCAGATATGGCAGAGCTCAGATCTCTCCAATTATGTCTGTTCAAAGCTATTTTGTGTAGTTCTTGAGTAATATTAATATTGGTTGTTTTACTTTCTCTAAGTATTGTTCTTCTGTGTGTATCTTTTGGTCGACCCCTGGCTCTTCTGCCTGTAGGTATCAATTCAAGAGATTGGTGGCGTATTATGTTGATGTCTGCGCGTAGGACATGCCCGATGTAGGACCAACGGCGATTTCTGATAACATCTGTGATGAAATTTCGATGTGTCTCTTCTCTGATTTTATCATTCGATTTGGATTCACTCCAATGGGTATTAGTTATCCTACGAAGACATTTTTTCTCGAAACTCAGTAATTTCTTTTCTGAAGATAAAGAGCTTTTCCAGCTCTCACATCCATGTGATAGCACCGGAATAACGCAGGAATTAAATAAGCAGAAATTAAACCATCTCATTACACGCAGGATGTATATTAGTTTTCATCTTCCAATTAAATATAAAATGAAAGTTGAGAGGTTTCACTACTCGCAATATCTAGATCTGACCTCCAACACTACTTTAATAGCTCTCAATAGAAAGTAGACATGGTGTAAATGACTATTTTGTATTATTTCTGTGAATTTCGTTTGAAAGCCTTAGCTTTTCATTATTTGGCAGGCGACATCAAGTATATAAATAGTGACCAACGAAAATCACGAGAATGATTGATCAAAAAGTCACGAACGTAGTCGTGTTAAAAGTTCTGTTGAGAGGTGTATTCTGGAGCCTGGTCATGAGCGAGATTAGCGAACAATGACCTGTGATATAATGGGGTCAGAAACGGGAACGGAGAATAACGATACTTTTACCTGTCAAACACGTAATAAGAGAAGACGAAGGAGATGTTGGGGGCTTGAGTTGGCTGTTTCAATGCGAAGTTTCAGAAATTCATCCCAATATGGAATATTGTACATGGAAAACATACGAAGGTGCTTCAGGTGAAAACAAAAAAAGTGAGATATAAATTAGAATTACCGTAGAATGTATTGTAACCTGTTAATGTTATTATAATGGTTATCTAGAGTATCCTGCACGTGCTATCATGGTGTAGATGAACAACATGACGCCGTAATGGAAGTTTAAATATGCAGCTCGAATATTGTTATCATATACTGCACGTACTATCTTGGTGCAGACGCATACGGTCCTCTAGACAAACCACCCATGCAACAGAATACCTTATTTGATGACATGCCGTTATATAGAGGCTCTCTTATGGAAGCTTTGTAGCATGTCATCTATACAATTATAGATCCCCTCTGAGTAGAAGTCTCCTTCAATAGACATTATAATACGTTGAAACCTGGTATGAAAGAAAGCTCAGAAAAAAACACCCCACTGCACATAGGAAGTAATAGCTAATCGCTCGCAATTCCTGGTGTTCTCAATCAATCAATCAATCGTGGTGCAGATAAACAACATCACACCATAATTGAAGTATAAATATATCGCGGAACTATTTGTATGCATCAAAGAGTAGAAACACCTTTTTTATCTGTTGTTTTAAATCGGTGAAGGTGTGAAATCTATTGGCATTCAACAGAATAAGTATATAAGTGGGGTAATTGTTTCAAAACGGCATGACTTCTGTAACAGACTTTACAATCAGGTCAAACACACCAAGTAGTGACCCCAGAGTCTTCTTCCTCTTCTGCGTTCAGTATCTGAGGTCATGCAATATTGCTAGACCAGGGTAATGTCTGCTGTCTTCTCCAGGTCGGAATGTCTGACCCACAGATTATTCCTCAAATCTGTGTTCTCTGACATTTCTCCGACATTTCTGTCTCACATTTTGGGTTCTTATTTGAAGCAGCAACTCCACTCGTGAACGTAGTTGTGAAGACATGTTATCTAGGCGTGTTGCGTGATACCCTGGTTGTTGGTGCGCCTCTCAGCGTGACATCTCCGACTTCAGCACCAGTGAAATTTTGAACAGGACTGTGGTCCAGCTCGATAAACGGGATCCGATCAATCTTAGTTTCCAGCCTCTGTTGGTTGGACTATACCCCATCGCCACTTCAAGGAAGAAGTGGAATGTAGTGAGGCATAATTCTCTTTCCAAGACTGCCCAACTGGAGACAATTTAGGGACAGAAGATGGGTGGTTCAAAGTAAAATACAAATAACTGGTCGGGATTAAATTATCCATTGATAAAAGTATCTCTTTTTTAAAGACACATTCTCAAACTCCCGCTGGTTCTCTCTTGTAACAAGACAATGGTCCACTAGATTTTCAGCAGGATTTACTCCAGAGAACGGAAATACACTGTGACACCATTTTATTTTAGCCAAATATCCCGATACATCCAACTTCGTCTTACAAATTGTTGAGAGTAAAGAAGCATTGTGAGATTATTGTTGATGTCTCCACGGTGGCACCTATACGATCCCTATGGGTTTTGATAATGATAAAGAGGATGACGTAATAATAACGTATTAGTACAAATGTTTTATCAATGTAAATACAAGTTCCCGCCACAAATGTAAAAAAAAAATATATACATTTTGTTTGTTCTACTAATAAAAAAATACAAGACCGATCTTGGACGATGAGACGTTGGGTTTATGTAGGTCAGAAACAAATTTTCCCCCGGAACATTTTACAGGGCCTAACTTAATGCATGTATGAACGAAGGTCGTCGCTCCTGGTCTGTAAGTGCACTCAACGACCTTCACATCGTTGTTAGGTTTATACTTCTGACATGCGGTGACTGTTGAGGCATGTCAGTTTTGATACGCACTCTGGCTTATGTCAACAAAGTGCGAATAAATCTGTGCATCACGTGATCAGATAAGGGAAGATTTTGGAAAATGGAGGACTAGTGAAGGTGTCGACTTCAACGACTTAGGGGACAGATAGAAAAAGTGGAGGTATCGACAGAAGCGACTTAGGGCAGATATAGACATGGTTCGTGGAGATTTCGATAGAAATGATTTAGGGGACATAGAAATGGGGGTGGTATCGACATACATAACTTTGGGGACATAGAGATGGTGGAGGTATCGTGAGAAGCGTCTCAGAGGAAAGATACTAATGGTGGTGTGTACGAGTAGGGTATTTTTGTTTGTTTTGTTTTGCGTTCGCTCCATTGTAACCATCACCGGTGTCCGTGCGATTTCCGCCGGTAGCGTGATTACGTTGTGCCACCGTTATACGCCTTGTAGGCCTAACACATCCGATTTCGGCATGCCTTGACAATTCGGGTGTGCTACCCTTAGCCTGTGACAGCCTCTATATCTGTCTCCAGGCACGCGTAGTGGCGACTCTTCGCCCAGACGATTTTTGCTCTCGTCTGACTCGTACGATGTGTTCCACTGTCTATGAACTTGCCTCGTGTAATTTGACGTGCTGTGCCTGTGCCCATTGGGTACTGAACCGTTTCTCATCCGTGAGCCTGGTTCCTTAAGGGGAAGAACTCAACAGAGGAGTTGGACCCTGGCTCTTTCGCCCTCTTAGCCGAGGTGTCATTCACCGTCATCGTGTACTCCTTATCTAAGTTCGAGTCTCACACCACGCGTTTGAGTGCAAGGCGTTCTCGAGCTGAGCGTCCTCGTCCCAATAGCGCCTGAGCCCATCAGGTACTGAACCCTTTCTCTCTTCAAGTGTATTTCCAGTGTAGGAAAACCTGACAGTAGAGTTGGGCCAGGGCTAAATCGTTGTCCCTTTGGTGCCTGAGCCCATCGGGTACGGAACCCTTTCTCTCTGCAAGTGTACTTCCGGTATAGGAAACCTTGACAGTAGAGTTGGGCCAGGACTACCATCGTTGTCCCTGTCTTGCCTAAGCCCATCGGGTACAGAACCCTTTCTCTTCGCGAGCATATTTCCGGTTTAGGAAGGCTCGACATTAGAGTTGGATTAGGTCTTCTTGCTTTACCAAACGCCAATGAATGGGTCTGGGTCTCTGCCTGTAAGGAACACAGGTAACTAGAAGCTCGTCTCGAGCTGACGGAGCGTGTAGTTCCCCTTTCCTAGGGACTTTTCACTTTCTATTTGCAGTTCGCGCTGCCCTCTAGCGCTGTTCTGCCCTTTCATTGCTTCATTGTACTCGGTATGAAATATATTTGTCTCTCGCCATGCATCTACATTTATGTGCATTTTACAATGCCCCCCCCCCCCCTCCAATGTTCGGACTGGACTGACTAGCTTCACTGTATGTCGAGAGTGACCCTATATGTCGTGATGCTGGTGGTGTCGGAGATATTGTCTGTCTCTTGTGCAATCAAATCTCTTTCCATCTGCTACCTCCACATTCTCGGAAACGATCCCCAAATGATTTGGCCAGAATCAGCTCGAGCTGCTGTATTTCTGTTTCCAGGGTACACCGCGTGGAGGTACATTTGGGATCTTGGTTATCTGCTAACCCTGGGTCCGCTTAGAGCAATGCGTTCCCTTTGCACCCCGAGTAGGGTATGACCATGGGGATTATGGCGATGACCAGGACATTTAAGTGGGTAGCCACACAGAAGGTAACGCGGGTCTGCATCTTGAGTGACTCAAGTATGATTAGAAAGGTACAAGTGGGTTTCGTTCACGAACTGTGGATTATGTCCTTGAGTAGGCGATGCTGAAAGTGGTTACCTTTATTTTTGTGCCGGGACATGTGAGTGTTGAAAGAGGCAATGAAAGAGCAGATCAACTGGCGTCATGCGCGATTGTGGAACAGGGCGATGGGGCATTGGATCCAGCAGACGTCTTGAACCCCTTAAGAGATATAGCACGTGAGAGTGAGACTATGGTGGATGATGATTCCTTTTCAATGTCCAGGATTAAAGATCAGGGATTGATATGCGGGTTTGCTAGAAGTGAACATTTTGGAAGACGAAATAGAATGATGGTCAACCAGCATATGACCGGTACTGTCAGCAGAAGTGTAATGGCGGATACACTCAGAGAAAGATCGGAGCAACTATGGACGTATTCAGTTTGCAGTGATGATGATCCGACGACTAAATAACTATTAATGGGGGAGGTATCGACAGAAGAGACTCAGGTGACAGCTAGAAAAATATGAAGGTATCAATAGAAGCGACTTAGGGGACATATAATAATGGTGGAGGCATCGATTAGGGGACATATAATAATGGTGGAGGCATCGAAAGAAGCGACTTAGTGGACACATAATAATGGTGGAGGTATCGACAAAAGCGACTTAGTGAGCAGATAGAACTGGTCCATATCATAGCACATATCATAATTGTCTTATGTGTCGGGTTGGTAGGTAGGACGGTAAACAATTTGACACAAAACACAGAATTGTCTTATGTGTCGGGTTGGTAGGTAGGACGGTAAACAATTTGTCACAAAACACAGAATTGTCTTATGTGTCGGGTTGGTAGGTAGGACGGTATACAATTTGTCACAAAACACAGAATTGTCTTATGTGTCGGGTTGGTAGGTAGGACGGTATACAATTCGTCACAAAACACAGAATTGTCTTATGTGTCGGGTTGGTAGGTAGGACGGTATACAATTTGACACAAAACACAGAATTGTCTTATGTGTCGGGTTGGTAGGTAGGACGGTAAACAATTTGACACAAAACACAGAATTGTCTTATGTGTCGGGTTGGTAGGTAGGACGGTATACAATTTGACACAAAACACAGAATTGGCTTATGTGTCGGGTTGGTAGGTAGGACGGTATACAATTTGACACAGAACACAGAATTATGTTTCAAGCTACACTAATGTTGTGAAGCACTGCTCTGTGGGATCACTCATTCCCTCACCCCCCCCCCCCCCAATACATCATTTGTTCCCCGTAAGACAAGTCTGAGTTCCCAGAATGTTCCGTCACACAATAAATCATGAAATATGGTCCTCAATTCACATCTATGAAACGAGTCGCATGCACAGAGGATTGGCTTCTTTGTATTTATGTTACCCCTATATATGCTCTGCTCATCTCAAAGAAGTTGTATGGTACCTACCGAGAGGACTCTAATAGATAGCATGTAACTCCGTAGCTCTAAGAAATAACACCCAAGAATGTCCGGAAACAAGAATGTCCGGAAACAGTAATGTTCAGAAACAGGAATGCCCGGAAAAAAATATCAAATGTTTTAACCCCTACGCTATGGATATCATCGAAACGAACACCTTACATTCTTAGTCGTGTTTTGCGACATGCATAGCAAGTATAGGTATTGCTGCTGTTTCTTCTCCTTTCGTCAATACCGCATTCTTTCTCATAGGGAATTGCAGTGAGGTTGTGCGTAACTTGTTTGATAAAGGCCGCACGAATTTGTTGTCAGTTATGTTCAGGGTGGGTGGTTGTGAAGGTGAAGATATCCAGCCAGTCAACACTCCAGCCAACAGAATCTGGAAGCTAAGATTAGTCGGGTCATGCTAAAAACCAGCAGGATCACAGTCCTGCCCAAGCAATCACTGGTGCTGAAGTCGGAAATACCTGGCCGAAAGTCGCCCCAGCGACTGGGGTATCACGCAACATAACATGATAACAAGTTTTCAAAACAAAGAAAAAAAAACAACACCGGGGCGACATTCATCATACACTTGAGGCTGGTTATTTGTATCCATTCCAATATTTTATAAGTAATAGAACTCTTGTATCCTTCTGCTCAATGGGGAGGCTTATACAAAGATTTATTTCATACTAGTAAGGCCCCAAAATCAGCGGTGTGTAATGCTTTCAAGCAAAGCCTCCCACTCAGAAGAGGTAAACGCAGGTCAGATATGTTATCTCTCAAAACAGTCAAGCAGTCCATGCTAAAAAAAAACAACAACCCGGATTTGAACAGAGGACGCTCAAGTGATTGTCTCGCCTCGCTTCAAAGCACGACTGTGTACACGAATCTGTAGTTACAAGGATATAATATTTGTTAGCAACATCACGGTATGGGTTGGTGGTGTAAAAAAAACACATTTCTAAAAACTCTGTTACTAGTATAGCCGCGATCGTCGGCAGTTACCGTCTGCTATATAGAAGACCTCTGCACATAATTTATTAGGACTTCATTCGTTACGTTTTTATTATTGTCGTGTTCTTCGTTAGTCACTATTTATACACTTGGAGTCGCATGCCAAAAATAGTCCAAGGCGACTCCAAGTATATAAATAGTGACCAACAGAAACACAGCAATAATAAAAAACTTAACGTATGAAGTCCTAATAAATTATGTGCAGAGGACTTTTATCCAGCTGACGTCATGTATAGCGCAATGAAATTTCAGTTTTTAATAATGGGAACTATACTGGTGAAAATTTTTTAATCTGCTATAACGTACTTGGGACACGTTTTACAAGTATTCGAATATTATGAAACATTATAGTAAGGCAAATGGGACTTAAGCCAGTTCCGCCTAGATAGCACCTACTGGTATCGCTGCGTGCAGTGTGAGTCAACAAGTTTTCTGTCGTAGATCGCACCGCATCCATAACCCTAGGTGTATTCGAGAACGGAAATCGTGATGACTCAAGTTGCTAGGCGAGTAAATGCCATCTGAATGGTTCGAGTCCTTTGTCATATTATGATTTTTCTTAAATAATAAATCTAGGATGCTTCAATATTAAATTATTTTTCTTCATCATCTTCTTCTTCTATGTCGTCTCTTCTTCTTCTTCACTTCATCATCATCTTCTTCTTCTGCTGTGCTCGCTCTCTGATAATCAATATCAAAGTTCGTGTGACTTCCGCACGTGAGCGGTCAGTGCGTTCTGCTTCAGGTTTCACAGCGGAACTGCGTTATTTTCCGTTTTCTGGCCCAGCACATTCGTTTTCGACACATGTATATTATTCATTTAAGAATTTAAAGGGATCTCTCAGGAAATATTTATTTCAAGTTGTCTTCTAAAAAATCCTACTCGATAATACCAATTCCGAAACAGCGTCACATATCTTGGCTGATCCTATTTTGTCCATGCTGTTCTCTTGTTGATGACATGTATACACAAAAGTGACCAGTAAACATTTGGATCAGCCAAGATATATGACGCTGTTTGAGACTCATCGTCCATGTCTTCTGGGGAAGAATTTGGATTGTGTTTAGAACTAACCCATGCCATGACGTAACGAGCCTCGTAGTTTATCCGTGCATCTAAAAGTCCGTGCAGTATTACTGTAATGTTTACCACAGAATGACCTTGACTCCATGATTTCTTACAACATGTAAATGTAAGGTTTATGACCTACATTTGATCGGGGTAAAATAGGGCAAAGTATGAGGGGAAATTTTCCCACTAGTGCAAAAAAGTACAAAGGAGAGACCAATCAAGGATATCCTCATTGCTGATGGCGCGCCGAAATTCATACCATATGAAAAATTACATAGAACATCAGACCAATAAAGGATACATAGAACATCAGACCAATAAAGGATACATAGAACATCAGAGCAATTAAGGATTACATAGAACATCAGACCAATGAAGGATACATAGAACATCAGAGCAATGAAGGATACATAGAACATCAGACCAATGAAGGATACATAGAACATCAGAGCAATGAAGAATTACATAGAACATCAGAGCAATTAAGGATTACATAGAACATCAGAGCAATGAGAGATTACATAGAACATCAGAGCAATGAAGGATACATAGAACATCAGAGCAATTAAGGATTACATAGAACATCAGAGTAATGAAGAATTACATAGAACATCAGAGCAATGAGAGATTACATAGAACATCACAGTATGTATAACACTGACAAAATGTTGTTGGCAGGGGAAGACAGTAATACATGGCAGACAGGTTATGAAGTTCTGCAGACAGGTTATGTTATGAAGTTCTGCAGACAGGTTATGAAGTTCTGCAGACAGGTTATGAAGTTCTGCAGACAGGTTATGAAGTTCTGCAGACAGGTTATGAAGTTCTGCAGACAGGTTATGAAGTTCTGCAGACAGGTTATGCAGTTCTGCAGACAGGTTATGAAGTTCTGCAGACAGGTTATGAAGTTCTGCAGACAGGTTATGAAGTTCTGCAGACAGGTTATGAAGTTCTGCAGACAGGTTATGAAGTTCTGCAGACAGGTTATGAAGTTCTGCAGACAGGTTATGAAGTTCTGCAGACAGGTTATGAAGTTCTGCAGACAGGTTATGAAGTTCTGCAGACAGGTTATGAAGTTCTGCAGACATGTTATGAAGTTATGCAGACAGGTTATGAAGTTCTGCAGACAGGTTATGAAGTTCTGCAGACATGTTATGAAGTTCTGCAGACAGGTTATGAAGTTCTGCAGACAGGTTATGAAGTTCTGCAGACAGGTTATGAAGTTCTGCAGACAGGTTATGAAGAATAGATGACTCTACAGTCAGATTTAATTCAAGTCAGATGACTACAACCAGAGTTAATTCAAGTCAGATGACTACAACCAGAGTTAATGCAAGTCAGATGACTACAACCAGAATTAATACAAGTCAGATGACTCTACAACCAGAGTTAATACAAGTCAGATGACCCTACAGTCAGATTTAATACAAGTCAAATGACACTACAGTCAGATTTAATACAAGTCAGATGACTCTACAGTAAGATTTAATACATGTTAAATGACGCTGCAGTGTATAATCGAGATTGCTTTAAAAAGCATCATGAGTAGTCGATGAGTGTTTAAATGATAGATTATGTTAAGGAGATTATATGTTTGATGTAGTCGATGAGTGTTTGATTGATAGATTATGTTAAGGAGATTATATGTTTGACCAGTAGTACTTCCAGTGTTGTTATACGCTAGGGAAACATGGAATGTGAATACACGTCATTTGAGGCAACTCAATCCCTTTTACACAGCTTGTGTCAGAAAAGTTATGAACATCAGATGGCAAGACAAGATTTCAGATACCACTGTCTTTGATAGAGTTGGTATCCCTAGCATTAATACTAACTTGAGGCAGACACAGATTCGTTAGGCAGGTAATTTGGTACGTATGCCAGACCATCTCCTGTCAAAGATAAATCTCTATGGTGAGGTGGAGAAGGGTACAAGGTCTCAATGTGGTCAAAAGACGCTACAATAACTCGTTAAGGATATCACTGAAAGTCTTTTAAATAGACCAAGATACATGGGACGAACTTCACAAAATAGACCAAGATACATGGGACGAACTTCACAAAATAGATCAACATGGCGATTTGCAATAAAAATACGGCGCATCATCTTGTGAAAAGAGGAGAAATGCAGCAGCTCAACAGGGAGAGTAGCTAGAAAGTCACGGATAGACCAAGATCCATCTACAGTGGTCATTCCATGTCCGAACTGTCCAAGAACATTTACTATTCGAATAGGGCTCATTAGCCATCTACGAACTATTAGGCATGGACATAACTCTAAAAATGAATTTTCAAAAGTGAATGTAACAAATGTTCATCATCATCATGTGATGGACGTACAATAGATGTTTAGAAGCTGGTAGTGACCTCGATGATATGGCAGACGTGACCTTCTCATATATTCTCGAGGGGAAGATACAGATGTCTGTGTATAGTGTTAGTTACGAGGTAGGAGTTGAACATGTCCTGGATTGAACAACGTACACATGGTCAAATTCTGTGTTGTACTTAAGAATCACCCTCAGAAACAATAAAATTACTTAATAAAGCATATGGTGACATTGCAATGAAGAACTCGCAAGCATTTTCGTCGTCTAAAAGATAAAATCAGAAGAAAACGACCAGAAAGCTGGAGAAGAAACGGATTATACTGCTTGACAATGCGCTAACACAAGTATCCCGCTGACATAACAGTACCTCGCAAAGCACAATGCGACTACCTTGGAACAGCTTACATAAGCCACAGGAACAAGCTTACAAACATCACACAGGAAGGTCATCTCCAGAGACCTCTTCTACCACTGACGCCGCAAAGCAAACAAAGGTCACAGCGTATAGATATATACCTTAAATATTCTCCATCCTTTTCACCGGTTCATTTTTTCCTTGCCCTCTCGACTGAAATCGGTACTAAAAGTACAGCTATTCAATGATGCAGATGGCGCTATCACCAATGCGACAAGGCAGCTCAGCTAGTTATAAAGGAATGGATTCCACGAATGTTTCCAGTAACTATGCACATTGGTAAAAGTGTGCATTTGCCGAAAGGAACTACTTTGAATGAATAGCGTGTAGATAATTCTATTGTTCCTTGTTTCTATGTAATCCACTAATTCTATTGTTCCTTGTTTCTATGTAATCCACTAATTCTATTGTTCCTTGTTTCTATGTAATCCACTAATTCTATTGTTCCTTGTTTCTATGTAATCCACTAATTCTATTGTTCCTTGTTTCTATGTAATCCACAAATTCTATTGTTCCCTGTTTCTATGTAATCCACGAATTCTACTGTTCCTTGTTTCTATGTAATCCACTAATTCTATTGTTCCTTGTTTCTATGTAATCCACAAATTCTATTGTTCCTGTTTCTATGTAATCCACAAATTCTATTGTTCCTTATTTCTATGTAATCCACTAATTCTATTGCTCCTTATTTCTATGTAATCCACTAATTCTATTGTTCCTTATTTCTATGTAATCCACTAATTCTATTGTTCCTTATTTCTATGTAATCCACTAATTCTATTGTTCCTTGTTTCTATGTAATCCACTAATTCTATTGTTCCTTGTTTCTATGTAATCCACTAATTCCGAGAACTTTTTAAATCTACCTCCTATGTGACGTGAAATCACTCAAATTGGCTGATCCAGCTGTTGTTTACGGCCATTTTGCGTATACTTTGTGCCACTTGTCAACAAAAAGAATTGTTCAATCAAGTATAATAATTTGTGCGACCAGTTGTATGGCTCTACCCGCCTAAAGAACGCTGTGGCAAAACATGCGTATTGATTTTTACAAAAGTTCTAAAGAACACATCTTCAATTAGAAAGGTGAAGTTAGAAAAGTGAGAAATCATTTCATGAAAAGTTAGAAAAAAATCTCACGAAAAGTGAGAAATCATCTCACGAAAAGTGAGAAATCATCTCACGAAAAGTGAGAAATAACGCTTCGGTAATAAGATAAAACACCGAAAATTCATCTGCCGTCTTGCAGCCGTCTCATATTTTATTCGTATTTTATACTGTTCCTGATAAGGGAAAGGTCGTAATAATTTCGTCCCGCCTACAATTACTCTCTCCTTATATGGTCATGTTTACGTTAGAAAGGTAGTCCCTAACAGGACGTAGCGGAGTGACACAAGTAGTGCGCTTTCTGCTTGTTTGTGAATGAAGAATCTGAATGTGAGAACAGGGTCGTACATTCGTCACCTAGACACCACCCTTTCCATGTTGACCCCATGAACTGACATGACCCGATAGTGTCTAATCACTACCAATGTCCAAATAAGATCCAACAACAGATTCAAAACACAATAGAATCAACCTTTTTTTAAACTTTGCGTATTTCAATTATGTTTTGTTGAAATTTAGCAACATTACAGTATGCAGTCAACACGGCAAGTAGGGACATTCTGACCATCACCCACACTGGACAGACATTACACAATACAGTACATAGCACTTTCGGGGAATAGTTTCCAAATTGAATGTCCCACAAGAAAAATCTAGACAATACAGTGAACCCTCGATATTCGTCAATAATCAGTCTTAGAATAATCATCGACATCCAAAACTAACGACAACCCAGGGAATTATTTCTGTTTTAAACAACATTTGGTGATAAGACACATCCTTGTCTGACTCCTTTTTCCACGCTGAAAAAAACCAGATATATCACTGTCTATGACATCACTAAATTTACAACCAATGTAAATCCAATTAATCCGCTCTTCTTTTTGTTTTTATCGTCAACGGCGTGTGGTTTTGGTTTTTAAGTCTTTTTACAACATTCTATTTTGTGTGATGTCAATCATTTCAGATACCGATTTTCCCCATGCCACAATGCTAGGTTGTCAGGCATCTTCTCTCTTGAACTTTACCTGTCCCTCTTGCTCTTCAACTTGCCTGATGTTGCAATGTTCCATCTCTCCTCTTCTGTAATGTGTACAAAAAAATAATGAATATTATTGCACAAGATAGTTCAAACAAAGGGATTAGTCTAAAAAAACGATAAGAAATTAATACCAACTGAATATAAAAGATTAATGTACAGAATAAATTAACATTTAACGTTGCATTTACTTTTCTAAAGATTCTTCTTAGCGAAAAGAAGACAACGAGGAGGGGATATTTTATTGTATGGAAGGGGCATTCCCCTCCATAAGGACCTTAGATAACAAGGCACTATTTTGGGTCACGTCTCTTCTTGGTATTCTGACCCTAGGATCAGTTAAAAATCTAACGAAATCCGAGGCATTCGACGAAAATCGACATATTGTTCACGGGAACATTTCCGCGAAAATAAAAAAAACAACGATAACCGATGTCAACTAAAACTGAGGTTTTACTTTTATTCACTATACAAGAACGAAGATATTATCATATCATGTAACAATAACAATGAAGCTCAGAAACTAATGTTAAATATGAAGATAGAACAATAGAATTAAAGGTATATTTAATGTTAAATATGAAGATAGAACAATAGAATTAAAGGTATATTTAATGTTAAATGTGAAGATAGAACAATATAATTAAAGGTATATTTAATGTTAAATGTGAAGATAGAACAATATAATTAAAGGTATATTTAATGTTAAATGTGAAGATAGAACAATATAATTAAAGGTATATTTAATGTTAAATGTGAAGATAGAACAATAGAATCAAAGGTATATTTAATGTTAAATGTGAAGATAGAACAATAGAATTAAAGGTATATTTAATGTTAAATGTGAAGATAGAACAATAGAATTAAAGGTATATTTAATGTTAAATATGAAGATAGAACAATAGAATTAAAGGTATATTTAATGTTAAATGTGAAGATAGAACAATAGAATTAAAGGTATATTTAATGTTAAATGTGAAGATAGAACAATAGAATTAAAGGTATATTTAATGTTAAATGTGAAGATAGAACAATAGAATTAAAGGTATATTTAATGTTAAATGTGAAGATAGAACAATAGAATTTAAGGTATATTTAATGTTCAATGTGAAGATAGAACAATAGATCTAAAGGTATATTTAATGTTAAATGTGAAGATAGAACAATATAATTAAAAGTATATTTGTTATTAATTAGTTTGAAAACATAATTTTAAATTATAAAGTGTGTAATTGGCGAATTAGAAATTATATGCGTACGCACGTACCCCCTCCTCTCCCCAGGAAATCAGAACATAATTTTTAGTACTAAGAATTTACATACAAGGTGGGGTAAACACCCCCTCCAGTTATACTGAAAATATATTCAGCCCTGAAACTCGTAGGTAAGCTACATCAATACTGCTGAAAGAGACAGAACTACTATGGGGATGCCTAGAGTGTATCCACCCTGGGCTCAGGAAATGAATAACCGCTCGTTTTACCGAAGTGTATTTGTCTATGCGTAAAAAAGCTTCCTTCGGCTTTATAGCAGACTTGTCAACTAAAAAGTAACCATGAACTAGTTTCCGATTTGTGTGTTTTCTATTGGTTGGCTTTGGCTACTTTTGGCATGCGACTTCAAGCATATAAATAGCGACCAATTAAAAGTCCAACAATAATCATACACATAACGAATGGAACTAAATTAATTCAACCAGATGGCATGTACAGTCAAGAGCCACATGGTAAATTAATACAGCGTGTCGTAGTCGTTACGCACGTTTTATGTATGTTAGAAAATGTTGTTCGTCCATCACAAGTGGTGACAACCACGTGTCACATCCATTTTGAAATTCATGTTTGTAAAGTAATGAATTATAATTACTTGAGACATGAAATTATGTTTATATAATTGATTTAAATGACAGATGTTAAATGATGGTCAACCAGAATAGGACCGGTACTGTCAGCAGAAGTGTGATGGCGGATACACTCAAGGAGAGTTGGAGCAACTACGGATGTGTCCAGTTTGCAGTGATGATGATCCGACGACTAACTAACTAACTAACTAACTAACTAACTAACTAACTAACTAACTAACTAACTAACTAACTAACTAACTAACTAACTAACTAACTAACTAACTAACTAACTAACTAACTAACTAACTAACTAACTAACTAACTAACTAACTAACTAACTAACTAACTAACTAACTAACTAACTAACTAACTAACTAACTAACTAACTAACTAACTAACTAACTAACTAACTAACTAACTAACTAACTAACTAACTAACTAACTAACTAACTAACTAACTAACTAACTAACTAACTGACAGATGTTAATATTCGTAATATATTGTCAATGTCAGCATCATCAGATGTTGTCGCTGTATCGAAGGTTGGCTGCAATGATCTTCCAACATCTTGTCTCTTGTCTTGGTAGTGCTTCTGATAGACGAACCTGTCACTCTCATATTTCACTACCACCCGTATCTCTATCTACCCGTAGCTCCCCTCTCCTCAACGTAATACAACTGTGATGGAGCGCGATTCACAAATATACCACCCTACTACCAAACAGAGCGTGAATCTCTGCTTCTTCTTCTTCCTCTGCGTTCGTTCTCAAACTTCTGTAGATTAACAGGATTTATCCGGAGAACCTAATGCATCATGGTTTACATCATTGCTGCGATAACTGTGTCTTTCAGCCTGACACATCCGACTTCAGCATGGCTTTTGGTCACTGACCCTATATAGGATGGACAGCCAACTCCATCCCATAACCTCTTTAGCCGCCTCTTACGGCCTTCACAAAAGGTAAATAGTGTTGCTATTCTTTGCTCCTCTTTCGGCCCCGGCGACCAAAGGGTGAAACTTGGCGATGAAGACTAAATAATACCCATGAAAGTTTCATTCATTAATCTCTTCGTGACTGTCGTATCTCTCACACAACAAGACTCACGTAAGTACTTAGCTTGTGATTGGCTGTCTTAGTGATGAACCAGGTATTTTGATTGGCTTATCAAGCGCACAAATACAATAATATTGTTAACACAACACTACAAGAACTATTTTGTGGAGGTAATTATCTAAACGCGCGCATTGACAAGTTGACATACATAATAACACAGGTATTCCTGTGACCTGTCATTCAGGCGCAAAAAGGTAGTCTGGTACAAGATTTATCAAAAATAAGAATCACATAACCTGGCATGGATTTGAAGTTTTACTTTTCTCATATGTAATTTTAGGATTTCAAGCACTTCCCATTTCGTTTACCTAGGTAAGTTGTTAGTGTTAGTTTTGTAAACTAATGAATTATATTTATTTGTGAGGTAATAATATGTTTGTATAATTGATTTCATCAAGTGCAGTCAACAGACTGTCTAATATCTGGAAGTCACAGTCAATCAGCACACGCACGAAAATACGCTTATTTAATTCCTGCTTTATTCCGGTGCTATCATATGGATGTGAGAGCTGGAAAAGCTCTATCTTCAGAAAAGAAATTACTTCGTAGAATAACTAACACCCATTGGAGTGAATTCAAATCGAATAATAAAATCAGAGAAGAGACACATCAAAATTTCATCACAGATGTTATCAGAAACGCCGTTGGTCCTACATCGGGCATGTCCTACGCGCAGACACCAACAGAATACACCACCAATCTCTT
Source organism: Meghimatium bilineatum (assembly GCA_034231615.1). NCBI lineage: Eukaryota > Metazoa > Mollusca > Gastropoda > Stylommatophora > Philomycidae > Meghimatium > Meghimatium bilineatum. The sequence continues at coordinate 17,571,603 of CM067302.1, forward strand.
GAATTGATACCTACAGGAAAAAGAGCAAGGGGTAGACCAAAAGAAACACTCAGAAGAACAATACTTAGAGAAAGTAAAACAACCAATATTCATACTATTCAAGAACTGCACACAATAGCTCTGAAAAGACAGAATTGGAGAGATCTGACCTCTGCCCTATGTGCTAACTTCAGCGCAAAAGGAAATTGAATGAATGAAATAATTGATTTGAAATACATATTTTTTACTTTTAAAATACTTTTTGAATGCCATCATCATCAGGTTCTGTCTCTGCGTCGAAGATTGATTGTAATGTAATTTCACCACCATATGTCTCTTGATTTGGTAGTGAGCTCTGATGGGATGTATCATATCCATGTCATATTTTCCTTCCACCTGTGACTTAATCTACCTATTGCTCACCTGTCCTCCACTACCTCCAAGTGAAGTCTTCAACAAGGTATAATGTCCTTTAATACTCATGAGAGCAGAGGTCAGTGGCGATAGCCGAGCCTCAATCTGTTGGATGTACACATACATGAGCATAGAGGTGATAAGACCAGCCTCAGTCTGTTTGTTGTGGACATGGATCACAGAGGTTAGTTGTGGACATGGATCACAGAGGTTAGTTGTGGACATGGATCACAGAGGTTAGTTGTGGACATGGATCACAGAGGTTAGTTGTGGACATGGATCACAGAGGTTAGTTGTGGACATGGATCACAGACGTGATCAGACCAGCCTCAATCTGATTTAGCTGTTTAGTCTAATGTAGTCAGTTCTCGTAGGAAGTATGTTCACTTCACTTGTTCTGTCTATATAGTGAACATCTCTACCTTCGAATAACATCGTGTTCTATCTAGACAAGTGTCATCTCTACCTTCGAGTAACATCGTGTTCTATCTAGACAAGTGTCATCTCTACCTTCGTCTATTCTTGGTCTAGGTACAATTCTGGTCTAGGTGCTATTCTGGTCTATTCTTGGTCTAGGTATAATTCTGGTCTATGTGCTTTTCTGGTCTATTCTTGGTCTAGGTATAATTCTGGTCTAGGTGCTTTTCTGGTCTATTCTTTGTCTAGGTATAATTCTGGCCTAGGTGCTATTCTGGTCTATTCTTGGTCAAGGTACAGTTCTGGTCTAGGTGTAGTTCTGGTCTAGGTGCAGTTCTGGTCTAGGTCATATTCTGGTCTAGGTTCTGTTCCGGTCTATTCTTTGTCTAGGTGAGATGCCTGGTCTAGATGCTAATCTCGTCAATTATGACTATTCTGGACACGGACTTGGTCTGCTTAGACTACACAAAACATAATGTGTTCGGCTCACGTATAAGGTCATTTAATTTGTACCTCTTGCAGCTAGCTTATTTCCTTTCAGCCACAAATGAGGCACGTTTAGTTACATCAGAAATATTTTACCATTAAATATAAAGGAGGGAGCTGTTTATATAATCCTGCTACCACGACCTCTACAAATTGAATCATACATACGTAAATGTAAATCTGCTTTCAGCTGTTAGTGGATGTTAAGAAACAATAATAATCTAGAGTTATCCACATATGTTTATATTATCCACATATATCCAATTATCTTATCCACAGCTCTCAGTCTGATTAATCAAAGTTCTAGCAAATGCATACAGACGATATATCGTTCTTGGAACTGGACCAGATTGTACCTATCCGAGCAGGAGAGATAACCAGTATGCATACTACAGATCTTAGCGTCGAGTTCAATCCCTTTGATAATCAACATTCCAATATCAGTGATTTGCAGTATCATTGTGATTCTGGACAATACAATGAATTTGTTTCGTTTAATAACCCTCACACAAGCAGTAATGAGATAACACAACACTACAGCAGAGATGTACATCAGAACCATTCCTCGGGATTTACCTTTCAAACTAAAAATATTTCATGTGCAAAACGACCAAATTCTTTGAATTTAGGTTTACGTAAAGATATTTTACATTTCCCAGGACATCAGAGAGGAATGAGTCAGCAAGGAATTAAACATGAGGTTTGGAAAAAGTCTGCAGGACACAATGATATTAGTCCTCAGTCTCTAAGTGGGAATGAAAGTCCGTATACAATGTACACTAGCGACTGTTCACCAATAACTCCAGAATTTGACAAGAGACGTGTTAATAGTTTCAGCCTTGACAGCCAACATTCTAGTTTTGAAAGCGCCATAATTGAAGACCCAGGATCCGATATTATTTATCACCATGGAAACTATAACACGAATACATCAAACATTTCCAGAGATAACACACATGGAAACATTTCTAGCCCTCAACCCGATATTGACAAATCTATTGCTGCGATATCTCCGTGTTCCTGCTCGCAGAAAAACTCTTACAGCCTTGAAAAGGTACACTCTACAGCTCTGATAACAAACACCCACTCACAGCCTTGGACCTTACCCATAAATTCGTTTCAGACACAGACCAAAACTGACCAACAAACTCCTGGTGGAAACAGTTACCCCCCTTATAAAAACCCTCCAACTTACGAAGAATTCATTCAGGCGCATTCCATCAGTCCCATAATTCCAAGGTGTCCTATCATAACGTCTCCTAGCAACGAAGACACAAATATCTCTTTGTTTACCAAAGAATCTGCTAGATCTACGTCAACATCACCTTCTTCCTGCCTTCTTGACGACATCATGGAGTGCATTATCCACCAAGGAGAAAAATCACAGCTTAACACACCAGACGAAGGTAAGATTCTTTTATTCTTAGAAAGTACCAGAAGTTAATATAGTAATTATGTCTAAAAACTACCAGAATTTACAATTGGAATGATGTTAAGAAACTACTAGAAATTAACATATTAATTATATCAAGAAACTACCAAAAATTAACATAATACTCGTCAAGAAACTACCAGAAATTAACATACTAATCAAGTCAAGAAACTATCAGAAATTAACATAATAATCAAGTCAAGAAACTATCAGAAATTAACATAATAATCAAGTCAAGAAACGATCAGAAATTAACATAATAATCAAGTCAAGAAACTATCAGAAATTAACATAATAATCAAGTCAAGAAACTATCAGAAATTAACATAATAATCAAGTCAAGAAACTACCAAAAATTAACATAATACTCGTCAAGAAACTATCAGAAATTAACATAATAATCAAGTCAAGAAACTACCAGAAATTAACATAATAATCAAGTCAAGAAACTACCAAAAATTAACATAATAATCAAGTCAAGAAACTATCAGAAATTAACATAATAATCAAGTCAAGAAACTACCAGAAATTAACATAATAATCAAGTCAAGAAACTACCAAAAATTAACATAATAATCAAGTCAAGAAACTATCAGAAATTAAAATTGTAATTATGTCATTAATTCATACCATATGTTAAAATCGTATTTATATCAATAAAATATCACAGTTATTTTGCGTTCGATCCCAAACTCCCACGTTATAGCTTATAGCTCTTACAACTTAACAATAATCGAACTAGATTCCAGCAGGATGTAGTCCAGAGAACGGAAACACCTTGTGTCGCCGTTTTGTTTGCGTCAATGGTCCGACAAATACAACTTTGGTGGTGATAAATAAGACGTTGGCTGTTGTTTTTCATTTCTACTGAACTATGGTCGTTTGTAACAATATCGATAGTAGGCTTGTTGGACGAGAGAAACCTGGTCTATCTATTGTCTATTGTCTTTCCCCAGGTGGTTTGTTATCCACACTTGCCGCTAAGCGTAGGGGTGTTTGGAACTCGAGCTTATGTTCCAAGGTCAGATGTATGACCTCGGCTGTGCTATGACAGTGTCTGTTCAGGATGTTCCTGACGTTTTCTATCCATCTTTTCCGTGGACTTCCTCTGGCCTTGTACCCTGATCTCATTTGGTTATATGCATGTACGGTCAACATATCGTAATGTATTCTCATAATGTGACCAAACCACTTGATCTGTTCTCTCTCTATGTAATCTGTACAAGATATTATACCTATTCTCTCTCTATGTAATCTGTACAAGATATTATACCTATTCTCTCTCTATGTAATCTGTACAAGGTATTATACCTATTCTCTCTCTATGTAATCTGTACAAGGTAGTATACCTATTCTCTCTCTATGTAATCTGTACAAGGTATTATACCTATTCTCTCTCTATGTAATCTGTACAAGGTATTATACCTATTCTCTCTCTATGTAATCTGTACAAGGTATTATACCTATTCTTTCCCTGATGTCTTCATTATAGGATAGTTGTGTTTTACATAATTAAACCTAACCCCAACCTTGAATAAATAAATAATTCAATTATTAAATAATTAACAGGAAATTTACAAACAAAAACAAGGCAAATAATTAAATATGGTTGCGTCTACATTGTACTGCACCATTATGTTTACAATTGTTACGTCAAATTACAGTATTTCATGTTTATAGTATATATATAATTCATTAATCGTCAGATTGTTTTTCATGGCACTTTCTACATGCCCATTAGTGCTCTAATCTCCTTTCAATATGCCCTTTCAGAATGTGGCAACTGACTATTCCGGTTCTGTGTCAATTGTTAACTCGTCTTGTGATTCACATATGTTTCATGAAACCCTAAGCGATATTCCTCTTGCCCTGTATTCTAACTAATCCATGTCAAAAGGGTCTCCAAACTCCAGAACACATTTTACAGACATGCGCAGTCTTCAATGACTTGAGGTCTAAATTATGACCACGAAATACTGAAGTTGAACTGTGTGGTAACCGTAAGGACCTCCAGCTGATGGCTGAATTCACATTTGCGACCCACCTTCCTGTATAGACCTCTGAGCATAGGAAACTAATCGCAGAAGAAGTATTCTGACTGTACACACAGAGGGACACACAGCAAACCGCACCCTCTATCTGACCCAGCTTTTCAAGTAGATTCGGAATATCAGCAATGTCCATCTAACCTACAACCTCTCGTTGCAGCCACTCTGTCCAGTTGAATGTCCTTTCAATTTCCTTAGCAAAGTAAAAGTTGTATTATCTCTTTGTAACTGCGATCATTTGTTACGTTTTGCACATTTTGACCAGTACAATCATGGATATCGTCCTAGACCTACCACCACTACCACCGAGAAAATATAATACGGCAAGTATTATCAATATAAAATTCCTTGTGTTGGTGGACCTCGAGCTGAGCAGATAATAGCCCCATTGAGGCCTGTCGTGCATGTGGTACTAAAGAAGGTTAGGGGTGGTGTTAGCTATTCCATTCAATATAGTCTCAAAAACATCCAGAAGTCGCACGTGTGAAGCCAAGCAGTGCAGATATCACAGTCGAGCTGTAAGCCATGACAACACATTCCGTTCTCTGTAATACATCTTGCTAATCTGCAGGAGTTTGAGAACGAACAGAGAAGAATATATGTGAACAAAATACAATGCTTTAATTTGAGTAGATTCATATTTTACACTGAGTTCACACTCTCTCAATCTTATAATAATTATTTTCTCCCTTTCAGAGGAGGCGGACAGGCCTCTTACTTCTAGTCCAGTCTTGGATGACGTTCTTTTCATCAAAAGTGAGGGTGCCTCACAACAAACGTATTCAACGAAATCCAAAGACACCACAGGGGGAGATAAAATGAGAGAAATAGCCTCCCTTATACTAGCAGGTTAGCTACTTTATGCATTTTGTTCATTTTGTTAAGTTCATAAGTTAATAAAGGATTCACACGAAAAATAGAAAATGTTCCAATCAGAGTTCCATAGAAAACATAGATCACTTGATTATAAGTGTTTATGACGAGCTTCTGCATTCATGTCTTTGTACTTGGTCATGAATCGCTGGAGTTAATTAGCAATGACAAGAGGACGATGGTTAGTTTCTGAAATGATAATCCTTACTCCAACTGTGGGTTACAAAATTCTAGATTCTTACATGCTCGAAATTCAGTAGACTTTATATCATTCATTGAAAATATGGAAGATCAGACTGTAGACATGTACAACCTGCGGTGACATTGTCTCAGAAGTCGCGCGATGTCATCTACGCAAGGGGAATCCCCAATATATCATTTACGGAAACACGATTCGGGCATGTTCTATAATTTACATGTGAATTCTTTCATAAAACTTACTTTTATAACTGATCATTTGCCCGTTCTGAGATTAACATTAAATGTTCTGCCCAATCTGGGACTCACGCCAGATGTCTACCATTTCTGCAATTCACGTCAAATGTTTTTGCCCATTCTGCGACTCAGGTCATATGTTCTGCCCATTCTACGAATAACGTCAAATTTTTCTGCCCATTCTGTGACTCACATCAAATTTTCTGTCCATTCTGTGACTCACATCAAATTTTCTGTCCATTCTGTGACTCACATCAAATTTTGTGTCCCTTCTGTGACTCACATCAAATTTTCTGTCCATTCTGTGACTTACATCAAATTTTCTGTCCATTCTGTACTCCGTCAAATTTTCTGTCCATTCTGTGACTCACATCAAATTTTCTGTCCATTCTGCGACTCACATCAAATTTTCTGTCCATTCTGTGACTCACATCAAATTTTCTGTCCATTCTGTGACTCACATCAAATTTTCTGTCCATTCTGTGACTCACATCAAATTTTCTGTCCATTCTGCGACTCCATCAAATTTTCGTGATTATTCTGCGACTCCAGCCAAATTTCCGTGCCCAGTATGCGACTCCCGTAACACTGTCGTGCCCATTCTGCGACTTACGTCAAATTGTCTACCCTTTCTGTAACTCACGTCAAATTGTCTTCAAATTCCGAGGATTGGAATTGGAAGTTTATTACATACATATCCTTACAGCCATGATATCTTACAGCCATGATTTCTTTCAGCCATGATCTGGCGCCTTCTAATACCCATGTTCTTCCATGGTTGAAATCACATATTTTGTTCCAGTGATGTACATCAGAAGACATCTGAAATTCAGGAAAGTGTGGCCAAACAATGATGCTTCAAATAAAATAAAATGATTTAACGTCGTGAAGTACCAGCTTTCATCTATCTGTAAACCCGTAAACCGTTAAGATCTTTGGGTACATTGAATGCGTTAACACACGGAGTCAGTATCGTAAGGGTGCTACATTGAATGCGTCAACACACGGTATCAGGATCGTAGGGGTACTATATTGAATGCGTCATATGTGTGTGTGTGTGTGTGTGTGTTTGTGTACATGTGTGTGTGTGTGTGAGTGTTATTTTTTCCATCTATCAAAATATTATGATGAAACTTGTTTTACATACACTTTATGAACATTCAGTTATAGTTAAGTCTATGTCTAAAATAAAGAAGCCAGAAGACGTAGAGGATTGACTTCATTGTACTCGGGTTGCCCCATTTATACTCCGTCCTTCCTAACGAAGGGTCACGCCGCCTGCCTATAGTACTCTTCAGAGCACGTATCTCCGTACCTTCAGCGATAATCTCGTCATCTGCATATCTTATATTATTTATAAAATTTCCAGAGATATATTTATAGATAGTTAGTTGGATAGATGGATAGATTTATCGATGGATGGATGGATAGATGTATAAATGGATAAATGGATGGATGGTTTGGTAGATAGATGGACAGATTTGTAGATGAATGGTTGGGTTGGTGGATGGATAGATTTATCGATGTATGAATGGATATATTTATAGATGGTCGGATGAATGGACAGGTAGATAGATAGTTTGATGGTTAGATGCATGGATGAATTTATAGATGACTTATTGGAATGATGAACATATTTGTAGACGGTTGGATGGATGGAAAGACAGATATATCGTTCAATTGAATGATTGATTGATTGATTGATTGAATTCTTAATTGACTGATTGCCAGACTTCCATAGCTAAAACGAATAACACTGACACTTGATAACACAAATGCCTACTGGCTCCAGATTCCAGACACCAGACACCTGTTCAGTACCCATGCCCTGATAGCAGTCAATAGTGTAATGTTTACAAAACGTTGTTGCGTTTTAAGACAACACAGCAATCATGTCGTCATGTGCTTCCAGATTATGTCATATTACAAACTCAATCACCACTAATACAGATTTTTCCCATGAAATAAATCACAACTTACATTTAAATCCGATATATATATATATATATATATATATATGGAATCCTTATGCCTGTCTGTCTATATACCTATCTATATATCTGTCTATATCTGTCTATATTTCTATATCTATCTATATCTATATATATATACATATATATATCTACCTATGTAACAGTGAAGAGATTGTGGATTGTGAGACACCTCTACACATATAGCGCTAACATTCCGGACGACAGCTCAAAATTACAGATCGTGGTAAAAAAAACCCCAGCTGTGGCAACGCTGAATATTATATACCATGATTAAGACATATTATATATTAAATGAATAACTATTGAATTTCTTAAATGACTAACATACCAAAATTAAAACCAGAGCGCCATCACTATGACACATATTTAAAATAGCCGTGACACAATGATGCTCTCTAAGACGTGACATTAACCAGGTCAGCGTCACGAGGCAGTCTTCTGATTTCTGTGTCAATATTTGGTCAAGATTCTAATTAATTTGGCGTCAATATTACAATTATATCTTCCTTAATCCATGTCACAGTTGTAATTTGTTACTGCGCCAATAACGTGACGAGACACATTTCCATGATTTGTATTTCTTTGTCCATCTTGTTCTACACACCGGACTACACTTGTTACGTCAGGTGGAGTGTGGGAACGGTAGAAGAGGAAGATATCTATCTATCTATCTATCTATCTATCTATCTATCTATCTATCTATCTATCTATCTATCTATCTATCTATCTATCTATCTATCTATCTATCTATCTATCTATCTATCTATCTATCTATCTATCTATATATCTATCTATCTATCCATCCATCCATCCATCCATCCATCCATCCATCCATTCATCCATATATCCATCTATCTATCTATCTATCTATCTATCTATCTATCTATCTATCTATCTATCTATCTATCTATCTATCTATCTATCTATCTATCTATCTATCTATCTATCTATCTATCTATCTATCTATCTATCTATCTATCTATCTATCTATCTATCTATCTATCTATCTATCTATCTATCTATCTATCTATCTATCTATCTATCTATCTATCTGTCTATCTATCTATCTATCTGTCTATCTATCTATCTTTCTATCTATCTTTCTATCTATCTATCTATCTATCTATCTATCTATCTATCTATCTATCTATCTATCTATATATCTATCTATCTATCTATCTATCTATCTATCTGTCTGTCTATATTTCTCTATCCAATCTATATATATATATATCCATCGCTGTATCCATCTAACTTTTTCTATATATTTATCTAATCATCTATAGATATTCATACCTTCATACATCTATATATCCATACACATATCCATACATATATCCATCCATCCATATATCTTTATATCCATACATATATCCATCTATACATCCATCCATCGATGCATCTATCTACAAAGCTCTACATGGATATAAGTGTGCCCAGCCAGCTTCAGTTTTCACCAACTGATACTCAAGCTGTATATCCATGATGCACAATTGACCTTCGATGGGGAACAGGGCACAATTAGGAAAACCCAAAGTACACTGATGTAAACACATCTCATTTTGAAAGTCGTGGATGTTATGATTGACTGAACTGAGATTGAACAACGCAATTTTTTTTATCTGCGATCTATCCTTGTTTGAAATTCAGATTTGCCATTGCTCTGATACAAGAGGGATCCAGTGGGAGTTTGAGAACTAACAGACGAAAAATTGTAACAACACTGGACTCACCTCTGAAGTTGACACAATAGTATACTGAAAATATCGATTACAACCAAGACCATTGACATGATTACCATTGGGAGAGGGTACTTTAAAAAAAAACATACTCCGTTTTCTTGTGCAAATTTTACTATTTGAATAAAAATTGAGGAACATGTTAAAAATCATCAAGGGAGGGGAGTTTATACCGACCGTTTGACCAGGGAGGGGAGTTTTTATCGACCATTTGTCTAAGGGAAGGGTTTATATCGACCGTTTGACTAAGGGAAGGGGGTTTATATCGACCATTTGGCTAAAGGAGGTTCGTTTATACGACTGTTTGGCAAGGTTCCTAGGACTAAACGTCATGTTAAGATTTGATAAGATGGGGGGGGGGGTTCATTCCCAAACCCCACTTCCACTTACCTGCGAGCCTGATTAGAGTAACCGAGTTATAAAATGAAGGACATTTTGTGAACCTTTTTGAAATGTCTGCAATGAAATTTGGGGGTGGGGGCTATGACAATAGCATATACAAACTTAACACTTTTTTTGATCTTACAGGTAATGGGCAGGTGCAATTATGGCAGTTCCTTCTGGAACTTCTCACAGACAGTAGCAATGATAATTGCATTAGGTGGGTGGGTAACAAAGGAGAGTTTCGTATGGTCGATCCAGAGGAGGTGGCCAGGAGATGGGGAAAGAGGAAAAACAAGGTAAGTTTGATTGTGTTTGACATTGGAGTTCCTCTGTGTGCAGTATCCCCTTCGTCCATCTGTCATTTTACTATTTCTACGTAATCGTGCAGGATGGGGCTTCAAATAAAAACCTTAAAAGTAAGATATAAATATTTCAGCAAGTGTATAAGTGGAGTAATGGATTTTAAAACAGTGTCAGGGCACAGCTGTCTTGTACACTTTGTCTGAGTTCATCACAGTTCACGCGAGACTGTCGGATGTATAGAATACCTTTCAACAGAATTAATTAGCACCCTAATCGTTACGATTTTGATTATTGTTGGATATCGTTTGGTCACTATTTATAAACTTGTACTCGCGTCGCTGTATTTTGCATGCGATTTTAAGTAGGCATATATTAATAGTGACCAACCGAAAGCCAAAATCTACTCACTGAGTTTACAAATGGTGTAATAATTAATTCTTTAGAGTTCTTTATTGGGGACAGTGATACCACAAAAGTTCTTAATCCTCATAGATTCCCTGGATTGACATACATACATCACCATGCTCTTCCGTCATTGACAGACTTACATCACCATACTGTACCGTCATTGACAGACTTATATGTCATACTGTACCGTCATTGACAGACGTACGTCAAGATACTGGACCTTTTTTTATTGAATCGTTAGCAGAAGACCAAACAATAATATCAACAACGAAAAAACAACTATAACAACATATACATAGACTCCACACAACATAGACTCCACACAACATAGACTCCACACAACATGTAGGCCCTTTAACATGAAGATAAACACCTAAAAAAATATGAGATATAAGTCCCAGGAATCTAAACGAACTAGACATTATTACGGTCATTTTTTTCAATTATGTGTGTGACAAAAATATAACGATATTTTACTGGACTATATTTCTTTGTTCTTCTTACACGAATCAACTGTTTTAACATGGTTTTATAATAGGGTCTGGTATTTTATTGTTTCTACTTATTTTTATAAAGAGTCTGGTATTTTATTGTTTCTATGTATTTTATAATAGGGTCTGGTACTTTATTGTTTCTACGTGTTTTTATAAAGAGTTTGGTATTTTATTGTTTCTATGTGTTTTTATAAATAGTCTGGTATTTTATTGTTTCTATGTGTTTTTATAAAGGTCTGGTATTTTATTGTTTCTATGTGTTTTTATAATAGGCTCTGGTATTTTATTGTTTCTATGTGTTTTTATAAATAGTCTGGTATTTTATTGTTTCTATGTGTTTTTATAAATATCTCCGACTTCAGCATCAGCTATTGCTTCAACAGAACTGTGACCCTGCTCGATGTCAGAGACATTTCGACCAATCGTGTGTATTCTTCAAAATTTTTCTGTAGCATCTCATTTCGAACGCAACATAGCGATTCTCTTTGCTACTGTTTTATTGAATGTCCATGTCTCACAACCGTATATTGCTACTGGAATTACGTATGTTCTGATCATACATAGTTTGGCTATGCTGCTGGTATCTTATCAAAGATTTTTCATTTGGGCGTTTTAATGTCACCATTGCAATTCTTCCCTTGATTTCAACATCGCAGTCTCCTGAGCTATTTATGTTTGTACCAAAATACTCGAAACTTGTTACGTCTTCTAGTTCGAAATTGTCAATTATAACTTCTTCTTCTTCTTCTGCATTCATTCTCAAACTCCTGCAGATCAGCAGGATGTAGTCCGGAGAACGGAATGAGTTGTGTCATAGTTTACAGCATTGCTGCGATATCTGCGCCTTTCAGCCGGACACGTCCGACTTCAGCATGGCTTTGGGTCACTGACCCTATATGGGATGGGACAGCCAACTCCATCCCTTAACCTCCTTAGTCGCCTCGTATGACATGCATGGAAGGTAAATAGTGTTGCTATTCTTTGCTCTCCTTTCGAGCACCGACAACACACGAGCGGTCAATTATTACCTTTGGTTGCACTTTAACTTTACGTGTTGTCATAATTTTTATTTTTTAATTTTTTCATGTTTTCTTAATGTTTATCATTGGGATTACGTATTTCATTATTTATCTTTGTTTCATCATTAGAATACGATGTTTCATTATGTCTTTTGTGGATAAATTTATGAATATTTTATTTCTCCACAGCCGAATATGAACTACGACAAGGTCAGCCGCGCCATGAGGTATTACTACGACAAAATGATATTATCCAAAGTCAGCGGAAAGCGATATACATACAGCTTCAATTTCCGGGTTATCATGAGAACACAACAACAGCAGCACAACCCGACAGATCCATCTGAATTTGCTGAGATTTTAGCACTTTTAAATACTTTACCAAGTTCGTCAGGTTCTAGTCATACAGGTGTAACTGCCGATTACACCCGTTCAGATAATGTGCCATCAACCGATTACACCCGTTCAGATCATGTACCACCTGGCGAGTACACCAGTTCAGATCATGTGCCACCTGGCGATTATACCCGTTCAGATAATGTGCTATCTCATATTAAAATTAAAGAAAATTTCGCAGATGATAGTTTTGCTCATTCGGATAACAATTCTGGTCTGTCAGATAACTCTCTCCAATCGTCAGGCACGGACATACTCAGATCTTCTATAATGAATTCTTCAATTCCAATGACAGCTCAGTCAACAGAATCTCGGAATGTAAATTTCTCCAGAGCTCGTGAAGAGTTTTCCGCAGATAAACTTACTATGTATTCAAATATCAATTCTCAATCCACAGAAGCCTGCATTCTAAAGGAACAGTATTCGAAAAACCATGCATTTGATAATGCTTCTTTCGTGATGGAAAACATTCCCTTGAATCGGAACGATCATTTTCCAAGTGAAACACAAATGGAATTCCAGCCAAGATCATTTTTGGACATGCCAGATGACAGAAAAGCTTACAGTAATTCAGCTATCTATCCAAGGTTTCATGCGCGGACTTCATCTCCGAGTATGATTAGACAGAACCAATCATCTCCGAGTACAGTCAGACAGAACCAATCATCTTCAAGTATGGACAGACAGAACCAATCATCTCCAAGTATGGTCAGACAGAACCAATCAAATTTAAGTATGATTAGTCAAAAACACTCATCTCCGATTATGGTCAGACGAAATCAATCATCACCAAATATGGTCATCCAGAGCCAATCTTCTCCGAGTACAAACAACCAGAAAAAATCATCTTCATCAGAATACCTTTATAAGAATTTCGCATTTGAGGCAATGCCCATTTCAGCAGAGATTAGAAGAAAGATGTGGGCGTCCCGAAAACAACTAAATTCCCCAAATAGTCCCCAGGAACTGCACTCACCATCAGCTCCTGATTATGTGAGAGACACTAGTCCATACAGACGTCCACGTGCAAACTCTGATTTTCTACGGAAACAATTTGTTCACAGCAACCACGGCAGCCTTCCAGCGAATATCACTGTTCAAGTTAATGGCAACTTTCAAACATCCTTCTGTAATTCTAGTCTCACTTTCCCACCCTCAACTCCTACATTCCAAACATCGTACTCTACTTCTAGTCCAACTCTCCCACCCACACCACACACATATCCACACTCTAATATTACATTTAATTCAACTAATGCATTACCACAAAATAATTCGATATTCCCGTATTCCAATATCACATTCCCACATTCCAATCACGTTTCCTCACAATCCAAACTTCCGCTTCAAAACTCAAGCCCCGTACTCCCTGAACCCAATAACATGTTCTCAAATTCCCCACTCCCTCATCCCCATTCCGCGTTTTCAAATTCATTTCACACAGTACCACAACCCAACTTTATATTTCAACCCAGCAATGTGCCAGTTCTTGCATCTTCAGAAAGTTGTCCTGCCAATTACACAAGTGAAAACAGTCTCCAGGATATCGTTCAGCCCAATAACATTCAAGGAATTTACCAACACGGAAGAATTTACCAACAACCACAAAACAACGCAACAACAAAACATCCGGTATACGAACTACAACACCAACAGCACATCCCACAATTTCCATCTCAAGTTCAACAAACACAACAGCCATGTCATATAGATGATCAAGGAAATAATAATAATGATTATCAACATTGGCATCACCCACATCATCAACATCTACTCACTCCTTTACATCATCATCAAGAAAATATTTTACATCAAAACTTACAACAACAGTTGTACTGTCAGCAACAACCTCAACAACAGCCCACAGATACAACAATATTACATCACAACAATATCCACACTCACTTGAACACACAAAAAACAGAAAAGAACGGAAGTGACATTATGCAACACATTTTTTCCACCACAATTTCCTAGCGATAGATTTCTCTTAAATATATAGATGAATCGCCCTATAGCACATTCTTTTATAACAAATTATCTTATATAAAAACACTTTTCGAAATCCACGATTATATTTATTCTATATTTTATTTGTGTTATATATAACGAATTTCTGTTATTGCATACATATTTTGTCGGCCCAGGAGATGTTGTTATAACGAGACTCCACTGCGACACGAAGTAAGACTTCAGTAATATTCCAGGAATGTCAGAGGGTGGACATAACATGAATAGCTTGAGATATGGAAATGACACTAATCTGTTTGTATCAGAAGTGAGAAAGATCTACAAGAATTAAGTTGAATAGAAGTAGCAGAAAACATGTTTCTATAATAACTAGAAGTCATAAGCGATGGATGTATGTATGAAATAAAGAATTACAGCGTGCAAGAAACATAATCTTATAGCGTGCAAGAAACATAATCTTACAGCGTGCAAGAAACATAATCTTACAGCGTGCAAGAAACATAATCTTATAGCGTGCAAGAAACATAATCTTATAGCGTGCAAGAAACATAATCTTATAGCGTGCAAGAAACAGAATCTTACAGCGTGCAAGAAACATAATCTTATAGCGTGCAAGAAACATAATCTTATAGCGTGCAAGAAACATAATCTTATAGCGTGCAAGAAACATAATCTTACAGCGTGCAAGAAACATAATCTTATA
Source organism: Meghimatium bilineatum (assembly GCA_034231615.1). NCBI lineage: Eukaryota > Metazoa > Mollusca > Gastropoda > Stylommatophora > Philomycidae > Meghimatium > Meghimatium bilineatum. The sequence goes on from CM067302.1 coordinate 17,587,098, forward strand.
GCGTGCAAGCAACATAATCTTATAGCGTGCAAGAAACATAATCTGACAACGTACAAGAAATAGAATTCAAGTATTTAGAAAAAAAGATAGCATGAGATGGAATAAGTTCAGAGGTAAGAAACAGAATGACGCAGGCTAAGGCAACATTCCGAAATATACTATGTAGTATGTCCCTGTCAATAAATGTGAGGAATAGATTACTTCAGAGCTGCGTAACACCGATTGTAATATTTGGATATGAGTCGTGAATAATAAACAAACAGGATAATAGAAATATTAGAGGCAAGAGAGAGGTGATTCTATAGAAGAATGATGGAAGGACCATGGACATCTAGAAAAACTAATGGGAAGGTGCTCAAAGAATCTAATGGCTGTTAATTAATAATTTAATATTAGAAATAGATCAACTGTAATTTTTGGGACATGATATGGGACAGGTAGGTCTAGAGAACATAGTTACTACGGGAATGATTGAAAACAAGAGATACCGAGGTCGACAGCATGAGAAAATAGGAAGGCTGACACTGTGGTATGGCTAAGAGTCAATAATGACAAGACACATCAAGGTCGACAGCATGAGAAAATACAAAGGCTGACATCTGATAAGTGGTATGGCAAAGAGTCAATAACGATCCTCACAAATGACACTGGAATTAGAGAGTTTGGGGATTCCATTCTATCCTGCACGACACGTGATGATGATGAAGTCTGCAACCTTCATTTTCGTTATTTCTAAATTACGGGAATTAAAAACAGCAACATCACATCGCTCAGACTGGAGAGCTCTAGTTTCTACACCATGCTCTGTATATATATATATATATATATATATATATATATATATATACATGTATATATATATACATTAAACATGTGGACAGGTGGGTAGACAGATAGACAATATATACAGATAGACAGGTAAGTAGGCAGATGATAGGCAAGCAGATAGGGAGATGGATGGATAGATAGATGGATGAATGGATGGATGGATATATAGATGGGTGGATGGATGGATGCATGAATTGCTGAGTGGATATATTATTAGATGGGTGTATAGATATATGGATAGATCGATATATAGATGGATGGATATATATACTATATTGCCAAATTCGACATCAAATATTCCTTACCCTAACCTCCTCAGGGAAAACAAACCATCTAATATTGCTGCATCCACCATTACACATGTTTTTAAATGTATTAATATATTTTCATATATATATATATATATACAAATATTTTGATTAATGTATGGCTCACAAACATGGACAACAAACAAACAATCAGAAGACACTATTGATGTCTTTGAGATGTGGATATATAGAATAAAAGGGAGAATATCATGGAAAGAGAGGATAACACAAAAGAGGTTTTAACAAAACTTAATGTGAAGAAAGAATTATTAAAGGAAATAATGATTAAGCAAATAAAATATTTTGGATACATTAAAAGACATGACAACTTGTTGAAGACCTTATTTGAGGGTAACGTCACAGGAAAACGAGCAAGAGGTTGGCAGCGATACAAGTGGAAGAATAGGTTACACGATGAACATGTTACAGTCTAGCAGAATGCGTCACTAAAACAAGAGACGGGATGTTGGAGACTTGTTGCAGCCAACCTTCGGAACATGATGATGATGACGATTCCAGAAATATTTGGTGTATGTTTACGCAGAGGAATCAGCAACTAAAGCTACAAGAAATGATGGCTGTAGTGTATACGTCATGTTTACAGAGGACTCCACATCGGACAATCCCGTTCTGCTACATGAATAAAATGCACAAATTTCAGGACAAACGCAACATTCTTACTCACAACTGTTCAAATACTCAATATTCGAGAATCATACCCCGAGAATCGAAATTTGTTCCGTGATTCAGAATCAATCTGACACATCCATATATACCAAACAAAACAACTTCAGTCGGACACATCCATATATACCAAACTAAACAACTTCAGTCGGACACATCCATATATACCAAACTAAACAACTTCAGTCGGACACATCCATATATACCAAACAACTTCAGTCAAACAACATCCATATATACCAAACAAGACAACTTCAGTCGGACACATCCATATATACCAAACAAGACAACTTCAGTCGGACACATCCATATATACCAAACAAGACAACTTCAGTCGGACACATCCATATATACCAAACAAGACAACTTCAGTCGGACACATCCATATATACCAAACAAGACAACTTCAGTCGGACACATCCATATATACCAAACAAAACAACTTCAGTCGGACACATTCATATATACCCAAAAAAAAACAACTTCAGTCGGACACATCCATATATACCAAACTAAACAACTTCAGTCGGACACATCCATATATACCAAACAAAACAACTTCAGTCGGACACATCCATATATACCAAACTAAACAACTTCAGTCGGACACATCCATATATACCAAACAAAACAACTTCAGTCGGACACATCCATATATACCAAACTAAACAACTTCAGTCGGACACATCCATATATACCAAACAAGACAACTTCAGTCATACAACATCCATATAAACCAAACAAGACAACTTCAGTCGGACACATCCATATATACCAAAAAAAAACAACTTCAGTCGGACACATCCATATATACCAAACAAGACAACTTCAGTCATACAACATCCATATAAACCAAACAAGACAACTTCAGTCGGACACATCCATATATACCAAACAAAACAACCACATTCAGAACATCAAACAAAATATCTTCCAATTATCTAGATAAACCACTTTAATACTACTATGAATACCAGATTCCACCAAAGACGGATGTGTCAGGCCATTAACGCAAATAAAACGGCGACACAACGCATTTCCATTCTCTAGACTACATCCTGCTGGAAATCTAGTAGGATAATGGTCCTGCTACAAGAGAATTTAGCCGGAGTTTGAGAATGAACGCTGAAGAAGAAGAGGAAGAATACTAGATCACTATGACATTAGTTGTAACGAAAAAAGCAGACGATTTAGCAATAACATCAGGCAACCTCTCTCAGATCTGTGTACCTCACAGCTTTAAGGACGCAAGGTCTCTGCTAGAACAATCCATGCGACTTCAGTGCAGAGAACTAAAAGAAAACTATAAACTTGAACAAGGCAGCATTAACAAATTGAACAGAAATTTAAAACTCACAATATTTTTACTGAAAACAGACCACTGCACTTTAAAATCACACATACCCAATCGGTATTAGAGATAATTGGGACTGGAGCTGTAGAGCAACAACATAAACACCACAACACACACAACACACACAACACCACAACACCACAACACACACAACACACACAACACACACAACACACACAACACACACAACACACAACACACACAACACACAACACACAACACACACAACACACAACACACACAACACACAACACACACAACACACACAACACACACAACACACAACACACACAACACACAACACACAACACACACAACACACAACACACACAACACACACAACACACAACACACAACACACACAACACACAACACACAACACACACAACACACAACACACACAACACACAACACACACAACACACAACACACAACACACACAACACACAACACACACAACACACAACACACACAACACACAACACACACAACACACAACACACAACACACACAACACACAACACACACAACACACAACACACACAACACACACAACACACACATCACACAACACGATCTATAACACAAACAACCTGCGCCACTCTGAAAGATAATTACTATTTACGATAAGTCTGTAATATTGATAAAAGACTAGGTTTTACTACCTATTCAATGTAATTAATCTGTATAATTAACTAGAGACTAGGTTTTACTAACTCTTCAATGATATTACCTTGTATAATTAAAGAGAGACTAGGTTTTACTATGATATTTCTCTGTAGAATTAACGAGAGACTAGGTTTTACTAACTTTTCAATGTGATTACAGTGAGTGTGTAATATGAAAGACTCTGTTGTATTAACTTTTCCATGAGATTACGGTGAGTGTGTAATTAACGAGAGAATGTTGTAATAACTATTCTATGTGAATATGATTCAGTATGTTAATGCCATGGTCAAACAATTTTAACATGGACTGACCCTTCACCCGCCCCCCTCCACGAATCATTCATATGAAATAGTTGACGTGAATAATGTACATGACTTGAATGCAATTTTTTAAATTGTTGAATTTTCAAGCCCCACATCTCATCGCATCGCCAGTGAAATATGAACGATCGGATATCGTTCCACGACCAGATTCGACCGAAGTGTGATTTGTGAAGGTTTACTAAACAATCAATCACTAACCCGGTGAGGATGTTGCATACACACTGTAAACCACAAATACAAGTTGTTTTTTTATGTACACAAATTTCAACAATGTTTTATAATACACATGGGGTCTATTTTAAATAGATTGAGATTCTCTGAAACGTAGAAACGTTATTAATTATTACTGTAATATCCAATGTCTTTCCTGTAAAGATTTTTGTTTACATATTTTAAAATACTGCAAATAAACATGTTTTGATTCATTAAATTCTTTTTTTAACTTATTTGATAGCGAACAAATTATTGTTTGTATTTAAATTTGTGTGATAATGAGTAGCAGTGATTTATCTTTAAGTTTGTGTGATTTCATTAGCAGTAATTATTGGCTGTGTTTAAGTGTGTGTGATTTCATTAGCAGTAATTATTGGCTATTTTAAGTGTGTGTGATTTCATTAGCAGTAATTATTGGTTGTGTTTAAGTGTGTGTGATTTCATTAGCAGAAATTATTGGCTGTGTTTAAGTGTGTGTGATTTCATTAGCAGTAATTATTGGCTGTGTTTAAGTGTGTGTGATTTCATTAGCAGTAATTATTGGCTGTGTTTACGTTTGTGGGATTTGATTAGCAGTAATTATTGGGTGTGTTTTAGTGCGTGTGATTTCATTAGCAGTAATTATTGGCTGTGTTTAAGTGTGTGTGATTTCATTAGCAGTAATTATTGACTGTGTTTAAGTGTTTGTTATTTCATTAGCATTAATTATTGGCTGTGTTTAAGTGTGTGTGATTTCATTAGCAGTAATTATTGGCTATGTTCAAGTGTGTGTGTGATTTCATTAGCAGTAATTATTGGCTGTGTTTAAGTGTGTGTGATTTCATTAGCAGTAATTATTGGCTATGTTCAAGTGTGCGTGTGATTTCATTAGCAGTAATTATTGGCTGTGTTTAAGTGTGTGTGATTTCATTAGCAGTAATTATTGGCTGTGTTTAAGTGTGTGTGATTTCATTAGCAGTAATTATTGGCTGTGTTTAAGTGTGTGTGATTTCATTAGCAGTAATTATTGGTTGTGTTTAAGTGTGTGTGATTTCATTAGCAGAAATTATTGGCTGTGTTTAAGTGTGTGTGATTTCATTAGCAGAAATTATTGGCTGTGTTTAAGTGTGTGTGATTTCATTAGCAGAAATTATTGGCTGTGTTTAAGTGTGTGTGATTTCATTAGCAGTAATTATTGGCTGTGTTTAAGTGTGTGATTTCATTAGCAGTAATTATTGGCTGTGTTTAAGTGTGTGATTTCATTAGCAGTAAATATTGGTTATCTTTAAGTTCGTGTGCTTTCATCAGCAGTAATTATTGGTTATCTTTAAGGATCGGCTCTCTTATTGCCGTGAACACCAACATGGTCAACACAGACATGAATGTTAACGTTTTTTCTTCGACCTCTACTGCTCCAAAACTACTAGTCTTGTATGAAAATCATATGGATTTTTCTGATCGTGCTCACCGAATTACTAAGGATAGAGTCACTAAGGATAGAGTCACTAAGGATAGAGTCACTAAGGATAGAGTCACTAAGGATAGAGTCACTAATGATAGAGTCACTAAGGATGGAGTCACTAAGGATAGAGTCAGTAAGGATGGAATCACTAAGAATGGAGTCTTTAAGGATGACGTTTATAGGGATATAAACACTAAGGATAGAGTCACTAAGGATGGAGTCACTAAAGATGGAGTAGTAATGATGGAATCACTAAGGAGGGAATCACTAAGAATGGAGTCACTAAGGATGGAGTCACTATGGATGAAGTCACTAAGGATGGTGTCGCGAAATCATCAAGGAAAGAATCACTAAGAATGGATTCACTAAGGATAGAGTCACTAAGGACGGAGTCACTACGGATGAAGTCACTAAAGATGGAATCACGAAGGATGGAGTTATTAAGGATGAAGTCACTAAGGATGCAGTCACGAAGGATGAAGTCACTATGAGTGGATTCCCTAAGGATCGAATAACTAAGGATGGAGTCACTACGGATGAAGTCACTAAGGATGGAGTCAATAAAGATGGAGTCACTAATGATGGAATCACTAAGGAGGGAATCACTAAGAATGCAGTCACTATGGATGAAGTTACTAAGGATAGAATCACTAAGAATTCCAATTCCCCTCCTTGCTATCTTTACTTCCCATTATGATTGTAGTCACAGTAAATATGCGTACTCATTTACGACCCTCTAATGGATGGGATACCTAACTCCACCCCGCAACCCTCATTAGTCGCCGCATACTAAATGCTTGAAAGATAATAACGGTGTTATTACTTTCCCTCTATTTTTGTCCCCGCAACTCACCTTTTACGAAAAGTAACATTTTATTTCTTATCCCTTTCAGTCTGTGTTACTGTAGCCCTCTCCTACTTGTCGGATATGGTATTGATTTTTTAATTGAACACCTGCAACTATTTGGATGTATGTAAGTTGGTCTACCTTTAGCCATAAAATTAATATTTATGCCCGACTTCAATGGGCTGTTACATGTATCAATACAAGAAACCGCCTTGCTGTTCATACTATGTAGAAACATTTCTTTCAACAAAAAAACAACGAAAACTTCCATTGTTTGGACATTTATGCAGACATGATTCCTTGACAAAAACAATACTTTAGGGAACTGTCGAAAGGAGGAGTAGCAGAGAAGAGCAAATAAAAACATGGACAGACAACATCAATGACATGACAAGACAAGTGATTTTCCTCAAACATCTGCATTGTTGAAGATAGAAAATCGCTGAATGACTCTGTTGCTGAAAAAAAAAATAACGGTGTAGTACAAGTAGACGCCACCACATGATTAGTTATTTCCCTTGCCTAAGTTTGTAAAATCATGTTCATCATGTAATAACTTAAATATTTATTTATTTAGGGTTGGGGTTAGTTGTGTAAAACACAACTGTCGTAACCCTAACCCAAAAACCATAAAATAAATTAATATTTACATTATTAAATGATAAATGTGAAATTTACGAACATAGACACGGGAAACTAAAAAACCTCACCCTGTACATGCCGTGGCGACTGCAGGAGCACGCGAACTTTTACCACAAAGCTATAACTGCCAGCTTCATGTAACTGTCTAATGGGAAACATGCGGTATTTGACAGATAATTTTTTTTTAGAACTACATCATTCTCCGGAATAATCCTGACAGAAGGTACTAAAACAGCGTCATTTATCTAGACCGGTGCAACTGATCATTGACTAATTTGTGTATAATTTAAGACATCGTGAAATAAAATACAGGGAGAAGTCAGATCAGCAGAGATAACATATGTTGTTTCAGATCAGCACGACAGGCACATCTGAAGAAGTACTTGCCTTATACTAACGAGCCAAAGATATACCCCCCCCCCCCCTCCCATATTTAAAATTTCTCATAAATTTCTTCTTAAATATTTCAAACATATCTTCACAGAAATATGCACAAATCCCTCGTTTCAAGTGCTTCTCATATTGTGTCAAGCTTTTATTAAAACTCGTTCAAATACCTACCCGACATCTCAAGAGCTCCTCGAGTACATTCTCCTGGTGTATTACCACGAGCGGATTTATAAATAGCGCGATAAGTGTCAATAAAAGACAAAAGACTGAAAATCAAGAAAAGTACGAAGAACACTATAACCAGCGTTATTCTGGTATCGAATACTATACAAGATGAATATAAAATAACGATTTTGAGTAAGTTGTTTCTAAATTCACGATTTCGATTATTAATTTCTTTCTGTTGAAAGGTTGAAAGGTTGAAAGGTTGAAAAGATGTAGAGGATTGACTATATTTAGGTTATGCACTGTATATGAGCTATGTACGGTCTCTCTTACATAAAGTGCACACCCGCCTGCTGATAGTATCACTCGCAGCACGTAACCCCGTAGCTTCAAGCGATAATCCCCAGGGATCTCAGAAAAAAAATCCACTTTATAAACAAGAAGGATGCGAACCCGTGACCTCTTAAGCAATAAGTGAACGGCTCACACACTGTGCCAGGGAGGCCTCCTTTTCTTTCTGTTTACTTTTGAGGAGCTGGGGTTTAATATGTCTATTTCCAACCATTTATATGATATGCAGACTTCTTCAAATGGGAACCTTGATAGTATAAGCTCATTCGGCCGTCAACCAGCAGATCAGGGTTTCGAGTTTACCCGTTACTATTATATCTAGAGCTAAACATAAACATAAACATAAACATACATGGAGAGAAACTACAACATAAACATACAGGGAGAGAAACTACAACAAGTAAAACAGTACCAATATCTTGGACACATAGTCACAAATGATGACAGATGTGAAACAGAAGTTAAAAGGAGAATAGGAATGGCTAAAAGTACCTTCAATGACATGAGGAAATTATTAATATCTAAACAAATTACAAACAAGTTAAAAATAAGAATTATAAAATGCTATATCTACTCTATATTAATGTATGGCTCAGAAACATGGACACTAAATAAACAATTAGAAGACAAAATTGATGTCTTTGAGATGTGGGTATATAGAAGAATTGGGAGAACATCATGGAAAGAGAAGAAAACAAATAAAGAGGTGCTAAAGGCACTTAATATAAAGAAAGAACTACTAAGAGAAATAAAGATCAGGCAAATAAAATACTTTGGACACATTAAAAGACATGACACCCTATTGAAGACCTTACTTGAGGGTAAAGTCAAAGGGAAGCGAGCAAGAGGTAGGCAGAGATACAAGTGGGAGAGTAACATCACACGATGGACAGGTTACAGTCTAGCAGAATGCACCACCAAGACAAGAGACAGGGGTATGTTGGAGATACGTTGCAGTCAGCTTTTGTTGCGGAGACGGCATTTAATGATGATGATTCATCATCATCATCAGGTGCCATGCCGGGTGGCGTAGGCGGTCATGGCTCTCCACAGCTCTCTGTCCACAGTATTATGTATCAAAGTCGTTGTTGTTTCTTTGCCGTGCCAGGTTGTCAAACTGTCTAATATTTTCTCACGTTGTCGCCCTCTGTCTCTGGTGCCTTCAATCTTGCCTGTTGTGATTATGTTCTCTAAACCTGCCTGTCTCATGAAGTGGCCAAAAAAAGAAGATTGCCTTTTTCTTATATTGTTGATTAAGGTACGTTTCGCATTTAACTCTTTTAACACATCTACATTAGTTTTTCTGGCAGTCCATGGTATTCTCAGCATTCTTCTGTAGAACCACATCTCCGTTGCCTCCAATCTCCCACTTTCCAGTTTGTTTATTGTCCAAGACTCGCACCCATATGTTAGTATAGGGGTTATATAGCACTGCAGAACTCTCTTTCTCACCTCTAATGACAAGGTCATATTACGATGATGATTATATCTATATATTTCTTGTTTTTTCTATGAATTTGCTTTAAGACATCCAGGATTGGATCGCTTTTCGGGCTATGACACATTCGGTGGCTTGGTATGCAGTAATATTGTGACGCAATAGAATGGGAGTAATTTCATCTTCTTTGTCTTCCTCTGCCTCTTTTTGTTTCCATTTCCTGTGCGAATATGGATTCATGCTCATTAAGTCATCATTATTCACAGTTTGAAATAAATATTATTCACGTTGTTCACACGGCTACCATGAAGTAAGATATCATCAGGGCTCATGCACTGGGAAAGTCGAGGGATGGCGACGAAGCTATTCAGCAAGTTCGATAGACAATGCGTTACAGGCTGATTCTGGTCAACCAGTAGAGTGTGGCGTTCATAGCTGAGATATTAGAGAGTTGGTATAACATTCGTGAGGTCCAGGGTTCAACTCCTGGTAAGGGCTTTTTTTAACAATGTATAAACAAAAAGTATATAACTGATGCTCTATAGATAATGAATTCGAATACAGTATTTATAATGGTTGTGAAGCGTACCGCACTGCTTTCGGCGGACCCAGAGTTAGCAGATAACTATATAGAATATCCACACAAGCCTAGAGATACAATCAGAACACCGACAGGAAAATTCTGCAATAATTATGATGCAGAAATCCAGGCAATTAGTGTGGCAGCTAAAAAACTGCTGAACTCCAACTCTGACCTACAGCCTGTGGTATTCCTGACAGATGCAAGGTCAGTGCTTCAAGCTCTCCAGTCTGGAAAACTAACAGACTTAAAAAAAACTACTTAGCGAATTGTCTTACCAGTATAGGGTAACCATGCAGTGGATACCCTCTCACTGTGGAATACCAGGAAATGAAAAAGCAGACCAACTGGCTAAGGAAGGTGCTGCCGAAGACCAACCAGATATACCAATCACCTACCATCAGAAAAAACAGATGATAAAGTCAATAAGAAAGCCACAAACACCAACACAAGATGACTATCACAATATGAACAGATCAGAACAAGTTATAATTCTACGTCTCAGAACAGGACACAACCGACTCCGCAGTCACATGTATACAAAGTTCAAGATTGGCAACACGGCCATGTGTACATGTGGACAGGCAGCACAGAGTACCAAACATATACTTCAAGAGTGTTCTGAGCATGAAACGCTGAGGCAGACATATTGGCGAGAGGAAACAACACTGGAATCAAAGCTTTATGGGACACTGTATGAACTACAAAAGACAGTGAGTTTTATTAAGGAGACAGAATTACAGATATAGACATGTTTCAAGTGAACGAAAGAAGAAGAAGAAGAAGCAGATAACTAAGATCCCAAAATTACCTCCTCGTGGTGAATTCTGGAAGCAGAAATACAACTGCTCTTGCTGATTGTGGCTAAATCTTTTGGGAATCGTGTCAGTGAATGTGGAGGCAGCAGATAGAAAGAGAATTGACTGCAAAAGAGACAGTCAATATTTCCAACACTACTGCGTCAATTCATGCAGTGGCACCGTTGACACAGTGACCCTAATCACTCCGGTCCGAGCACTGGAATGGCGGTCAATGAAGACGACACGAAAAGATAGATTCATGGTGAGATACGAAAAGATAGATGCATGGTGAGATACGAAAAGATAGATGCATGGTGAGAGACGAAAAGATAGATTCATGGTGAGATACGAAAAGATAGATGCATGGTGAGAGACGAAAAGATAGATTCATGGTGAGAGACGAAAATATAGATGCATGGTGAGATACGAAAATATAGATGCATGGTGAGATACGAAAATATAGATGCATGGTGAGAGACGAAAATATAGATGCATGGTGAGAGACGAAAAGATAGATGCATGGTGAGAGACGAAAATATAGATGCATGGTGAGATACGAAAATATAGATGCATGGTGAGAGACGAAAATATAGATGCATGGTGAGAGACGAAAAGATAGATTCATGGTGAGAGACGAAAGGACAACATACTGAATACAATGAAAGGGCAGCACATCGCCAGAGGACAGCGACAAGTGTAAGGAAATCATAACTACAATCTCTGTTAGCTCGAGATAAACTTCTAGTTATCGGTGCTCCTTACGGGCAGACACCCATACTCATTCGTGGGCACCCAACAACGTAAGCAGCCCTAGCCCATCTCTAATGTCGAGTTTTCCTATACCGGAAAAATACTCGCAGGGAGAAAGGGTTCAGTACCCGATGAGTTCAGGTAAAAATCGGAAACGGTTGTTTAGCTCAAGAACACACTTTACTCCCAAACTTGTGGTGAGACTCAGACTTGGACGTGGGATCATGATGTCAGTGAACGACACCTCGGCTAAGAAGGCGAAAGAGTACGAGTCTAACTCTTCTGTCGAGTTCTTCCTTAACCGGAATCAGGCTCATGAATGAGAAAAGGTGCAGTATTCGATGGGCACAGACATAAAACGTCTAATTACACTAGGCTAGTTCATTCGCTGTGGTACAATTTATGCGAGATAGTCATGAACAACAATCGTCTCGACGAAGAGTCATAACGTACCCGCTTGTCAGTCGACAGATAGGCAGGCTGTCACAGGCTATGGAAGCCCACTACCCCGATTAAAGTCATGACGAAAACGGATGTGCTGGATCTCGGATGTCCGGGCCACAAAGTGAACCAACCGAGGTGCAGATAACACAGTTCAACTGTGGAATTAGCTATACAACGTACTTCAAGATCCCCGGCGAAAATCACAAGATTTATTCATTGTGGTTATAAGAGAGTGAACGCAGAAGAAGAAGAATAATCATTTCTAATATTAGACTAGATATGAATATATCCTATAATTTGATGTGCGTCATCAAGCTTCTGCTGAATTTAGCGTCTTCCTTCCTAAATATAGTTTTTGAAAGACATGACCATTCAAGGTAATATACGGCAGCTAAGGTATCACGAAGTGTGGCTTTTTGTTCAAGTCTGTAAGTTGAAAATTAAAGAAAATACTTGTAAACTAGGAGAAGTTGTGTTTAATGTTGTAATATTAATCGCAAATTTAAGTGCGGGGACCACCTGGGACATCTCTTGTCAACTTCTCACCAGGGGCTGGCTTGACATGAATCTGAGATTACGTTTAGCTTTCTTCAGAAAAGTAATAATTGTAGCGATATCGTCAGATGAGATCTTTAGTAGAGAAGTGGTTAGTGATCTAGGTTCTTAGTTACGTGGTACAGTACTCTGTGGTTAGATTGATGACTTTTAGTTAGGTGGTCAAGTACTCTCTGTGATTACAGCGCTGGCTTTCTAGTTATGTGGTCTAGTACTCTCTAAGGATAGAGCGCTGGTTTCCTGGTTGCATGGTCCAGTAGTTAGTTTACCATATTCCGGGTAAGGTGGCTCAGTGTCATCAGCAAATAGTGCACTTTATTCCTAGTTGCGTGGTCTAGTATTTCAGTACTTAGTGCACCCTACTCGTGAGTGTGTGGTCCATCGTTCTCAGCAGGTGGTCCACTTTATTCCTAGTTGAATGGTACAGTATTCTCAGTAATCTGTGAACCTTATTCCTAGTCGAGTGGTCCAGTAGTTCAGCACTTAGTACACCTTATTCCTAGTCCAGTGGTCCAGTATGTTCTATAATTATAGCACTATATTCCTAGTTGGGTGGTCCAGTATTTTCTATAGTGCGACCGATCGGCAGTATAAGACTAATTCTCCCAAAATAATTAGTCTTGAATTCGTTCCTTCTTTGATTATTCCCGGATGTTCCGATGGTCAATAGTTATATATTTGGAAGTCAATGCTAAGGCTACTCCAAGAACATAAATAATAACCAATGGTAATCATGACAATAATTAAAAAACTTACCGAATGAAGGCCTGTTTACTTTATGCAGTTAAGTCTTATAAATTCTTTATATTAACGAAAATTAAACCAGTCTGTTCTAACGACACCGAATCGCATGACATCTATGCAAACGGATTTTTCCGTACATGACTAACCTCATCTCTAAAACAAAATGCGATTTTGTCAAGACATTCAAACTGTGTGCTCAAGTCACTGAGAACGAACCAATAGAGACAAGGACTATTACAACAAAAATGTACATCCTGTACAAATATTTAGGTTTTATAGTTTCGTCGATGATCAGAAACCAGCGATCCTTACTGGGTTTGGGTTTTTTCTTACTAGATCTAGGGGTTTTGTTTGCTGGAGTTAGTTTTTCTATAATTTTCTTAATCTGAAGTTTAATAAGGACATTTTCCATAGACAATCATAACAGGAATTTTAAAACTAATATCCAGCGGTGATATAAGTAGTATATGATGTTCAAGATGATACGTAGACGCCTCAATACGCCTCAATTACGCCTCCCAAGATGGCGGCCGACGCCTCACAACGCCTCAAGTACGCATCCAAGATGGCGGCCGACGCCTCACAACGCCTCAAGTATTACTTGAGGCGTTGTGAGGCGTCGACCGCCATCTTGGCGGCGTTGTTAGGCGTCGGCCGCCATCTTGGGAGGCGTAATTGAGGCGTATTGAGGCGTCTACGTATCATCTTGAACATCTAGGCATAAGGTTTTCCACTGAAACTTTTCTGTTGTTTTTAGGTGCAAGGTGATACAGCAAGGTCAATATCAGTGAAATTTGTAACCTGTGATTCACCTTTAGCCTGATAACCCAAGATAACGAAAATGACACATACAACAGCTGACCTTGTGTCGACCTCACCATTCTAATTATGAAACTTTTCCACACTTTTCCGTTGTTTTTAGGTGCAAGGTGATACATCAAGGTCAATATCAGTGAAATTTGTAACCTGTGAGTCACCTTTAGACTGCTAATCCAAGATAACGAAAATGACACATACAACAACTGAAGTTGTGTCGACCGCGCCATTCTAATTATGAAACTTTTCCACACCAGAAATTTTGTATCGTTCAGATTAGTGGACTATCGCACCCACATTTAAACCATGCGTTGTATTGGCTTATTTATAAAACATGTGTGTGTGGTGTCTAATGAATGGGCGTGAAATGGTGTTTCCATATAAATTAAACCAAGAAACAAGAAAGTTAACGCGGGCAACGAAATATATGAAAAACATGTTTTTAATATAAGCGTATGTAGCAATCTTTTATATAAATACACATTGAAAATAAAACTATCAAATCTATTTAACTAAAGCCGGTAACATAACAAAGGACTCGGGCCGGTAATACCAACAGCTGCAAACCATTAAAGCCCGCTGTATCTCAATTTAGTCCGTGGTCAGTGCATGGAAGCCCAGCGGGTGGTAATTAATCAGATCACGGAAAGCCTGGTTCGCTCAGAAACTGGTGTGCGCGATTCGTTTCTTTAAACCGAAAGTTAAGATTATTCTCTCTTCTCTCTCTCTCTCTCTTTCTCTCTCTCCCGCTCTCTCTACATATGTGGTACTTTATAAGCAGAGAAAGATTTTGGTTACTAACACAAGCTGTTGTATTTAGACAATTATTTTAAAAATAAAGCATATTATCAGTAATATTATAAACTATTATTATATACAAATAATGGTGTGTATAAGCACGCGTATTTCGAGGTATTTAAACACAGGAAACAAAATATTTGTCTTCTGTTAGTATAATCAAAGGTTCTTACATTTTAAACAACCGACCACGAGAAATCTTTTAGCCTGTATTCTTTTGATGTTATAACAGTCCTCTTGTGTGGTTATATTCAAGAGGTTCGCGTAATGTAAAACCTGTGGGTTGTTCCTGTGGTGTCATACCATAACATTTTTCGATGCCTATGACCAACGACCCGCATATATATATATATATATATATATATATATATATATATATATATATATATATATATATATATATATTATAACATGATAACCTAGCTATCAAGGTTTTCTCCCACAAATACACACACACCGCTTTTATGTTGTTAGTGGCCCGTGTGTTATTATACACTTCAAGAGTCTTTAATATCCAATATAGAAAGACACTCATTTCCCACATGTTAGTTTTGTTAGAGGTCAAAACCCCAAAAGGGTGCTGGGGCTCATTATGGCATATTCTAACATAGCTAATTCATAAACACAAAAGGTATGTGTAGGGTTTCTAATCAAATGTATTGAGGGCGTGCTCTATATAACTTATTACAACAAACAAAAATATAGAGATTTCAAGGAAATGTAAGAATAATGAGAGTGTAGCAGTTGATCTGCACAGGTACCGAAGCAACCGAAGTGACTAATCTTTGTTCGTGGCAAGCGGAAAATACCCTGAAGCGATAGAAAATGTTATTTTGGTTTTTTCATTGGTTAGATAGTTGACGACCCAACGCACGTGCATGATTAATCACCAGAAATTGGTATCCTGACCAGGTCATGACCCGGCCAATAGGTCCAGTAACACATGTATGCACTTAACCTTAGCCAGGGTCAAGGTGAGGGTGGCCTGACACCAAGCTAACCTAGCAGAAAATTTAACCTTAGCCAGGGTCAAGGTGATCTGCGCCCTATAAATACCAACAATTCTGAACTTATCTTCACTCTTAGAAGCACTCGCCTGGTGATAACACAACTACGTTTTCAGACTTTACATAGCCACAGCACCGACTATTATACTTCAAGAAATGGTGAGTTATGTGTCAGAATGTTATATGGTCAATCACTGTCTTATAACCTATCATTTTGCTCTCTACTTTATTCTCTATATTTGTATGTTTTTATGCTCTATATGCAATATGACGCGCCACCTGTCAATGCCCTATATTGGTTTGTAAAATGATTTACTTCTACATTAATTGCTTTGTTAATATATATATATATATATATTATATATATATATATATATATATATATATATATATATATATATATATATATATATATATATATATCTATCACCACTTGGCTTAGGTCTGTGGGCGAGCTGGGGTGTGTATCAATATTTACGGCCCGTATGCATAGCGTATACCTAGTACAAGTTATATATATATATATATATATATATATATATATATATATATATATATATAGTATAATTAATGTAATATATTATGTAAATGATATAATATATATATATATATATTTATATATATATATATATATATATACAGTTAATAATATAAATTAATTTGTTTATATATAAATATATATATATATATATATATATATATATATATATATATATATATATATATATATATATATATATATATATATATATAGTATAAATAATATATAGATCTTAATTAATTACATAATATTTAATATTAAATATATAGTTATTTTAAATATATTAATATATATATATATATATATATATATATATATATATATATATATATATATATATATATATATATATATATATACCCTACCTGCGCTATGCTATAGCTGGTATATTACAGGGTCTTTATTTATATGGTCTCTATCTAGACGCTATAACCACTGTCTCGCTATCTGACAATTTGTATTCTACTCCTTCACAGGCCACAATTATTCCAGCTAAGTACGTATGTGCTGTGTGCGCTAGGACGTTCACCCGCGGCTATGATCTTAAACGGCACATGGGTAGCCTTCATGAGGGCAAACGATACCCATGTATGATATGCCAGCAAGTGTATACAGTGTCGTATAATTTAGCTCGTCATATCAAGCAAGCGCATTCAGAAGCCAAGGTAGCCGTGAACACCGGGCTTAGTACAATATCAAGGCGGGTTGAACAACAAGCAGTTATAGCCACATCACTAGCTAACAGTGTAATAACCCCAAAGGAGCATATGGCGAGAACACCATCAAACCCACCAGTACAACCCATGGATACAACAAACACAACAGCAACCAGAAAACACCAAGCCCAACCAGATACCACCCCGGCTAAAAAACATAAATTGGATGAACTTGCTGAGCTACCGACTGATATTCTACAACTTTACAGAGACAATTGGGATACCATAAAAACTCATTCACGCATACTTACAAAGATGGCGCATTATACAATTTTTTCATTCACCTACAGAACCACACATAAACAACTGGCACGATACACTAATAACAATACACAACGCTCAAACTACACGTTACAAGATTAGTTTGACCAAACACGTTATTCTCCGCCATAAGGAGACCCTGGAACCGCGCTTTTTTCACGGTTCTACCAACAACGCCTCTGTGTTGGAGAGTCCCGTGATGATAAACAATCACACTGACCTGGATCGCTTTATTACAATGGTCAATGAGATCGACTCTACCAAAGTCGGTCTTAGCGTGCGACCCGACACCAAGTATGAATTAGAGAATATTTGTGCCACAGAGTTCTATCTATACTTTCTCTCTAATCACACACTAGGGTGTTCTTTAGATACAATTCCACCACATATATCAAATAATAAAGCTATCTATACATTACAAAACAACATAGCATCAGGCACACCTTATCACGATAACCTCTGTTTTTTTCGTTGTTTAGCTCTCCATCACAAACATAACATTAGAGCACTCAACATTCCAACGCATAGTTTATTAAGTGACTGGTACATCTATCAAGACACAGAACCACACATCGACTTTCCTGGTGTAACGCTTGACCTTCTGCCAAGCTTAGAAGACTGTTACCAACTGAATATTGACGTGTACGCGTTTGATGTGTTGAATGTCCTGGTGCCCATAGTCCGCAGCGGTAGTTCATTTCCTGATACAATGTACCTCCTTCAACATAATGATCATTTTATGTACATAAAAAATATTGATCAAGTCAGTCACTCCTTCGGTTGTCCCAAATGTGGGAAAGTCTGGAAACATAATTCACATTTGACACGCCATGAGAAAAACTGCAAGGGCGGTATCAGCACTGGCGTCTACCCGGGTGGAGTCTACAGCCCATACGACACTGTCTTTGAAGAGCTGGCAAAAATTCTACCACTCGAGTTGGTAGAGACTGGCTATATATATCCTTACAGGGCTACATTTGACTTCGAATGCTATTTCGATTCGTCCGACTGTGCGAAAAAGTCAACGAATAACACGACTTACATATCAAAACATATTCCCATGTCGTGTTCTGTAGCATCCAATGTACCTGATAAGAAAGACCCAGTCTGTTTCGTCAGCACGGGAGACCCGCAGAAACTGGTCAATAGTGTGCTGAAGTATTTAGTGGAAATCGCTGATGTCGCTGGAAAGCTCTTAAAAGAACGTTTTGCCGAGCATCTCAAGGTCTTGCGTCCAATGATAATATGGTAGAACATAGTTAAAGAGCATACAGAGACCATCAAGCGACCATGGCTGAAGCGTTTTTATATTTCAATATGTAGCAATTTGAGAGAATTTGTGTCTAGTAAATAGTCATAGCACGCCAGTTGTGTTCCGTGTGGGCTGATTGAAGTGGCTTAAGGTTTTGCTGTCACCTTTGTATACCATTGTTGTAACTCCTTTTTACATTTTATATTTCAATATGTAGCAATTTGAGAGAATTTGTGTCTAGTAAATAGTCATAGCACGCTCTCTAACACATACTTCACACATAATAGATGTTAGTTTTATTTTCACTGTGTATTTATATAACGAAGGCTCCGTTCTTCCTGATCTGTGGATAACCTCGGAGTTCTGTACCTGCCGATAACTTGAACCTCTGTAGTTTATAGAAGGGTTCTTTGTAACAGGACAAAGCATATAGTACAACGAAACAGACAATACACATATACAAATATAACAATGATTAAACCCGAACCAGAAAAACGTGACAGACATATTTTTTCAGAGATATAAAACATATTTATTTATGATTCGCGTACATTTTCCAAAATAATTAAGAAAGAAAAAAAAAGGTTCATGTTATAATTTACTGTCCATGAAAAGGAGTCCCAGTTGGTTGTAGTAATCGTCTCTTGGTTGGTTTCTTCTTTTTCTGTTCTGGTTGGTTGTGGGTTGCTACAGGCGTCTCAGGTACATATGTGGGTTCGTAGTTGGGTGTGAGATACATTTCTAGATTACCAAAATACTGCTCTGTGGTTGTAGACATTTTGTTGGCTGTATTAGCAATTGTGTTTGAAGGTGGGGAGGTTGAATTGGGTTTTGTGCCAAAAACACCACACACTCTATCAAATTCTTTCAGAATGACCTCTCGAAGGTCTACGAGATCTACAAAAGCTTGACGACTCATTGTGATGCCGGTTCTAGTTGGATACTTTATATTTGCATCACCATAGTAGCGCCGAACATGGATAAGTGGTCTCTTGAATGATGTTACGGCTACAGCATTAACACCATCACCTAATGGTTTTATCATATCATTGGCTCTGGAATAATAGGTAGTTGAGGAACTCATATTCCTAATTATTGAAATGACAGTACTTTTCTAACCTGGTAGTGCGTTGTGCTGTATTAGATAGTGAGAGTCTTATTTATATACAGGAGCACACACAACGCGGGGCGTGGGCACGTGCACGGTTGTCCGTGGTGATCTGATTGGTTACATCTGGTACATGCCGCATAGTTGACCCCACGCCAGTATGACCTTTTTGGTGTTCTGCTTGGTCACAGCTGGTACATGACCCAAGGGTGACCCCACGCTGGTATTAACATTGCAAATAGGGCAAAAGCGACCAGCCTTGATATATGATGATAATAAATGGCTTGGGAACGATGATCCCAACACATTATGTTTGGTATCTAGGTCACATATGGTGTACGCATGATCTTTGGTTGTCTTAGCCCTGCTGTTTGTATATACAAGGATAACATTTTTAGTCTTTATTTTATTATTTTCCCAATGTGTGACTGTGAAACGTGGAAATATAAGCGGCAGCGGCGCACCAAGCCCTTTTAACATTAATAGAGCAAGGAAAAATGGTGAGTTAGTCAACTTAATCATTGGGCTGACTTAAAGCTTTTTTGAAATGATGAGGTCTGTCTAAAGTGTAAGCCTGACTATTATTTCTTCCCTGGTCGTAGTGATCTATGATCTTACTCCTATGGCTGCTATCAAGCACGGGTGAAATGACCGGCTCAAGCCCCTTGACCCGCGTTCGAAACCGTTCCCGGTCTAAGGCGTAATAACCCCTTGTACCATGATGAGCTTCAACCACAAAAATACAACTAGTTATCAATTTACCCCCTGTAGCAAAATGAACCTGTAGAGTAAACAAAAGGAATATAGATTAGCTCGGATTGTTACAGTTATAGGTTATAGGTTACAGTACTTATAGGTTAGCACACTTTAGAAAAAAAAAAAAAAAGTTTGCATTAGCTGTACGTGCATATTATTATACACTAGTTACTCCACCACGAATATAATCCTACCCTGTGTAGTGATATCATAGGAAGAAAAAGTACCACGACAAAATAATCTCTGTTCGGTAATTCTATTATTATTTTTTCAAAGGTTAGCTTAAACACAATCAACTAAACCCCAATTACCACCTTACAACACCAACCAATATATATGTATACATACACATAATACCTTTCTACGACCCTGTTTGCTTTCAGTTCCTGAGACAGCGTGACAACGGGCGATGGTAGTGGTAGGATAATCATGCTCCCATTTAGCATTAATCTGACTAAGTGATGGTAAACATGCTTCTAGACTATTTGTCCCTGACTCGCGGGCTAGCTTAATGGTTTTTGTCTCTGATGATGGGTCTGATACGGCTTCATTTCTGGGTTTAAAGAGCGTGGCTAGCGTTAAAGACGAATTAAAGACAGAGCAGCTTATCGGGGACATCGATATATCTTCATTGTCTGACCACCCATCACTGTCTTCATTACTACCAACGCCCTCAGTTGCCTCAGAAGCTGAACACCAAGAAAAAAGGCCCCCAAGTGGACATCTATCGATCTGCATTTTCACTGGCGACGTTGGTCGTATCGGTTTTTTTGTTGTTGTTGGGATTTAAAAGGCACTAATGATGGAGAAGCCACACCTACCAGCTGCCTACGGGTAATGTTAGGGCCTATAAGAGTGAAGTGTATTATAGGGGTTGTGTACTACCTTCAACATTAACCACTACCAGTAATAATCTGCCGAACTAGCTAAACTCACCCGCACCACATAAACAATAGCTAAACATATAGGGTAGCTTGTTATGGGGTAGTACCTGAGCGATACGTAGTGAAAATTTTATTAATGTGTAACCTATACATAAAGGATGAAAAAAGGCTAACCTTCGTCATTGCCTTAAACATGCGCATCTCTGGGAATGACATCTCAGCACGGGCTATAAATACAAAAGCATAGGATTCTGATACTTTCAAACGAGCAAACACCTAGTTTTATATACGAACCAGCTACACCAATCGACTGTATTGCACTATTGAAGCGCAACCGAATAGGCAATACAGGTTTGGTACTGTGCACACACTCGGAGTAACCCATTCATCCCATTGGGTGATGTGTGTATATTTGTATTACCAACCATTTAAAAAAGCATACGTTATCGGCGCTTACTAATAGAAACTACCGGAACTTTGTCATTTTGAAGAATGGCTTATATAAGTAATGTTGTTAATATCTGAATAGGTTGTTTGTTATTCTAACAGGATTTTCGATCCTAGTCTTGTTTTTGTCTCTTCTTCAGACATGCGTTAACGGGCACATTCTCTACCTTTTCTATGGTATTTTGATGTTAAATTTAATGTCTGACATGTGTGAAATTCTATAGGGTCTTGGTTGTTGGCCCGTTTTGGTAGTTGCCAGCATGTGGGCGTGGAAACAAGTTGCTGTAAATGTGAATACATTTGTGTAATTTTTGGTGTGTATATTTTGGATGAATACACTATCATCCCGGTGATATATCGGGGTATTATTTATTACTATTGTTGTGCTCGTTGTTTATGTATATTGTTTGAGTTGTGTATGTATAGCCTGAATATGAGTTAGGGCTAACTATGTTTGGTATCTGCTTTGTAATTGGATTATTTACGCAGTCCATCTATTCTCCACAGACCAAGACGGCCACCAAAACCTACCTGTGTGTTCAATGCTTGAAACCATTCAGTCGCCTTTACACACTGCAAAGACATACACAAAATCTTCACCTTAAAAAAAGACATAACTGTAATGTTTGTGTTAATGTTTACACAGACGCTTCAACATTAAGACAGCACAGGCAGAAGTGTCATACACCCCAATTAGTAACAACGGAGGGGACTTTTAAACCTAGCGAGGGGCATCATAGTAATTTAACACCAACCAAGAACATGATACTAGTTGATCCCCAGGTGGTCGACGCCTTGCTGTATAAAACAGTCTATAAACCACCTGATTCTTTAACTTATTCTATGGGTGAGTTGGACCAAGAAATGCGGGCGGTTTTAGTTCGTGGTGATTTAACCAATCACGAAAATTCTAGACTATACCAAAAAGCATTACAACAGTATTTGAATCGACTTAGTCAATACAAAAACACACCTATGAAGCTATTAGAGAGCACGCAGTGTTCGGTACCAAGTGCTTCAATACAGAAAGATGAAGAGCCCACTGAGAAAATTCCAGAGAAAGTCGAAGTGATGCCTAAGACGCCACGGTTTCAAAATAGGCGGGCATCTAAAAGAACAAAAAGTAAAACAAGGGACAAAAGTCTGATTTGGGATAAGTGGTAGAAAAAACTGTAGAAGGCAACGCACCATTGCACAACAAATTGTCGACTGTTCAAACAAATATGATACTTATATAACATTAATAAATAAAATAAAATAATAAAACCACAACAATGTTGTTGTATTTATCTGTATTTGTGTGTGTGTGACTATATGTAAAACAAGATTGCTCATAAACATAAAAAACTATGCCGGTTTCCTTCCTAGCACGGGATCCCGTGTAACACGGGGTCTTTCATCTTGGACCTACATGGGATACCGTGCTACACAAGCCCGTGTAGCACGGGAGACGGTGTAGGTCCAAGATGAAAGACCCCGTGTTACACAGGATCCCGTGCTAGGAGGGAAACCGGCATAGTTTTTTATGTTTATGAGCAATCTTGTTTTACATATAGTCACACACACACAAATACAGATAAATACAACAACATCGTTGTGGTTTTATTATTTTATTTTATTTATTAATGTTATATAAGTATCATATTTGTTTGAACAGTCGACAATTTGTTGTGCAATGGTGCGTTGCCTTCTACAGTTTTTTCTACCACTTATCCCAAATCAGACTTTTGTCCCTTGTTTTGCTTTTTGTTCTTTTAGATGCCCGCCTATTTTGAAACCGTGGCGTCTTAGGCATCACTTCGACTTTCTCTGGAATTTTCTCAGTGGGCTCTTCATCTTTCTGTATTGAAGCACTTGGTACCGAACACTGCGTGCTCTCTAATAGCTTCATAGGTGTGTTTTTGTATTGACTAAGTCGATTCAAATACTGTTGTAATGCTTTTTGGTATAGTCTAGATTTTTCGTGATTGGTTAAATCACCACGAACTAAAACCGCCCGCATTTCTTGGTCCAACTCACCCATAGAATAAGTTAAAGAATCAGGTGGTTTATAGACTGTTTTATACAGCAAGGCGTCGACCACCTGGGGATCAACTAGTATCATGTTCTTGGTTGGTGTTAAATTACTATGATGCCCCTCGCTAGGTTTAAAAGTCCCCTCCGTTGTTACTAATTGGGGTGTATGACACTTCTGCCTGTGCTGTCTTAATGTTGAAGCGTCTGTGTAAACATTAACACAAACATTACAGTTATGTCTTTTTTTAAGGTGAAGATCTTGTGTATGTCTTTGCAGTGTGTAAAGGCGACTGAATGGTTTCAAGCATTGAACACACAGGTAGGTTTTGGTGGCCGTCTTGGTCTGTGGAGAATAGATGGACTGCGTAAATAATCCAATTACAAAGCAGATACCAAACATAGTTAGCCCTAACTCATATTCAGGCTATACATACACAACTCAAACAATATACATAAACAACGAGCACAACAATAGTAATAAATAATACCCCGATATATCACCGGGATGATAGTGTATTCATCCAAAATATACACACCAAAAATTACACAAATGTATTCACATTTACAGCAACTTGTTTCCACGCCCACATGCTGGCAACTACCAAAACGGGCCAACAACCAAGACCCTATAGAATTTCACACATGTCAGACATTAAATTTAACATCAAAATACCATAGAAAAGGTAGAGAATGTGCCCGTTAACGCATGTCTGAAGAAGAGACAAAAACAAGACTAGGATCGAAAATCCTGTTAGAATAACAAACAACCTATTCAGATATTAACAACATTACTTACATAAGCCATTCTTCAAAATGACAAAGTTCCGGTAGTTTCTATTAGTAAGCGCCGATAACGTATGCTTTTTTAAATGGTTGGTAATACAAATATACACACATCACCCAATGGGATGAATGGGTTACTCCGAGTGTGTGCACAGTACCAAACCTGTATTGCCTATTCGGTTGCGCTTCAATAGTGCAATACAGTCGATTGGTGTAGCTGGTTCGTATATAAAACTAGGTGTTTGCTCGTTTGTTAGTATCAGAATCCTATGCTTTTGTATTTATAGCCCGTGCTGAGATGTCATTCCCAGAGATGCGCATGTTTAAGACAATGACGAAGGTTAGCCTTTTTTCATCCTTTATGTATAGGTTACACATTAATAAAATTTTCACTACGTATCGCTCAGGTACTACCCCATAACAAGCTACCCTATATGTTTAGCTATTGTTTATGTGGTGCGGGTGAGTTTAGCTAGTTCGGCAGATTATTACTGGTAGTGGTTAATGTTGAAGGTAGTACACAACCCCTATAATACACTTCACTCTTATAGGCCCTAACATTACCCGTAGGCAGCTGGTAGGTGTGGCTTCTCCATCATTAGTGCCTTTTAAATCCCAACAACAACAAAAAAACCGATACGACCAACGTCGCCAGTGAAAATGCAGATCGATAGATGTCCACTTGGGGGCCTTTTTTCTTGGTGTTCAGCTTCTGAGGCAACTGAGGGCGTTGGTAGTAATGAAGACAGTGATGGGTGGTCAGACAATGAAGATATATCGATGTCCCCGATAAGCTGCTCTGTCTTTAATTCGTCTTTAACGCTAGCCACGCTCTTTAAACCCAGAAATGAAGCCGTATCAGACCCATCATCAGAGACAAAAACCATTAAGCTAGCCCGCGAGTCAGGGACAAATAGTCTAGAAGCATGTTTACCATCACTTAGTCAGATTAATGCTAAATGGGAGCATGATTATCCTACCACTACCATCGCCCGTTGTCACGCTGTCTCAGGAACTGAAAGCAAACAGGGTCGTAGAAAGGTATTATGTGTATGTATACATATATATTGGTTGGTGTTGTAAGGTGGTAATTGGGGTTTAGTTGATTGTGTTTAAGCTAACCTTTGAAAAAATAATAATAGAATTACCGAACAGAGATTATTTTGTCGTGGTACTTTTTCTTCCTATGATATCACTACACAGGGTAGGATTATATTCGTGGTGGAGTAACTAGTGTATAATAATATGCACGTACAGCTAATGCAAACTTTTTTTTTTTTTTTTCTAAAGTGTGCTAACCTATAAGTACTGTAACCTATAACCTATAACTGTAACAATCCGAGCTAATCTATATTCCTTTTGTTTACTCTACAGGTTCATTTTGCTACAGGGGGTAAATTGATAACTAGTTGTATTTTTGTGGTTGAAGCTCATCATGGTACAAGGGGTTATTACGCCTTAGACCGGGAACGGTTTCGAACGCGGGTCAAGGGGCTTGAGCCGGTCATTTCACCCGTGCTTGATAGCAGCCATAGGAGTAAGATCATAGATCACTACGACCAGGGAAGAAATAATAGTCAGGCTTACACTTTAGACAGACCTCATCATTTCAAAAAAGCTTTAAGTCAGCCCAATGATTAAGTTGACTAACTCACCATTTTTCCTTGCTCTATTAATGTTAAAAGGGCTTGGTGCGCCGCTGCCGCTTATATTTCCACGTTTCACAGTCACACATTGGGAAAATAATAAAATAAAGACTAAAAATGTTATCCTTGTATATACAAACAGCAGGGCTAAGACAACCAAAGATCATGCGTACACCATATGTGACCTAGATACCAAACATAATGTGTTGGGATCATCGTTCCCAAGCCATTTATTATCATCATATATCAAGGCTGGTCGCTTTTGCCCTATTTGCAATGTTAATACCAGCGTGGGGTCACCCTTGGGTCATGTACCAGCTGTGACCAAGCAGAACACCAAAAAGGTCATACTGGCGTGGGGTCAACTATGCGGCATGTACCAGATGTAACCAATCAGATCACCACGGACAACCGTGCACGTGCCCACGCCCCGCGTTGTGTGTGCTCCTGTATATAAATAAGACTCTCACTATCTAATACAGCACAACGCACTACCAGGTTAGAAAAGTACTGTCATTTCAATAATTAGGAATATGAGTTCCTCAACTACCTATTATTCCAGAGCCAATGATATGATAAAACCATTAGGTGATGGTGTTAATGCTGTAGCCGTAACATCATTCAAGAGACCACTTATCCATGTTCGGCGCTACTATGGTGATGCAAATATAAAGTATCCAACTAGAACCGGCATCACAATGAGTCGTCAAGCTTTTGTAGATCTCGTAGACCTTCGAGAGGTCATTCTGAAAGAATTTGATAGAGTGTGTGGTGTTTTTGGCACAAAACCCAATTCAACCTCCCCACCTTCAAACACAATTGCTAATACAGCCAACAAAATGTCTACAACCACAGAGCAGTATTTTGGTAATCTAGAAATGTATCTCACACCCAACTACGAACCCACATATGTACCTGAGACGCCTGTAGCAACCCACAACCAACCAGAACAGAAAAAGAAGAAACCAACCAAGAGACGATTACTACAACCAACTGGGACTCCTTTTCATGGACAGTAAATTATAACATGAACCTTTTTTTTTCTTTCTTAATTATTTTGGAAAATGTACGCGAATCATAAATAAATATGTTTTATATCTCTGAAAAAATATGTCTGTCACGTTTTTCTGGTTCGGGTTTAATCATTGTTATATTTGTATATGTGTATTGTCTGTTTCGTTGTACTATATGCTTTGTCCTGTTACAAAGAACCCTTCTATAAACTACAGAGGTTCAAGTTATCGGCAGGTACAGAACTCCGAGGTTATCCACAGATCAGGAAGAACGGAGCCTTCGATCTCTATAGGTAAAACGTGCTGAGCCCAGAACCGACTTATACAAGGGTTATACACACACCAAGATATCATTAGAAACCCCATCGTGGTTGGGGTCATAAGCTAGTCAAGTTAATTCAGGCACCAAAACCACTTTTCCTCTGTGTTATTTAAAGGTATGGTAACTATTATGGGTATAGTAAATAAGTCCATTTCTATATTGGTTATTAAAACCGTTGAACCATATAATAACACCCATGCTACTAACAGAATAACACACCGATGGGTTTGCAAACAGTGGAAGGGCCACAGCTGGGTTTACAAACAGTGGAAGGGCATTTTGTTTGTTGTAATAAGTTATATAGAGCACGCCCTCAATACATTTGATTAGAAACCCTACACATACCTTTTGTGTTTATGAATTAGCTATGTTAGAATATGCCATAATGAGCCCCAGCACCCTTTTGGGGTTTTGACCTCTAACAAAACTAACATGTGGGAAATGAGTGTCTTTCTATATTGGATATTAAAGACTCTTGAAGTGTATAATAACACACGGGCCACTAACAACATAAAAGCGGTGTGTGTGTATTTGTGGGAGAAAACCTTGATAGCTAGGTTATCATGTTATAATATTTTTTCCTTTCCACATTTGTTTTCACCAGCTTTACCGGTAAAAAAATAAATTGTTTTCCCTTTTATACGCCGATCAGGCATACCGGGAAATAACGGTATTAGGTCTGTACTTTTTCATGACCAACAGGATATCCTGGTATGTTACATAGTTCTACCAGTGGATGCAAGATATTTAGATCTTCTAAACATAATGAAAGACACTGAAAAGGTTGTACAGAGCCGAAAAGCTTACAGATTAACAACGAGGGCAGCAATCTGCAAAAGATACTTCACATAGATATCTATACCAGTAGCGTATGGTAATTTTCTCAGTGGGGACTAGGTTTCATTATATGCCATAGGATAAACAATATATATATAAAGTACCACATATGTAGAGAGAGCGGGAGAGAGAGAAAGAGAGAGAGAGAGAAGAGAGAATAATCTTAACTTTCGGTTTAAAGAAACGAATCGCGCACACCAGTTTCTGAGCGAACCAGGCTTTCCGTGATCTGATTAATTACCACCCGCTGGGCTTCCATGCACTGACCACGGACTAAATTGAGATACAGCGGGCTTTAATGGTTTGCAGCTGTTGGTATTACCGGCCCGAGTCCTTCGTTATGTTACCGGCTTTAGTTAAATAGATTTGATAGTTTTATTTTCAATGTGTATTTATATAAAGATTGCTACATACGCTTATATTTAAACATGTTTTTCGTATATTTCGTTGCCCGCGTTAACTTTCTTGTTTCTTGGTTTAATTTATATGGAAACACCATTTCACGCCCATTCATTAGACACCACACACACATGTTTTATAAATAAGCCAATACAACGCATGGTTTAAATGTGGGTGCGATAGTCCACTAATCTGAACGATACAAAATTTCTGGTGTGGAAAAGTTTCATAATTAGAATGGTGAGGTCGACACAAGGTCAGCTGTTGTATGTATCATTTTTGTTATCTTGGGTTATCAGTCTAAAGGTGAATCACAGGTTAAAAAAAATTGTTACAAAGTTCACTGATATTGACCTTGATGTATCACCTTGCACCTAAAAACAACGGAAAAGTTTCAGTGGAAAACCTTATGCCTAGATGTTCAAGATGATACGTAGACGCCTCAATACGCCTCAATTACGCCTCCCAAGATGGCGGCCGACGCCTCACAACGCCGCCAAGATGGTGGTCGACGCCTCACAACGCTTCAAGTAATACTTGAGGCGTTGTGAGGCGTCGACAGCCATCTTGGATCTTGATGTATCACCTTGCACCTAAAAACAACGGAAAAGTTTCAGTGGAAAACCTTATGCCTAGATGTTCAAGATGATACGTAGACGCCTCAATACGCCTCAATTACGCCTCCCAAGATGGCGGCCGACGCCTCACAACGCCGCCAAGATGGCGGTCGACGCCTCACAACGCCTCAAGTAATACTTGAGGCGTTGTGAGGCGTCGGCCGCCATCTTAGATGCGTACTTGAGGCGTTGTGAGGCGTCGGCCGCCATCTTGGGAGGCGTAATTGAGGCGTATTGAGGCGTCTACGTATCATCTTGAACATCATATACTACTGATATATTCCAAAAGGTCAATATATTTGGGGAAAAATCATTAAAAATCTCATTGTTCTCAACCTGTGGGTCGCGAACACTTTATTAGTCGCTTAGGACCCCATAGAAAAACACATATTATGAAGTAGCAGCGAAAATCATTATATGGTTGGGGGATCACCACACCATGAACAATTGCATTAGAGGGTCACGGCATTAGGCAGGTTGAGAACCCATGATCTAATTTCACACACAAATGCACAAATGTGTTTTTATTTAGGCAAATAAGTTTCCCTTAGTCTTAGCAAGTTTTATACCCTAGCAATATTTAGATGTTTTATGTAGTCTGTGGGTGATCTTAAGTTTTTTACAGGGCTATATGGGGATTATTTAGGAAACGTCAATAGTAATGCTGACTGCAGTCATTTGATTCTAGATTAATTTTTTTCTTTCTTTTCGCTTTATACCTCTTTATTCTTTTCATCGTCATAGGTAGCCGCGTTTTCTGAAGATGGCTTTTATGTTTGCTTCATATATGTTTATTTTCGTTGACTCTTTTTTTCCCCCTGTAATCCATCTTTTGCATGGTCTGCTCCGGGCTCTGTATTCATCGTGTCAGTACAGCATTACTATTTTGAGGTGCACTATCGGATGGTAGTCTGGAAGCACGAGAAAGCCACTGAATCTGTTGTCTTCTGATGTTCTTCTTCTTCTTCTGCGTTCGTTCTCAAACTCCTGCATATTAGCAGGAAGTAGTCCGGAGAACAGAATGCGTTGTGTCATGGTTTGTAGCATTTCTGCGATATCTGCGCCTTTCAGCCTGACACATCCGACTTCAGCATGGATCCTATATGGGATTGGACAGCAAACTCCATCCCATAGCCTCCTTAGCCACCTTTTACGACATGCGTGGAATGTAAACAGTGTTGCTAATCTTTGCTCCACTTTCGAGCTCCGGCAACACACGGGCGGTCTTCTGATGTAATCCAGGATTGGCATTGTGTTTGTTAGTCGCCTGATTGTTTCATATGCTATTGTCTTTTACTGTAAGAATTCAACGTAGAAAAGTTATGTCTCTTGTAACAAGTTTGTTTACATTTGGCGTTTGTTGTTAGTGTCCACGTTTGACATTAGTAGAATAGTAATGGTACAATGATCGTTTTACATAGTGCAGTTTTAACACTGACAAATTAGACAGAAGTAGACGAAACAGTTGTGACAGAACGAAAACAGTGCCATAACAAAATAAAACCTTAACATCAGCAAAAACGTGTTTAAAAAAAGGACGACGCGTGGACAATAGCAGTCAGATGGGTCTTTTAAAATCATGCGGTTTGTTGCTACACGCAATGATGCACTAACAGACACTTAAGCGTAACGAAGAAATAGGAAGCTACCACAAACATACGCCATTTATTATCACGTCACTCGGGTCGTTACCTAGCAACGTAGGCGTCTATGACACCCACGCAACATGTGAATATGGCGACAGAAACAGATCAGCTTGATGGCGTTACGAATTTCACAAATCTAACACTTCAGTATGAATGACGTTCAGTTCTATAGCTGAATACAACCACAAAATACTCTGGTTTAAATAAACAATGGCTTTGCGGGTATCCATACATTTGATTCTAGTAATGTTCATGAGAGTGTTTGTTATAATAATTTGAGGTCTTTTCAGAATTTCTGTGGAATTTTTAAAGAAATATTTAGAATTCTTATTCAGTGGATCTCAGATTAATGCGAACGAGGACTCTGAACTTTTGTGAGAGAGTTTCAACCTAATAGCGATCAATCGCAAGCGCTGATATGTACAGTTTTAGACTTGTGTGGTTGTATATGTGTAATGTATACAGAATGGAAGAAAGCCCCAAATATGGTATAGAATAACCTACAACATTTGTAACACGTTTATTCAGAGTAAAACAGCTGTATATTTGCTTTTTCTACTCTTTCCGTCAACCATTTTTCTCTGTGCGTCTGAAATTTGATGCGTCTCAACGATGCGAGCACCCACATTGAACGATTGTGAGACCGAACTCCTGGATGTGAAGCCGATATTAAATCTCTTCAGAAACACTTGAAGAGATTCATTGAAACGTTCTATCTTCTGCCCGCCGACCAGCAGTGTTCCCTTAAGGATGTCAGCATAAATCATCTGTTTTGAGATTCGTTAGTCAGGCAAGCGTACAACATTCCTAGGCTATCACAGCTAGGCTTACTTCAGCACTGTATGAATATATGGCAGATTTATTTGAATATTTATCTCTAGTGAGGGCTTCAGTATCAAGAACTTTATTTTGCCACTTTATTATGTTGTTAAGTCTAGGATACGGCATGTGCCTATCCGATTTAACACCCAAACGTAGAGGCAGGTTGTGAGCATAATTACGCCATATATATATATATATACATGAAGTGATATTAAGAAGCAAAAACAATAGCTGATTTCGAAATGAGAAGCTACAGAAGAATGTTACGTATACCATGGATAGATAAAATGACAAATCAAGAGGTGTTAATATCAATAAATGTGGAAGAGGGCTGGTTCCTAACAAGAAAAGTGTGGGTTATTTTATTCTTTTTGGTCATATAAAGGAACATAACAGCATGAAAAGATTAATAGCTGGCGGCAGAGTTAACGGTAACAGTGGAAGAGGGCGCCCAAGACGGTGATGGTTCAGTGATATATCTGAGTGCTTAAACATACTTCTAGCTGCGGCAGATCAACTCGCCCATAATCACGGAGTGTTCGGATAATCCATAAGGAAGAACACGATCTGGAAAGAATATGTCACATGATGATGATGATGATGATGGCATATTCTTTCCAGAACGTTGTCTTCATCGTCAATTCTCTGAAACTCTCTCTGTTCCAGACAAGCAGTGCTGCATTGACCGGACACATATGCATACATTTTTCGATGTCGCTGGACCATCGCCATAATTATTTCATAGACTGCTAATTTTGTATCAAGGATGTTGTCATTTCCTTTTCCTCATATTGTCACACAGAAACTCACGCCAACAGTCGCTTTGGAGATTCAAACGTTGACTCCGGCATCAGCACATTCTGTTCTGGAGAGAGTAATATCGAGCGAGATAGGTTAATACATGACCAATCGCACGAATAAAACCTACCTATTGTCTATTGTCTTTCCCCTGCTGGTTTGTTATCCACTCTTGCCGTTATGCGTAGGGGACGCCCGTGTGTTGCCGGGGCCCGAAAGGGGAGCAAAGAATAGCAACATTGTTTACGTTCCATGCATGTTGTAAGAGGCGACTAAGGAGGGTATGGATGGAGTAGGCTGTCCCATCCCGTAAAGGGTCAGTGCTCCAAAGCCATGCTGAATTCGGATATGTCAGGCCGAAATGTGGATGTTGTAAACCATGACACAACGCATTCCGTTCTCCGGATTACATCCTGCCAATCTGCAGGAGTTTGAGAACGAACGCAGAAGAAGAAGAAGATGCGTAGGGGTGATTGAAGCTCGAGCTTGCGTTCTAAAGCCAGATGTGTGGCCTCGGCTGTGCTATGACGGTGACTATTCAGGATGTCCCTGACGTTTTCTATCCTTATTTTCCGTGGTCTTCCTCTGGGTTTGTACCCTGATAAAAACCTACTTATATAATTATAATACACCCTGTAATATTTGTGGTTCATATTTTGTATTACTATTGTGCTTTTCGGTACTATGATCGCAGTCCAACCTCCGTTTCTGTTCTTGTTTCCTATTAGTACCTATCTACGTATTTTGTGGTTAATTGATCTAAATATTATATCAATAAATAATCAATATTTAATTAAAAAAACCTTTATTTAAGGTTAGGGGTTAGGGTTAGTTATGTTTTACACGACCAATCCTAACCATAAATATAGTTATATTTAAATTCATAAATGATAAACATAAACGGATAAATATAGGCAAGGGAAATAATGCCACAGGTTAACACTGATTGGCGCAACGAAGGTTGGACTGCGATCATAGCGCCTACTTTTCTTTGGCCACTATTTACATCTATAATCTCAAAATGGATGAAAATATATACAAGTGTGACCAATATTGCTTAATAAAACAAGCTAACAACGAGGCACATCGAGAAACGGCGTTTCGACTAAGATAACTTCGTCTGCGTTAATTATCAAACTCCTGCAGATTAGTAGGATGTAGTCCGTAGAACGGAATGCAGTGTGTCATGGTTTACAACATTGCGGCGATATCTGAGCCTTCCGACTAAAAGAACGAAACGAAACTATTTTTAAAACGTCTTGTGTTACTCATGCCTCCCTCTCCCCACCACCCCCCACCTTTTCAGCTTCTTGTTGTTTCCCGGATATTGTTGTTGTTATCTCCTGGTCACTATTTATACATTTTGTGTTAATCAGCTATTGCTAGCTGTACATATCCACAGCAATAATGATTTCTTGTGATCTATCGGCGATAGATACAGCTAATATTGACAATTGAGAGACAATTATTATTGACATTATTAGGATTATGGTACTATTAGCGGGGACATTACCTCAGTGTGTTAGTATCGATGGTCAGTC
Organism: Meghimatium bilineatum; assembly: GCA_034231615.1. Taxonomy (NCBI): domain Eukaryota; kingdom Metazoa; phylum Mollusca; class Gastropoda; order Stylommatophora; family Philomycidae; genus Meghimatium; species Meghimatium bilineatum. The sequence continues at coordinate 17,621,650 of CM067302.1, forward strand.
AAATCGGATCAGAAGCTGTAGAATTTATGTTCTTGGAAATGACTTCACTAATTGACACCTATTTAAAGAAATATCATGACATTTAGACGAAGGGTGAAATAAACTGATGTTGCTGCCAATGTGTCGGGATGTAGAGCAAGGGATCGTGTTGTAGAATTGGTTATAGAGCAATGAATCGCGTTGGAGAGAAATGATTCGCATTGTAGAGAAATGGATCGCGCTGTAGAGATATGGATCGGGTTGTAGAGAAATGGATCGGGTTGTAGAGAAATGGTTCGGGTTGTAGAGAAATGGATCGGGTTGTAGAGAAATGGATCAAGCAGTGTTTTTAATAGGATCCTCTATTAAGTAAAACATTTGTTAAATATATCTCTCCGAGTTCACGGCTTGGATGTATCTCGAGTTCACGGATTGGATGTTTCTCGAATTCACGGCTTGGATGTATCTCGAGTTCACAGCTTGGATGTATCTCGAGTTCACGGCTTGGATGTATCTCAAATTCACAGCTTGGATGTATCTCGAGTTCACGGCTTGGATGTATCTCGAATTAACGGCTTGGATGTATCTCGAGTTCACGGCTTGGATGTATCTCGAGTTCACGGCTTGGATGTATCTCGAGTTAACGGCTTGGATGTATCTCGAGTTCTCGGCTTGGATGTATCTCGAGTTCACGGCTTGGATGTATCTCGAGTTCACAGCTTGGATGTATCTCGAGTTCACGGCTTGGATGTATCTCGAGTTCACGGCTTGGATGTATCTCTAGTTCAAGACTTGGATGTATCTCGAGGTCACAGCTTGGATGTATCTCGAATTTACAGCTTGGATGTATCTTGAGTTCGCGACTTGGATAAATCTCGAGGTCACAGCTTGGATGTATCTCGATTTAACAGCTTGGATGTATCTCGAGTTAACGGTTTGGGTGTATCTCGAGTTCACGACCTGGATGTATCTCTAGTTCAGGGCTTGGATGTATCTCGAGTTAACGGTTTGGGTGTATCTCGAGTTCACGGCTTGGATGAATCTCTAGTTCAGGGCTTGGATGTATCTCGAGTTCACGGCGTGGATGTTTCTCGAATTCACGGCTTCAATGTATCTCGAGTTCACGGCTTGGATGTATCTCGAGTTCTCGGCTTGGATGTATCTCGAGTTCACGGCTGCGATGTATCTCGAATTCACGGCTTGGATGTATCTGGAGTTCGCGGCTTGGATAAATCTCGAGGTCACAGCTTGGATGTATCTCGAGTTAACGGCTTGGATGTATCTCGAGTTCACGGCTTGGATGTATCTGGAGTTCGCGGCTTGGATAAATCTCGAGGTCACAGCTTGGATGTATCTCGAGTTCACGGCTTGGACGTATCTCGAGTTAACGGCTTGGATGTATCTCGAGTTCACGGCTTGGATGTATCTCGAGTTAACGGCTTGGATGTATCTCGAGGTCACAGCTTGGATGTATCTCGAGTTCACGGCTTGGACGTATCTCGAGTTAACGGCTTGGATGTATCTCGAGTTCACGGCTTGGATGTATCTCGAGTTAACGGCTTGGATGTATCTCGAGTTAACGGCATGGATGTATCTCGAGTTCACGGCTTGGATGTATCTCGAGGTCACAGCTTGGATGTATCTCGAGTTAACGGCTTGGATGTATCTCGAGTTCACGATTTGGATGTTTCTCGAATTCACGGCTTGGATGTATCTCGAGTTCACGGCTTGGATGTATCTCGAGTTCACAGCTTGGATGTATCTCGAGTTCACGGCTTGGATGTATCTCGAGTTCACGGCTTGGATGTATCTCGAGTTCACGGCTTGGATGTATCTCGAATTCACAGCTTGGATGTATCTGGAGTTCACGGCTTGGATGTATCTCGAGTTAACGGCTTGGATGTATCTCGAGTTAACGGCTTGGATGTATCTCGAGTTAACGGCTTGGACGTATCTCGAGTTAACGGCTTGGATGTATCTCGAGTTCACGGCTTGGATGTATCTCGAGTTCACGGCTTGGATGTTCCTCGAGTTCACGGCTTGGATGTATCTCGAATGCACAGCTTGGATGTTCCTCGAGTTCACGGCTTGGATGTATCTCGAGTTCACGGCTTGGACGTATCTCGAGTTCTCGGCTTGGATGTATCTCGAGTTCACGGCTTGGATGTATCTCGAGGTCACAGCTTGGATGTATCTCGAGTTCACGGCTTGGATGTATCTCGAGTTCACGGCTTGGATGTTCCTCGAGTTCACGGCTTGGATGTTCCTCGAGTTCACGGCTTGGATGTATCTCGAATGCACAGCTTGGATGTTCCTCGAGTTCACGGCTTGGATGTATCTCGAGTTCACGGCTTGGATGTATCTCGAATTTACAGCTTGGATGTATCTCGAGTTCACGGCTTGGATGTATCTCGAGTTCTCGGCTTGGATGTATCTGGAGTTCACGGCTTGGATGTCGGTAAAAAAAAGGTAAAATGTGCCGTCTATAATTATAAATAACCCCTCAGACTAGGAGGCATATCGCAGAGAGTTGTCATCTGAGTATGAAAGAAGACTATTACAAATCTCCCAGTGCATATAGGAAACAAGATCGTCATCGCTGGTTCTTCTACGTTCTTTCAGAAACTCCTCCAGATTAGCAAGATGTAGACAGGAGAACGGGATGAACTGTGCCTTGGTTTGCAGCTTTGTGGCGATATCTGCGACTGTGACCCAACACATCCGACTTCAGCATATCATTTGTGTCAGTTTGACCCTCTATGGGTTAGGACAGCCAACTTCACTCAATAAACATCTTAGTCGCCTCTTACGACATGCATGGAAGGTAATCAGAGCTCATATTCTTTATTCTCACTCCTAAAAGTAAGAAATAAACGAATGACCTGAAGATCAAAGTAATCAATTGTTTATGTTTGAAGAGATCTAACAGCATAGAGGATTGACATAATTGTACCAGAATTACCCTATATACCAGAATAACGCAACAGGCTGCCTTCAGAGAGTACCACTCATAGCATGTAACTATGTAGTTCCATATTATAATCCCCAGGAAGCTCCGATAAAAATATATTTTAAAGATTCCCAGAAAATAGTAAACAAATTTTCGGCGCAAGTAAAGTATAAGTCTTCGCTGTGAACTTTGCTCTAGTTTCGTGGTATGTCCTAACCTTTGTTGTCCTAACCTTGAGTTATTCTTTACTTGTACCCACATTTGCAAAAAGACAAAATATAACGCTGGTGATAGTTATTGTCCATAATATTTTTATTTAATTAATTTTTTGTCAAAGTCGAAATTGTGACTTTCTTCCGTACTACTTTTTTCTGTGTGAAAATAGTTATCTGTGCCTGAATTAACGCACTACATCTACTGATTGTGGCTATTTTTACCGATCTCATTGACCCTAACTGCATTGATCCTGGGGAAGATTGGGTGCCCAATCACCCGTGTGTTGCCGGGGCCCGAAACGGGAGCAAAGAATAGCAACACTGTTTATCTTCCAGACATGTCGTAAATGGCGACTAAGGAGGTTATGGGATGGAGTTGGCTGTCCCATCCCATATAGGGTTAGTGATCCATTACCACGCTGAAGTCGGATGTGTCAGACCGAAAGGTACAGATATCGCAGCAATGATGTAAAACATGACACAACGCATTCCGTCCTCCGGACTACATCCTGCTAATCTGCAGGAGTTTAAGAACGAACGCAGAAGAAGAAGAAGAAGGATGCCCAATAAATTCGAGTGTTGAGGGAGATAAACAACCCCATACGCGCGAGCATGGCCCCCAGTTTCAATAGGTAAATCGATGGATCAATATAACATAGAGAAAGCGTAAAGATACTTCGTCCGTTCAGATTTTGACATTGTGAATTATCGTCTATCTCCAGACTGAGTGAGATTGATTTAACGATAGGAAGGCTGCTGTTAAACTATATATCTGTACAATTGTAAAATTGTACTACTGTAACACTGTACAGCTGTAAAACTATATAACTGTAAAACGGAATAACTGTAAAACTGTACAATTGTAAAACTGTATAATTTTAAAACTGTATAACTGTAAAACTGTATAACTGTAAAATTGTACAATTGTAAAACTGTATAACTGTAAAAGTGTACAATTGTAAAACTGTATAACAGTAAAACTATCTAACTGTAAAATTGTACAACCTTATAACTGTAAAACTAATGTAAAACTGTATAACTGTAAAATTGTATAATTGTAAAACTGTATAACAGTAAAACTGTCTAATTGTAAAATTGTACAACTGTATAACTGTAGAACTGTAATGTAAAACTGTCTAACTGTAAAATTTTACAACTGTATAACAGTAAAACTGTCTAACTGTAAAATTTTACAACTGTATAACTGTAAAACACAAGCTGGATCCGCTTGTAAATATAGGAACAGTTCGTACACAGAAACATAATAGATATATGAAGAGACCGATTATTTCAACTTTGAATCGGAACCGTCAGCAGCTAAACTCTGATGGATTTAATGAGACGTGTATCAGATACCCTATGGACTTGTCGGACGTGAGCTGATGATAGCCTGCAGTTTTACTCCTAAGCAACAGCGAATCGAAGATATCTTCTTCTTCTTCTGCGTTCGTTCTCAAACTCCTGCAGATTAGCAGGATGTAGTACGGAGATGAACATAAAATATAACTGATGAACATAAAATATAACTGATGAACATAAAATATAACTGATGAACATAAAATATAACTGATGAACATAAAATGGAGCGACTTCGTCACAAATAGTGATCTAAGAGACAAAACACACCAAGAGTATGTTTCAAACATCATAAGAAAACGAAGATGGAAATACCTTGGTCACGTTTTACGAGTAGATGTAAACAGAATAAACTAGCAAGCCCTTATGTGGTCACCTGAGGGTAAAAGAAAAAGAGGAAGACCTAAAACAACCCTTAAAAACAAAATTCTTAAAGAAGGGGAATTAATAGGCTGTAAGACCATCCAGGAACTAAAGATGCAGGCAGCGGACCGCATCATATGGAGGAACAACACCTCTGCCCCATGTGTCGCTGGCGGCACGGAAGGAACAAACTAAGTACGAAGAACGCAATGCGTTGTGTTATGGTTTACAGCATTGCTACGATAACTGCGCCTTTCGACCTGACACACCGGACTTCAGCATGGCTGTGTCACTAACCCTATATGGGATGGGACAGCCAACTCCATCCCATAACCTCCTTAGTCGCCTTTTACGATATGAGTGGAAGGTAAACAGTGTTGCTATTCTTTGCTCCCCTTTCGGGCCCCGGCAACACACAGGTGATTAAAGATATTATATGTTGGGCTTATACCCGTGCGGTTGGGTGTGTGGGTTTCACCAATGGCCCACTAGACAAACTACCCATGCTGCGGAACACCTTAGTAGATGACAAGCTGTTATATTTAGGCTCTCTTATTGAAGTTTGTAGCATGTCATCTATAGTTTATTGTTTTTCCCAGGTGAATGACTGTTGATCGCATTCACAATTGCCGTTAAGTGTAGGGGTGGGAGCTTAAGCTGTCGTTCCAAGGCCAGATGTGTCTCCGTGGTTGCATTTAGTCCATGTTTGTTCAATGCTATCTGGATGTTTTCTATCCACCGTTTTCTTGGTCTACCTTTCGCCTTACGGCCGGGTATTCTTGTATTATATGCCCTTATTGGTATTTTGTCTGGCTTCATTCTCATAAGGTGACCGAACCATTTTACTTGCTGTCTCTCAATATGTTCGATACATGATATTATACCAACTCTTTTCCTAATTTCTTCATTTCTTATTTTATCTAGTTTGGTAACCATTGCAGCTTTTCTCAGACACTTCATTTCACATATGGCGATTTTTCCTTGTTGCGAAACTGTTAAAGACCATGTTTGACATTGGTAGCACAGTGTTGGTATAAAAATTGTAGATATTATTTGATTTTTAATTTCCATCTTGATCTTTGGACGAAGAAATAATGGTGAAAGTTGGTAAGTCACTGTGTTTGCTTTCTGACACCTTGTTTCTATTTCTCTGTTTAGTCTTCCATCATCTTGGAAAAAAATGCTGCCTAGATATTTAAATTCTTTGGCTTGTTTCACTTTGGTGTTATCTATTGTTATATTCATTGTTGTTGGAGTCTTGCTAATTTTTATAACTTCTGATTTTTGTACATTAATTTTCATGTTGTACTTCTGACATGCTAACAGCAATGTATTGATGTGCTTTTGCAAAGTTTCCTCATCTTTGTATATTAAATTTTAATCATCGGCAAATATTAGTTCATTGATTTCATTATTCAGTTCCTCATCAGGTTTATTTACAATGTTTTCCTCTTTGTTGATATGAACTTCTTTTATTATTCTGTCCATGTATATGTTGAAAAGTAGGTGTAAAAGTATGCATCCTTGTCTTACTCCAGATCTTAAGACAAGGATGCGTACTTTCACTCCTACTTTTGCATGTCATCTATACAACTAAAATATACAAATACTGATTCCCTCTCAGCAGAAAACTCATTTAATAGGCATTGCACTAAGCCAAAACCTGAAGTCTACTAGGTATGAAGGAAAGCTCATAAAAACCACCTCACTGCACATAGGACGTAAGAGATAATTGCATGTAATTTCTGGGATTCTTAAGCAAACAGTGTTGGCCGTATAAAATGACACGATGTGTGTTAGGAAGATCAATCGTGAACGAAAATGTTCCGGGAAAGAGAAGAGAGGTCATCAAAATCCTAGAAGGAGATACTCGTGGACCTTTCAAAATAGAACATTTGAGTATATAGGATAGCGTGCACAAAAACGTGAGGCTTACAGATTGGAAGCAAGGGCAGTGTATCGTAAAGAGGATGTCACTGAGAAAAGAAGTGAACAGTATGCAGACATGACTCTAGGGCAGTATTTCATAACTTGAGGACCACGCACAGAAACACAAAAGGTGGGGGGAGTAAGGAGAATATTCAGCGTGGGGGGTATTTGATTGTTCTTGGGGGGGGAGGTACAATTCATAATGGTTAGTTGGTTGATTGGTTGGTTGCTGATCCAGCAGTCCATTGGCTAATGCCATTTAACCTAATGCCATTAAATGGCATTATATTGCTGGGAAGTCTGTGGATTTTCGGCTCACCCCAGGACAGAGCCAGAGAATAACTATCACACCTCCAGGAAGGTAGGTATCAACCTATACACTGCTCCGAGCCACTGTAGTCAAGATAAGATTCACTGTGCTCATTCCCCGCCACCAACTGACTACTGGTTATGCCGAACTTCTCTATTGCTCCAGGCATGCAACCAAATGTTTAAGTCAAAAGGATTGTGACGTCCTGAGTCACTGTTCCTCTGTGATGGGTTTCAGCCATAGGAAAAAACAGTGATGTCAGTTTCCTCCTCCCCAGTGCGGCACAGTACATCTCTGGCTCCCTCCAAACCACAGAGGGTGCATACATATATATTCAGGTAAACATGAAACACATTTCAACAACAAAATAAAAGCACAAGGAGTATAATTGTATAGATGACGTGCCATGAAGCTTCTATAAGAAGATAACCTCCATATAACGGCATGTCATCTACTAAGGTTTTCTGTTGCATGGATGGTATGTCTAGTGGGCCATTGGTGAGACACACAGACGCAACCACATGCGTACAATTCATAGGGGAATAATATAATTTTTGAATGCAAAATAAAATATATAGGCCTACATGTTATATAGAGTGACATTAGAGTAATAGAAAGACTTAGTTGGGGGCATGGTAAACAAAATATTCGGAAACACAGGTCCAGAGTATTCTTATCCACATCGTTAAACGTCAGGTCTGTTCTTATAACGCCAGTTATCATCATCATCATCAACATCATCATTATCATCATAGTCAACATCATCATTATCATCATAGTCAACATCATCATTATCATCATCTGAAACATCATCATGATCATCATCTGCAACATCATCATTATCATCATCTTCAACATCATCATCATCTTCAACATCATCATTATCATCATCAACAACAACATCATTATCATCATCAACAACAACATCATTATCATCATCAACAACAACATCATTATCATCATCAACAACAACATCATTATCATCCCCTTCAACAATATCATAAACAATATCATCATCAACATCATCAACATCGTCATCAACATCATCATCGGCATCATTACCATCATCATCATATGCGATCATGAATCTCCACAACTCTGTATCTCCAGTAGATTATCAACATTGTTGTTAACACTGTGTATACCGACGCCGGGTCAAAGATGTGCCATACTTGACCCATACATGTCATTCACATCAAATGATGTCATTCACATCAAATGATGTCATTCACATCAAATGTATCGCACCAAAGCGCATGAGCCAGTTGATCCATTGGATCACCAACCATCAAATATATCAACAAACACCAGAAACACGAGACCATATTATCCCTACCCGACACGTACTTGTTTTGTGATATACCTTTCAATCTATGACCTAGATCAGATCACCCCAACCTAGACCAATTTTTCGAATAAAATATTAAGAACCACCAACCTTACCCTAAAAAACGCTGTTTCAGCACTTTCAAAGTTCCGTAACTTTTACAAACACGTTAATTTTGATACGACTACTTTACGAGTTGCCTCCCCGCGATCGAGACCTCTTTCTAAATAATCTTACAAAATGACACACAATAAATGTTCAGTGTACGTTCGAGCCTAATTTTGAAAGCTTACATTCAATCTGTTAAGATACTAGAACCCCCGTATTGTCCACACAAAATACAGCGTCTTTCTTCAATAACGGATCTATGCAGACAGAGACTATTTATTATTATGTAAATTTGCGAACATCCATATTGGATCATTTTATTTCAGTGTATCTCATACTTCTTTGTGCTACCGCCCCTTTTTCGGAGGTTGTGGTGACTGAATTACCGAAACTGTGGCTACCACTACTTTTTGATGGCTGTAAAGCTTTGATATAACCAATTTGGCGTCATGTCAGCAGTTGACATATGCGTACTTTCCCATTAGAGATACACTTTACTTAATCATCTAGTCATCTCCTTTCGTGGCCCATTTCACAGAATTCAATCTCGTCACGTACTAATGTTATATAGATGAACTGTCATGGCTGATGTCACATGACTGACATTTCTCATTCATGCATACATATTTTTTCCCTACATATTGTAATCCAGTGAACCATCAATTAAATCCCGATATCTATTAATAGAATTAAACGATATTGTCTTCCTTCTTGTACTAGCAAAGTAGCAAGTATATTCACTATTTATATATGCAGTTTTGTGTGTACTTCCTCCTCTTACTGTTCATACCGTGTGACATTAATTATCCTGATTCTTTACAGCCTTCTATTTCGTGTGCTCTCAATAAGAAAGCCACAAACACCAACACAAGATGACTATCACATTATGAACAGATCATAACAAGTTATAATTCTACGTCTCAGAACAGGACACAACCTACTCCGCAGTCACATGTATACAAAGTTCAAGATTGGCAACACAGCCATGTGTACATGTGGACAGGCAGCACAGAGTGCCAAACATATACTTCAAGAGTGTTCTGAGCATGAAACGCTGAGGCAGACATATTGGCCAGAGGAAACAACACTGGAATCAAAGCTCTATGGGACACTGTATGAACTACAAAAGACAGTGAGTTTTATTCAGGAGACAGAATTACAGATATAGACATGTTTCAAGTGAACGAAAGAAGAAGAAGAAGACGTGTGCTCTCAATCATTTCTGATACCGATGTTGTTCCATGTCATTATGCTAGGTTGTCAAGTATCTTTTCTCTTGGTCTTCCACTACCTTTATTGTTCTTCAACTTGCCTGTTCTTACAATATGTTCCATCTTTTCTTTTCTCACAATGTGTTCCATCTGTCCTTTTCTCACAATGTGTTCCATCTGTCCTTTTCTCACAATGTGTTCCACAAATGTGGTCTGTCTCTTTCTGATAAGGGTAAGCATCTCTCTTTTTGAATTAACTTCATACAAAATATCTTCATTACGTTTTTTTTATCTGCCCATGATGTTCTTAGCATTCTCCTATATTTGTATATATATTTTATCCGTCCATGGTGTTCTTAATATTCTTCTATATTTTTATATATATTTTATCCGTCCATGGTGTTCTTAACATTCTTCTATATTTTTATATATATTTTATCCGTCCATGGTGTTCTTAACATTCTTCTATATTTTTATATATATTTTATCCGTCCATGGTGTTCTTAATATTCTTCTATATTTTATATATTATTTTATCCGTCCATGGTGTTCTTAATATTCTTCTATATTTTTATATATTATTTTATCCGTCCATGGTGTTCTTAATATTCTTCTATATTTTTATATATTATTTTATCCGTCCATGGTGTTCTTAATATTCTTCTATATTTTTATATATTATTTTATCCGTCCATGGTGTTCTTAACATTCTTCTATATTTGTATATATATTTTATCCGTCCATGGTGTTCTTAATATTCTTCTATATTTTTATATATATTTTATCCGTCCATGGTGTTCTTAATATTCTTCTATATTTTATATATTATTTTATCCGTCCATGGTGTTCTTAATATTCTTCTATATTTTTATATATTATTTTATCCGTCCATGGTGTTCTTAATATTCTTCTATATTTTTATATATTATTTTATCCGTCCATGGTGTTCTTAATATTCTTCTATATTTTTATATATTATTTTATCCGTCCATGGTGTTCTTAACATTTTTCTATATTTTTATATATTTGGAAATTGAACCTTGGATTAAACGAACTGGATGTCAGTTGACCAACAACTGAACTATCGCTGTTCATGTTTGATAATATGTAGACATCATTGAGTATCGTTATCGCAGCCTTGTGAAACTCCTGCCAGTCTTGAGTCTATCTTACTGCTTCTGTGAGTGCTATGTTCATGTGCTCATTGGTAACTTACGTTCATCTTTTTCGCTGCAGTTCTTTTTTTCGTTGCCCTAACAACATCCCCTCCATTATTGTACTTTCTAGGCGGTCGTATCTTTTGATATAATTAAAATAGAATGAACCTTTTCTAGAAAGAACCTTGCTGTTTATACATTTTTCTTTTACGTTCAATTCTCTCAGAATGTCCTTATTAATTATCTTTTCAGTCCATGGTATACTGGGTTTAATTTTGGTCCTTGGTATACTGAGGTATCTTCTGTAATATTCCGTATGAAATGTTACAAGAAAACATTAATTACTTTATATGCCTTTCCTCTTGGGGCGACATTGTCCACTTTGAGAAACCTTGGTTTAACTGTATACACTGCATTACATAAGCACTTCCGTTCCTGTTTAACTGTAAAGTTTTCCACCGTTTTTTTTTTCTTTATTGACAAAGACCAGAGACATTTTCATACGTGGATCGGCATGAATGAATTCATTAATGGTTGCTTGGAAAAAAAAATGGAAGGACGGTTAAGAACGTACATGTATTTATAACCAGGGAACTTGATATATAAAGGCGTTTGGATTCACAATAGACAGCAGATAAATAGACTTACAGACGTTAGCCGAAGTTGCAGACATACTGGCTCCGTTAGCCAGGAAATTGACTGAAACTTCCTATCGTTTGAACTTTCTGAAATTGTATGGTTCTGTTGTGAAGTGTGGCAACTCTTGCAGGTTGTAAGTAAAAGTGCTAGGTTTGGATCTGATTGAAGTTGTAAGATGCACGAAGTGGTTGTTGTTTGCCACGTCAGATGTTGTTTGTATATATTGTTGCTTTTATTGTTGCTTTTAGGAGAAAACTGTTTTGTTCGTGCTAATGTCAGTGTTTGTAAACGTGTTTCTGCTGGTGGTCGTTTGTGAGATTTTAACAGTAATTAAAATACGTCAATAGCTCATCAAATAGATTAATAGTTAATCAAATAGATTAATAGTACATCAACTAGATTAATTGTTCATCAAATAGATTAATTGTACATCAAATAGATTAATAGTTCATCATACAGATTAATAGTTCATCAAATAGATTAATAGTTCATCATACATATTAATAGTTCGTCAAATAGATTAATAGTTCATCAAAAAGATTAATAATGGGATGGAGTTGGCTGTCCCATCTCATATAGGGTCAGTGACCCAAAGCCATACTGAAGTCGGATGTGTCAGGCCGAAAGGCAAAGATATCGCAGCAATGCTGTAAATCATGATACAACGCATTCCGTTCTCCGGACTACATCCTGCTAATCTGCAGGAGTTTGATAATGAACGCAGAAGAAGAAGAAGAAATAGATTAATAGTTCATCAAATAGATTGAAAGTTCATCAAATAGATTGAAAGTTCATCAAATAGATTAATAGCTAATCACATAGATCAATAGCTCGTATTTTTATGTGACACAATAGAGGCCCAAAGATTAGAAACACCATAAACACAATCTGTTGCAAGGTCGATACAGAAGACCACAAAAAAAATCATGCAATTTTGACAGTTGCAAGTATTCGGATTATTGCGAAAAGTACAGTACGAGCAACGCTTATAAAAAGGTTGCGACAAAAGGTTGGAATAACACTGATAAGGTTACGGAATTTACCGTTCAGTGGAATTTGTAGAATGCTTAACATATATATACGCATGTCGTAAAAGGCGACTAAGGAGGTTATGGGATTGAGTTGGTTATCCCATATAGGGTCAGTGATAATACAACTGCCAAAATCGGATGTGCGAGCCATCATCATCTTTACGTGGCATATTCTTTCCAGTACGTTGTCTTTGCGATTGTTAACCTAAACCCGACTCTATCCTGTTTCTGCCTTCTCCAATGATATCTTCCTACAGTCTTTGATGCCATCTGTCCATCTTCTTCTAGGTATACCTCTTCTTCTACGTCACGGAATTCTGCCCTTTAATATGCGTCGTTCCATGAAATTGTGCCTTTTTATATATCCGAAATATTTCAGTTTTCTATATAAAATTGTATTCACCAGCCATCCTTCCTCTATATTCAGTATATTCAAAACCTCACTGTTCCTTATCTTTTCTGTCTAGGAAATTCTTAATATTGCCCTTTAGCGCTTTAGTTCGACAGTCGATATTCTTTATTGCTATAGTCTTTATTCTTCTGTTCTATCTATTATCCAAGTCTCACATCCGTAAATTGCAACTGGAAAAAATGTATGTTCCCAGAACTATAACTTTTGTCTCTATATAACAATTTTCCCATATATTTTTGCAGTTTTTTTTTACACGCTGAAAGAGCCATCGGCGCTGTAGAACTGTTGAACGCATAAGTTAACACCGCGGAAGTTCGATGTGTCGTGGAATTTCCACAAATAAAGTAATAAAATGTACTCACTGCGCAAAACTGAAATCGAGCAGGAAAGCTTGAAACTGGGCAATAAAGTTTTGCTAATAACTAGACACACAAGTAAAACGGTTACAAGACATATCCGTTATCTGTACTCTTTCCCGCTAGAAATATAGTAGAGTAATTGCCCTGTTACAAGAGAGATCCTGCAGGAGTTTCTCGCCAGAAATCTAGTAGAGACATTGTCCTGCTACAAGAGAGATCCTGCAGGAGTTTCCCGCTAGAAATCTAGTAGAGACATTGTCCTGTAACAAGAGAGATCCTGCAGGAGTTTCCCGCTAGAAATCTAGTAGAGACATTGTCCTGTTATAAGAGAGATCCTGCAGGAGTTTCCCGCTAGAAATCTGGTAGAGACATTGTCCTGTTACAAGAGAGATCCTGCAGGAGTTTCCCGCTAGAAATCTAGTAGAGACATTGTCCTGCTACAAGAGAGATCCTGCAGGAGTTTCCCGCTAGAAATCTAGTAGAGACATTGTCCTGTAACAATAGAGATCCTGCAGGAGTTTCCCGCTAGAAATCTAGTAGAGACATTGTCCTGTTATAAGAGAGATCCTGCAGGAGTTTCCCGCTAGAAATCTAGTAGAGACATTGTCCTGCTACAAGAGAGATCCTGCAGGAGTTTAAGAACGGCCTCTAAAGGAACACCGTGACATATCCTACACTTTGTAAACGTTGACTAAGAAAGGTTAAGGGTGAATACCTATAGGTCATGGTGATCGAAACATACCATTAGAACGGAGGATGGTATATACTCGGTGTGAGTCCAACGGTGCAGATATCACAGTAAAGTTACAAGCCTTAATTATGCTCGTTCTGTTTTCCGGACTGCCTGCTGCAGATAGACAGGAGTTTGAGAACGAGCCAAGAAGATTATACATTAAATAGATGTTAGTTATTCTTCGTCTGCGTTCGTTCTCATACTCCAACAGATTAACAGTGCGTATACCGGAGAACTGCATGTGTTATATCGTGATTTGCATCTTATCTAAATATCTGCCTCTTTCGGTCTGAAACATCTGTCTTCAGCATGGCTTCTAGGTCACTTTAACTCTCTAAGAGACGTGACATCCAGCCCTCCCTCCAGCCGAAAACATCCTTAGTCACATCTTACAACATACATAGCATATAGCAGTGTCCTATTACGTGATTCCATTTCATGCCTCGACAACACACGGGTGGTCATTTGCTCTAATACATACACAGTTTCTCAAAGTGGACCGTTTCGTTATTTGCTGAAATACATATTTTCTCAAAGTGGGCAGTATCGTTATTTGCTGAAATACATATTTTCTCAAAGTGGGCAGTATCGTTATTTGCTGAAATACATATTTTCTCAAAGTGGGCAGTATCGTTATTTGCTGAAATACATATTTTCTCAAAGTGGGCAGTATCGTTATTTGCTCTAATACCCGTTTTCTCAAAGTGGGCAGTATCGTTATTTACTCAAATACATATTTTCTCAAAGTGGGCAGTATCGTTATTTGCTGAAATAAATATTTTCTCAAAGTGGGCAGTATCGTTATTTGCCCAAATACATATTTTCACAAAGTGGGCAGTATCGTTATTTGCTCAAATACATATTTTCTCAAACTGGACAATATCCTCATGTTTTGGCAGAAGTGTATCTATCTTGACCAGCAACTGATATTATGATATAAACATGTCCCTTCACTAAAACAGTCCTATTAAATAATCCTAAACAACACCTCTTTCCTTGATTTTCATTGGCTTTGGACATAAATTATAAACAAAGTGACCAATTATGAGATGCATCAGACAAAGTAAGTGATGATGTTTGGAATCAGCGCGTAGTGCCATTATAGGTAAGGGTTTGAACAAACACAATTTCTAAAATGTGACCGACCACACACACACACACACAGAGTTGTTGTGTAAAACACCGTTTGACGCTACTTTGTTCCGCCTCATTACTTCCACGCATCATTACACAAGGAAATTGTTCATTGTTCAGGTAATGTGAACTGTGTATATGAGCAATCTTCTGCAAGTGGGTTCATAGAACTGGAAACACGATAAATGGTAATTTCATATCTCTAGTGGCGTTCTCATCTGGGTCTCCTGGATCCACGTGGGCGGTTTCTATTGTTATGACAAGTATTTTTTAAATTTATATTGTAGATGGTAAGTCCGGATCTGTGGCAGCCTGGTACAGGGAGCGACTGTCAAGACCAAGGTACATGTTTCAAATTCCGCTACAGGCAGTTGTGCATCCGAACCGATCAGAAAGAAATGGCAAACTGCTGATTTTATTTATATTGCCTAGAAAAAAATCGCTACAGCCAAAAATTGCTGGGTTGATGGCTAAATCCTGAATAGGACACGCTAGAAATAGATGGTAAGAATACTATTCTTACTAGAGCACATTCTGCAGATATGTAGGCCTACATTTTAGGTGACTTGATGACTAAACATGTCCACATGAGACAGATCTGGAAGTAAAGCTTTGCGGCAACTGTGAGGACTTTCTGCTGATTAAATTCATGGAAGCAGTCCTCATTCATGTATAGATTTCTAGGAATTGGAAACATATCACAGTAGAAGCAGAAGATTCTGTATAGTAAGTATGTATGATTATGTCTGTGGTGTGAATCCATTACTGAGTCGACAGGCAAAATTCTAGTTGAGATGTGGAGATGATTCCTAGCAATCCATTCTTCAGGAGATGTCATCATAGCGGGAGGGGTAGTTAACCTCACACCTACTCACCCTAGTCACATCTTATAATATGGATGGTTGACAGAAGTGTTACATGGCAGACAGAAACGTTACATGGTAGACAAATGTGTTACATGGTAGACAGAATCGTTACATGGTAGACAAAAGTGTTACATGGTAGACAGAATCGTTACATTGTTGTCAGAAGTGTTACATGGAAAACAGAAGCGATACATGGCAGTGGAAGATGGAAATCTTTATTGAAGTGTAATTTGAATTGTATCTTTTGGTTGGTTGGTTGGTTGCTGATCTAGCGGTCCATGGGCTGATGCCCTTTGACCTAATGCCATTAGATGGTATTATATTGCTGGGAAGTCTGTGAATTTTCGGCCCACACCGGGACAGAGCCAGAGAATAACTATCACACCTCCAGGAAGGTAGGTTTCAACCTATGCACTTCGTTTAGCCACTGTAGCAAAGATAGGGTTCACTGTGCTCATTCCCCGCAACCAATTGACTACTGGTTATGCCGAACTTCTCTTTTGCTCCAGGCATGCAACCAAATGTTCAAGTCAAAAGGATAGTCACGTCCTGAGTCACTGTTCCCCTATGATGTGCCTCAGCTATAGGAAAAACAGTGATGTCAGTTTCCTCCTCCTCCTCAGTGCTGCACAGTACATCTCTGGCTCCCTCCCAACCACAGAGGGGTGCATACATATATATTCAGGCAAACATGAAACACATTTCAACAACAAAACAAAATCACAACTGTATAGATGACGTGCCATGAAGCTTCTATAAGAAGATAACCTCAATATAACGGCATGTCATCCACTAAGGTTTTCTGTTACATGGAAGGTATGTCTAGTGGGCCATTGGTGAGACCACAGACGCAACCACATGCGTAATTGTATCTTTTTAAAAAGGTCTATTTTCAAAGACAAATATATGAACCTGAACACCAACAATTCCGCCGAAGACGGATGTGTCGGTCATTGGCGCAAAAAAATTGCGACACAACGCATTTCCATTCTCTGGACTACATCCTGCTACAAGAGAAATTCAGCCGGAGTTTGAGAATGTACGCTGAAGAAGAAGAAGAAGACCAAAACAGCGCTATATAAAATGATCATCACACCATCACATGCTACCAATGTCAAACGTGGACACTAAAAACAGAATTTAAATGTAAACTTGTTACAACAGAAATGACGTGTCTACAGAATCCCCGGCGTAACAATAACAGACGTAATTGTCAGGAATGTAAACATCAGAAGAGTAACAAACAGAATGCTAATCCTTGATTACATAAGATGATTAACAAACACAATGCTAATCCTTGATTACATAAGAAGATTAACAAACACAATGCTAATCCTTGATTACATAAGAAGATTAACAAACACAATGCTAATCCTTGATTACATAAGAAGAGTAACAAACAGAATGCTAATCCTTGATTACATAAGAAGAGTAACAAACAGAATGCTAATCCTTGATTACATAAGAAGATAACAGATTAAGTGGTTTTCACTTACTTCCAGACTACCATTAGACAGTTTCCCCCAAGAAGCTTTTAGTTTGTATTGAGTGTATCATATGTCGAAAAAAATAACTGTATAATGTTTTTATATACTTATATCCTTGAGTGTGTTCTTTGGTGCGTTGTAGATGTTTGATGTGTACAACAGTCGTGGTATGACTAAGGTGTTTACAACCACATTTCTGCCAAAATAATTGCTGTCCTTTTGTGTTTGCATCCTTCTTATTGATCTTTAATTGATGCCTTTGAGATATGGGTATATAGAAGAATAGGGAGAACATCATGGAAAGAGAAGAAAACAAACAAAGATATTCTAATAACATTTAATATGAAGAAACATTTCTAAGAGAAATAAAGATCAGGAAAATAAAATATTTTGGACACATTAAAAGACACAACACCTTATTGAATACCTAACTTGAGGGTAAAATCAAAGGGAAGCGAGCAAGAGGTAGGCGGAGATACAAGTGGGAGAGTAACATCAAAAGATGGACAGGTTACAGTCTAGCAGAGTGCATCACTAAAACAAGAGGCAGCGGATATTGGAGGTCTGTTGCAGCCAAGCTTCATTGCGGGGACGGCACTAGATGATGATGCTGAATCGATATTTGATTTCTGTTGTTATATTTTTTAAATTAAATTTGTATATGGTATATTTGATTTATATATCTATTGTTCTATTTACCCAAGTTTCTCCGTTTACTTTTGTTGGTGTACAGTGGGAGAGAATGATGTATATATTGATCTTGTCCACTTGAATCAGCTTGAAAAATCCATTTTATATCTCCACTTCCGTATGACTTTTGTTTACATTAAAAAACATTCTCTACTCCATATGATTCAAATGTTTTGCTACAGACGAATTCTACGAATTTTCTATAGGGAACAAAAGACCAACGTGTACGTAAGAAATAAAGTAGAGATGTATGCAGGTGTTCAGGAGCCATTGCTTTCAATCGAAAACTAGCATGATTCGGACATGTATGCAGGTACGATTCCTTGTCAAAAACAATACTGCAGGGAACTGTCGAGGGTGGAAGAAGCGGAGGAGAAAAATAAAGGCATGGACAGACAACATCAAGGAATGGACAGGACAAGATATTTCCACACTCATCCGCATCGCTGAGGGTAGAATTCGCTGGAGGTCTCTGTGTGCTGAGGCATCCAATGTGGTACCCCTACGACCCTGAAGGGTTACGGGTTTATTGATTATTGATTGATAATTCAAAATCTTTAAGTATATTTTCGAATCTACACTCTTAATTTCCTTTTTTTCTCAAATGTTTAGATTACAGTAGGTAGGTAGGTTAATGAGTTTGCCTCTCTTTTGGAGAGGCGTGCCCCTTTCAACCAGCGGACAAAGTCCAATTAGGCTATACCAGGAAACACCACCAACAAATATTAGAGGTAACAAAGACCTCGTGGTTAATATAACACTAAGATAACAGTTTGTTACTGTTACGTAATATAAATGTTTATATTACAGTTTGTTACTGCCACGTAATGCAATTGTTTATATTACAGTTTGTTACTGTTACGTAATGTAAATGTTTATATTACAGTTTGTTACTGCCACGTAATGCAATTGTTTAGATTACAGTTTGTTACTGTTACGTAATGTAAATGTTTATATTACAGTTTGTTACTGCCACGTAATGCAATTGTTTAGATTACAGTTTGTTACTGTTACGTAATGTAAATGTTTATATTACAGTTTGTTACTGCCACGTAATGCAATTGTTTATATTACAGTTTGTTACTGTTACGTAATGTAAATGTTTATATTACAGTTTGTTACTGCCACGTAATGCAATTGTTTAGATTACAGTCTGTTACTGTTACGTAATGTAAATGTTTATATTACAGTTTGTTACTGCCACGTAATGCAATTGTTTAGATTACAGTCTGTTACTGTTACGTAATGTAAATGTTTATATTACAGTTTGTTACTGCCACGTAATGCAATTGTTTAGATTACAGTGTGTTACTGTTACGTAATGTAAATGTTTATATTACAGTTTGTTACTGCCACGTAATGCAATTGTTTAGATTACAGTTTGTTACTGTTACGTAATGTAAATGTTTATATTACAGTTTGTTACTGCCACGTAATGCAATTGTTTAGATTACAGTTTGTTACTGTTACGTAATGTAAATGTTTATATTACAGTTTGTTACTGCCACGTAATGCAATTGTTTAGATTACAGTTTGTTACTGTTACGTAATGTAAATGTTTATATTACAGTTTGTTACTGTTACGTAATGTAAATGATTAGATTAATTCAAATGTACTATATCTGG
This sequence comes from Meghimatium bilineatum, assembly GCA_034231615.1. Taxonomy (NCBI): domain Eukaryota; kingdom Metazoa; phylum Mollusca; class Gastropoda; order Stylommatophora; family Philomycidae; genus Meghimatium; species Meghimatium bilineatum. The sequence continues at coordinate 17,641,532 of CM067302.1, forward strand.
TGAAGTACGATTCGTTCAACCCTGGTGGTTAATCTAATGAGGCTATATTAGAACTTTACGATCATAATATAATAGTGGAGATCACGGTTCTGGTAAACCAGTCACTAAGACCTCCTGAATAACAGTTAGTAAATTATTTCCCTTTTTTCGCACAATAATTCTGTATTTATATAGCAAATAACTTCCCTTAGATAATTCTGGGATTATTTCAAACTGCTGATTTATATTTTGTGATTGCTTCCCTTAGATGACAAGATTAATCTAACGAAACTTAAAGAAGTTTGATTACCAACTTTCATTAGATATTTCTGCGTTCAGGATTATAATGGTTCTGCTAAATTTTCACGCGAGGCTCCATCACGAAACTCCTGGTCTTCTCTACTTCAGACAGCCAGTGTGGCAACAGACAGGACTTTTATCTTTGTGAGGATGTAAAAAAAAGTCTTCTTTCCAGTCATTTTATAGAAGGTGAATAAAAGAGGTTGGATTATAGACTGAAAAGAACTGTTACTTGTGAAATAGACGGACAACCTGTTCCATGTGAAAACATCATTGTAACGTTTTGTCTCAATATGTTACTTTTGACTTCAACAAATAATACCCATAAGTTACGAATAGATGAAGTCCAGATGAATTTGAACAGTTATCCTTTTCCTATATACTCCTAGGTTAACTTATAAATGGTCAGCGTATGGGCCGAGCAGAAATACTCATTCCTCTTTGTGAGTCCGCACGATCAGAGGATTTTGAGATGAATAAACATGAGTCAATATCGAGATGCGAGAATTGAGATGGGCGTTGCCCGTAGAGAACACTTAACAAATAGTTCAATAAAAGCAATGAACCAACATTGAACCTGAACTATATGTCGTTATATCCTGAGAGATTTACTGAAGCGGTAAATATTCCAACATCAGATCTTGATCTGAGCTTCTATGGATGTGTCCGGTGTGCGAAGAGGATAATCAACATATCTAATACTTAATAACTAATCATCATCAAGTGACATATTCTTTCCAGAACGTAGTCTTTCCTATGGATCTCTTGAATTCTCCGCGGTCATGAGCAAGTTGTCCTGCATCTTTCAGTGACATGCGCAGATATTCTTGAATGTCTTTTGTCAAACGGCGTCTTGGTCGGCCTTTGCCCCTGTTGCCTTCTATCTTCCCCTCCAGTAACACTCTCTCCATGCCGTCGTATCTCTTAACATGACTGAAAAAATCTAGCTTTTTCTTTAATATGGTGTTCAGAAGCCAGCCTTCCTGGACGTTAATTGTTCGTAATACCTCCTGCTTTGTTTTCTTCGCTGTCCATGGTATTCTCAGAACTCTCCTATAACACTTTAATTCAAATGATGTTATTCTCTTGGCCACTGTTTTATTTAGTGTCCATGCTTCGCATCCATATGTCGCCACAGGAAATGAACATGAGAAAATTTCTTGGCACAATACTCCTGTAGTTTGCCGTTGATAATATCTAATACCTAATGCGAAATACCTAATACCTAATATCTAATACATACTATCTAATCAATCAATCAAGTGCCATGTAGAATGGCGTAGGCGATCATGTTTCTCCACGACTCTCTGTCTCTTGTGTTGTCAATAAGCTCGGTTGATGAGCTTCTACCGTGCCATAATACACGACAATCTAGTAATTCTCTCCTTGTCGTCCCCTATCCCTTCTCACCTAGATATTTCCAGTGGTTATTAAGTGTTCAAGCTGTGTTCTTCTCAGTACATGCCTTGGAAACCTTGACTTTTTGCCCCTAATGTTTGATATAATTGATTATTTTTATGCCAGCATCAATGAGAACATATGCATTAGTTTTCTTAACTGTCCATGGTATTTTCATCATTCTTGTAAGAAACCACTTGTTTATGAGGTGTAAGCCCGAATATATACACCTTACAATACACAAGACATTTTTAACGTAATGTTTCGTGTTTTTACTGTTTTACTGATTTTATATGTATTTTACAATATCCAAGCGTTTCATTACTGTATATCCTGTTGGACGGCTCTGTCGAATGATATTAAAGTTGAATTTGGACACTATCCGTTTGTGGTCAGTCTAGCATTCTGCAGCACACATGACTTCAGTTATACGTAGGTCTTCGTGTCCCTTCTCCTGGTGATGACATAATCTATTAAGAGTCACTGTTTAGATCGTGGATGTATCCATGATGTCTTCTTGTTTGTAGACATACGATAGACTGAGTTGGTGATAGTGAGATCATGAGTAGAACCAAAGCTGTTGCATTTGCCGATCTCATGTTTTTCTTGGACTACATTCCAGTACTGATGATCATATCCAACTCTTGAGCTGAAGTTACCCAGACCGATAAATTTGTCTGATATTGACGTAGATGATATCACTGCATCACGTTCCTCATAGCATTTGTCTGTTTCTTCATCTTAGTTTGTCAATGTCGAAGTATACGCGATAATTAAGATTGTAAACGTTGTCTTTCCCACTTGTATGCGCATTGTCAAGAGACGGTCGCTTAGTCCCTGGAAAGATTTAGGAGCAATTGTACAAGCACGGCTCGTAATGCAAATGCAACTACTGATTACCGTCGCTCTGAGCTTGTGCAACCATTAAAAAATTGTTTACCCTCCTCCTCTTTCTGTAAGATGGCCTTCATCTGATAATTTCATTTCACTCAGTGCTACAATGTCGAGCTTTTATTTGGCCAATTCCTTTCCAACTAGCGCTGTTCTTTTTTATTTTCTATTTGAAGATGCTACGTCTGTGAGTGTACGGACATTCCACGTCCACATTAATAGTGGTTTTTAAAAACATGTTTATCTTTTGACTACAGATCTTGGGCACCCCGCCAGCTGCGGTATGCTGGTCAGGTTAAGTTAGGCTGAATATTTTTAGGCCACCTTTTCTAACCCCTTCCCCGTATATGTAGATGAACAGAGATAGCCTGAATAGGTGCACAGTCGAGACGAGAGCTGACGAATCCCATCTGTATTTTGTATTTAAACAGGAAGCTACCCTAATCCGCCTGTCTGCAGGGTTTCGACTGCAGCTTGAGTATTCCACACTTTTTGATTCACCAATTCCCAATCGCCACAATTCGTGCTAAGACGTTACTTTCATCCGTTAGTTATTCTTCTTCTTCTTCTTTCGTTCACTTGAAACATGTCTATATCTGTAATTCTGTCTCCTTAATAAAACTCACTGTCTTTTGTAGTTCATACAGTGTCCCATACAGCTTTTATTCCAGTGTTGTTTCCTCTGGCCAATATGTATGCCTCAGCGTTTCATGCTCAGAACACTCTTGAAGTATATGTTTGGCACTCTGTGCTGCCAGTGTGTTTTGTGCGTGGCATCCTGATTATCTGTGCGCCTTATGGCTGGATGCCTCCGTCTTCAGCACTTTGCTTATTTGGGCAGGACTATGGTCCTGCTCGAGTGAGACTGCCCAACCAGTCTTAGTTTCCAGCCCCTGTCGGCTGGACTAAGCCCCATCACCTCTGCACGGTGCTGGTCTCGATGGGGATCCGTTAGTTATGTTATGTTATGATCTGGGAAGGAAGGCATAATTCAGCCAACGTTGTAGCACTTCAAATAGCACGGTGAGACAGTAAGGCACCCTGGTCATCTACTTCACTCCGACGCACACACTCAGTCGTATTGACTCGTTTTGCCACTGAGACCATATGTAGAGAGTAAAGCTAACGAGAATGCACAACTCTCCCTCACTTTATTCAAATTTCCATCGCGCAAGTCATGGCTTTCAGCATCATCGCATTAATCATCACAGAAACCGTTCTACGTCGATGGGCGAGTGGTATAGTGGCAGCTGTGAATGTACTGTCAGTCTTAGTCACAAACTTGCACGTAGGTGGCTCAGGTCGCTCTCCAGTGACACTGGGGCACCTTCGGAGTACGGCAGCCGTCTGGTCGGCTGAGCAGCCCTATACAGGAAAGCACTGTTTATTTACTTAGACAGAGGAAGAACTAGAAAAGGTCAAATAAACATTGTCTGCCTCATCATGACACAGGTCAGAATACCGATTCTGCTCATCGCTACTCAGCGGTAAAAAACTACAAGAAAATAAGAAGAGTTAATGTGAGCCACAAACAATTGGCGCATGGAATGTGCGTACCCTACTGGACCGTGTGGAGGTCGTACGGCCAGAAGGACGTAACGCACTTGTAGCGAAGGAGCTAGCAAGGTACCATATTGACATCGCTGCCCTCAGCGAAACACGAATGTCTGAGGAAGGTGAACTTGTGGAACAAGACGTTGGATAATCCTTCTTCTGGATTGGTTGAAAAAAAAAGATGTGAAACTTAAAACTGAAGTTGTCTCTTCACATTTCTGGAAACTTTTTTTCTGTTGTACAACTTTTTGACACTCAACACTCCACCATGAAGATTTCTTGGGATGTCTTGTGCCGCATATGTTTTGTAATTGTTTCTTGGGATGTCTTGTGCCGCATATGTTTTGTAATTGTTTCTCGGGATGTCTTGTGCCGCATATGTTTTGTAATTGTTTCTCGGGATGTCTTGTGCCGCATATGTTTTGTAATTGTTTCTCGGGATGTCTTGTGCCGCATATGTTTTGTAATTGTTTCTTGGGATGTCTTGTGCGGCATATGTTTTGTAATGGTTTCTTGGAATGTCTTGTTCCGCATATGTTTTGTAATTGTTTCTTGGGATGTCTTGTTCCGCATATGTTGTGTAATTGTTTCATGGGATATCTTGTTCCGCATATGTTTTGTAATTGTTTCTTGTGATGCCTTGTTCCGCATATGTTTTGTAATTGCTTCTTGGAATGTCTTGTTCCGCATATGTTTTTTAATAGTTTCTTGGGATGTCTTGTTCCGCATATGTTTTGTAATTGTTTCTTGGGAAGTCTTGTTCCGCATATGTTTTGTAATTGTTTCTTGGGATGTTTGTTCCGCATATGTTTTGTAATTGTTTCTTGGGATGTCTTGTGCCACATATGTTTTGTAATTGTTTCTTGGGATGTCTTGTTCCGCATATGTTTTGTAATTGTTTCCAGGGATGTCGTGTGCCGCATATGTTTAGTAATTGTTTCCAGGGATGTCTTGTTCCGCATATGTTTTGTAATTGTTCCTCAGGATGTCTTGTGCCGCATATGTTTTGTAATTGTTTCCAGGGATGTCTTGTTCCGCATATGTTTTGTAATTGTTTCTCGGGATGTCTTGTGCCGCATATGTTTTGTAATTGTTTCTCGGGATGTCTTGTGCCGCATATGTTTTGTAATTGTTTCTCGGGATGTCTTGTGCCGCATATGTTTTGTAATTGTTTCTCGGGATGTCTTGTGCCGCATATGTTGTGTAATTGTTTCTCGGGATGTCTTGTGCCACATATGTTAGTATAAACGAGAAAGAAGATAATCAGTATCTCCATACTTGATACGGCTATAACCTACGAAAATAGATACGTAATACCAAAACAAGTCAATAAAACAACCACATAAAAGACACAGTGACAGGCGACTGAAAAGCCTTCAGCGGGGCAAACAAGGGACAATAGTTAACACATCTTACATAAGGACACACATGTTTGTGATAGGTTGGACAAAAGAGAATAGAGGGACAATAGTGAGGAGTCGACGGATGAAACATAGATAATATAGGATGAAAGTGGAAAAGTGAGTGTGAGAGGAAGATGAAAGTAAGAGTACAGAAACAGTGGAAATAGATAAGATATAATACAAATAGATAAAATTATAATGAAAATGACTTAGCTCGATAATAGTTTGCAGTGAAAAAAGAGTGGAACTAGAATAAAAAAAGTTAAATATTAAATTGTAGCGTGTTACAAAACAATTTCAAGGGCGAGAAGAGACGAGAAAGACCATCCGCGTGCTATAAGACGCAATAAAACTTGGGTGGACAAAGGCCCAATGATACACAAACAGGTAATATAGAGAACGCACTACAAACAAGAACCTAAGCCTAAGCTGGGTCGCAGTCGCCAAAAGGTACAGGTATCAGTAACCATGGCTCGAATAAAGTGACCTGCACTAACAGATAAAAAGAGAGAAAAGGAATTGAGAGAATTAAAGGAAACCATAAATGAGTAAATACAGAGTCCAGAATCCTAGTAGACTACAAATCCTAGCAGACCTACAAATCCTAGCAGACTACAAATCCTAGCAGACCTACAAATCCTAGCAGACTACAAATCCTATCAGACTACAAATCCTAGCAGACCTACTGTGTCTGCGTGCTCTTACCCTGCTATTCATATCTTAGCGTTCCTTGATGGTGTTTTTCAACCTATTGTCACCTCTCTCCCGACGAACCATAAGGACCCCAACCATGCGTGTAACCACATTCCCTTTCGGTTGAGCTGCTTCCTCAGCATAGCTATCATCTCTTCCTCCTTGATGTTGTCTCTCTCTACACTTCTATCCCATCCAACGATGGCCTCATCGCCCTCCAGTTCTTCTTTAACCAGCACCCTCACCATTCCATTGCTACCTCTACTCTAGTCCGACTGGATGAACTTTTCCTTACCTTAAAATTCTTTGAGTACCATAGCACCGTCTTTGACCAAATCAGCGGTGTAGCCTTGGGCATCAAATGGGTCCCAGCTATGCTTGCCTGTTCATGGGCCATCTTGAGGACATTATGTTCTTCTGCTTCCAGGCTCCGATTTCCCAGTTCTACCGCCGCTACATTGACGATGATATTGAGTTCACGGACATGTCTGTTGATGGACTTTCAGCCTGCATCTCATTCGTTAGCAACTTCCATCCGTCCATTAAATTCACTTCCATCGTTTCTGCTTCCTCTGTCACTTTCTTGGACATCTCTGTCTCTATTGTTTCAGTTTCTCTCTCCACCTGTCTGCTATAAACCTACTGACTCTCACAGCTTCCTTCTTTATTCCCCTTCTTATCCTCGTTCATGCATTGACTCATTCCCCTTCTCTCTACGTCTAAGCCTCCGTCGCCTCTGCCAAGACGATTCCTTCAGCATACCCATGATATGCTTGAGTTCTTCCGAAGCCTCCACTACCCAGAGGATGTCATCATCTCTGTCCTGAGTCGTGTCCTCCCTATCTCCAGTGCTAATGCCATATCACGCACTCTTCTTCCACATTCCATACGCCCCAAACTGATCCATACTTTCTACCCCCACAACACCCCATTCCTAAAGATCCTCATCTGTGATTTCTCAATCCTCTTATCTGATCCCCTGAGCAAAGTGGCATTTCTTGTGGCACCCCACCCTTGTGGCTTTCCGCAGAGACAAAACCCTACGCGATAACCTAGTTCACGTTCACCTCCGTCCTGCGGGACCTCCCACCGGCATTTCTCCCTGCCATCGACCATGTCTCACGATCCCTTTGTCTACTGTAACTCATACATTCCATCCAGTTTCCCAAGTCAGTTTTACACATTCACCACTCTTTTTCCTGTGTCTCCCACAACGTCGTATACGTTAGTTATTTAGTCGTCGGAAAATCATCACTGCAAACTGGAAACTGCGATAGTGCCTCCGATCTCTCCCTGATTGTATCAGCCACTACACTTCTGCTGACAGTAACTGTCTGCTGCTGGTTGACCATCAGTATTATGCACCGTTCAAAATGTTCACGTTTAGCAACACCGCATTTTAAACACTGATCATTAATCCTGGACATCGAAAGGAATCATCATCCACACTAGTCTCACTCTCGCGTGCTATATCTCTTATCAAGTTGAAAACGTAAACTCGGTACATTTCCCTTTCGTCCTGTGCCACAATAGCATGACGCCAGTTGATCTTCTCGTTAACTGCCTCGAACACTCACATGCACCGGCACAAAAATAAATGGAGATACTTTACTATTCATCTTACTCAAGGCTTCAATCCACTGTTCGTGAACGAGACCCACTTGCACCTTCCTAATCATACTCATAGAATCACTCAAGATGCAGACCTGTGTTATCTTAGTTAATTAGTCGTTGGATCATCATCACTGCAAACTGGATACGTCCATAGTTGCTCCGATCTCTCCTTGAGTGTATCCGCTATTACACTTCTGCTAACAGTGCCGGTCCTATGCTGGTTGACCATCATTCTTCTGCACCCTCCAAAATGTTCACCTCTAGCAACACCGCATTTCAATCCCTGATCTTTAATCCTGGCCATTGAAAAGGAATCATCATTCACATTAGTCTCACTCTTGCGTGTTATATCTCTTAAGGAGTTCAAAACGTCAGCGCGATCCATTGCCCCATCGCCCTGTACCACAATCGCGCACGATGCCAGTTGATCCGCTCTTTCATTGCCTCGAGCGCCCACATGTCCCGGTACGAAAATAAAATTAACCACTTTCAAGCTCGCCTTTCTCAGGGCCTCAATCCAATGATCACGAATGAGACCCACTTGCACCTTCCTAATCATACTCATAGAGTCACTCAAGATGCAGGCATGTGTTAACTTCTGTGTGCTTATCAACTCAAATTCCCTGGTCACTGCCATAATCTCCGTGGTCATGCTTCTGTAGTCACAGCAAATGTCGTGTACGTTATTAATTACAAACGATTTAACATGATGTACATCGGCGAGACGGGGATATGTCTGGTCGCTAGGTTTGCTGAACACTTGCGTGAAATATGTAACCATGATTCTTTTCCGGTGGCTCTCTACCTTAAAAGTAACTCTCGCAGAGGTCACATGACATTCAGATAACTGGCTTAGTCTCTGGCCATTCTGGTGACCGGCAGCGTTGCTCTTTAGAGAACCGACTGATTCTTAATTTCGGTATTCAGCCCCATGGCATCAATAACAAGTAATACTTTCAATAACCATCTACTTCCTTTCATCCAACTGCTCTTCATCGTCTCTGTTGTTCCTCTATTTCATCATACTGCCCTTCCCCTAGCCAATACTCTTCTCGTCCATTTCCTATATATCTTGCACTCAATTATGGCAGTTCGGCCTGTGCCGCATTTAAGGGGCTGGAGTTAAGGCGGCCGACAGGTATGGTTGGTGGGCTGATGAGTGCTCACATTTTGGGCCTTTGCGGGACGTGGCTTGATCCGGCCTGGTACTATTGTGATGTGGTGCGTCGTTTGGTTGGTTCATCCACATCCATCGCTGTCATACTTATTCACTCTTTTCATATGGGTCGATCCACCCATGCCTCACTCACCACCCATGCCTCACTCACCACCCATGCCTCACTCACCACCCATGCCTCACTCACCACCCATGCCTCACTCATCTCGTCTCCTTACGATTCCCCGTCCTACTTTCTCAACTTTATCTGTTCTCAGCACCTATGACTTTAATTGATATTTTCCCTGTGTCACTCACAGTGGCACGTGAGCACCCCTTATACCCACACTATCACTTTTGGGTCTATCACTGCTCTGGATTGATTTCTGGCTTGTTTGTCTTGGCCGTGTTGGGTCGACTTCCCTACAGTAAACGAGCATTGAAAAGAGTGTATGAGTGAATCTGATTTAATCCCATCCCCATTCTTTACGACTATTCTTTGGCTGCAATGCCAACAGGCGGCCTGCTATATACCACTAGGATGGCTTGGCGGCAGTATCTTTCTATAGAGCCATCGTGCAGTGCGAGCAAAGCCTACAAACGTATTGGTACGTATGGTCAGTCTCATACAATCATGATTCTCGATTCATTTGACATTTTCCTCCCCACGGTTCATGGGGACTAAGGAATAGTATAATGATGGTTCGATGTTCTGTCCTTTGATCGTTGTTCCTTATAGATGAGCCAGCGTATAGTGCGAGCAGTACGTGCGGTTGGCTCATCCTTATATCATCTTCGGTTTATGTCCACATTTCCCAGCTTCGATCTTAAAAAGTACATGCCGTAGGGGTTGTGTCCTAATTCCATCTTCTGTTATATTTAATCGAGACTTCTGCAAAACCGATCTCTATTGACCACAATATTGAGGTCCCTTGACACGTATTAGTCACTAACTACAACCACATCCCCTTCACCTTGCGCCATCCTATATATTTCACCCGTCTTTGTTGTAATTCCGGGTCAGTATCCTTTGGCCATGTTATTCTTCTCCTATCCCTTTATTATCCATCCTCAGTGGTGTCATTTTCTTTGGCACAGTCATCCCCCGACTTCGAATATCAGCTGTCTTTTTTGACGAACACCGAGTATCAGAAAGTATTCCATTGTCGAAATAAATTGCTGCCTAGTTATTTAAATTATTTGTCTTGTTTCACTTTGGTGTTATCTATTGTTATATATTCATTGGTGTTGCAGACTTGCTAATTTTCACAACTTCTGTTTATTTTGCACGATAATTATCATGTTGTACTTCTGACATGATAATATGTCTGACATGCATTGATGTGATTTTGGAAATTGTAGATAGTCGTTATGATGTTTGGATTTCAGCCATTTGTGAAAGCATTTTCCCCCTTGTATAACTTTTTGTATCTCCACACTCCACTATGATGTTTTCTTGTTTTTCTTGTGATGTCTTGTACCGCATATGTTTGCTCATTGTTTCTGAACTGTGTCCGCTGTAATAAAGAGATAATATATGATTATCAAAAATTATTGTTGTCCCCAGTGAGAATAAACGACGAAGAAGATTATTGTTATTCGTATATTTTTTATCGCTATAACCGACAACAATCGGTATACGTGTTACCAAAACAAGTCAATAAAACACCGAACAATGAGACACAGTGACAGGCGACTGAAAAGACTTCATCGGTGAAAACAAAGAACAACAGTAAACAAATCGTACATAGAGACACACATGTTGGTGATAGGCAGGACAAAAGAGAATAGAGGGACAGTAACGACGATACCACGGAGAAAGGAAAGCATGACAGGGGAAAAGAGAATGCGAGATTAAGATGAAAGTTGCAAGTAAATGCACAGAAATAGTGGAAATAGATAATATATAATGCAAATAAAATAAAAATGAAAATGACTTAGTTCGATGTTGGCGTTTAAAAGAGAGTCGAAACTAGAGATAAAAAGTCAAATAGTGAATTGTGGCCTGTTACCAAACAATTTCAAGGCGCAGAGGCAAGAAAGACCATCCGTGGGCTATAAGACACAATAAAACTTGAGTGGAGAAATACCCAATGAAACACAGACAGGTAATATAGTGAACGCGCTACAATCAAGAACCTAACCCTAATACAGAATCGTAGTCGCCAAAAGTTGCAGGTATCAGTAACCATCGCAGGAAAAAAATGTCATATGAAATAAAAATAGAGAAAGGGGATTAAGAGAAGGAAGGAAAACGAGAAGTGAGTAAATACAGAAGACAGAATCCTAGCAGACCTACTGTGTCTGCATGTTCTTTCCCTACTGAGCATGATGATGATGATGATGATTTAATCCCTTTCGCTGTGAGCAGGAAGCTCTTGACAGACCATAGTCCTTCTGGCGATACACAGGTTTTCCTCAGCTGTGGTGCAGCTGTATAGAGGGTGTTGTGTATATCTGGAAGTGGTGGTAGTAGTTCTTGTCAGATGTCTGTTACCTTTGGAACTGTAGTACTAGGTGCTGGTCTGTTTCCTCTTGTGCGTTACAGTGTCTGCAATTTGGTTCGTGTAATGGGATTATTATGTTCAGGTGTTTATTAACGGGGGCGTGGCCTGTTCTTAGTTGGAATGTGAGACTGGTTTGTTCGCTAGAGTTTTCTCAGAGGGTCCATTGAGTTGTCTATCTGTTGTTGATCATATAGTGAGCGTCCATTATTTGAGCTGGCCCACTTTGAGCTGACCATTCTTGTCTGTAGTTGTTTCTTAGGAAATGTTTGCATGTTTTTATGATTTTTGATGAAAACTAGGGGAAGAATGTCATATGATGTTGATAGCTGGTCTATCTGCAGCGCCGGATTTAGACTTGATAAGGCACTAAGCTATTTGAGATATGGGGCCCTTTATATGTCCAGTTATTATATATCAGTGACAAATGTGATTGTTTTGGGGGACCCAAGCAAGTGAGGGCCTAAGATATAGCTTATAGGTAAATCCAGCAGTGTCTATCTGTCTGTTGATAGTGCAAACAAGGTTGTTGTTTTTTTGGCTCCAGGACGCGAATGCTGATTTTGAGTCGGATGACCGTGTCCTCAGGTGGAGTAAGTCCGTTCTCAAAATCCCCAATAATTCAATTCAGAGCTTTCTCGATTGCTATGATCTCTGCTGTGTAGTTAAAGCAGATATCGCCGCATGGGACAAAACTGTTTGGGTAGTCGTCTGCGTTCTAGTATTTTTCACAGCTGCAAATCCAGTATTTGTGGTAGCGTTTTGTGCGGATCCATCTCTGTATACATGGATTATTTCTGGTGGGTATGTATGGACTTTTTCTAGGACAATGGTTTTTATGAATTGGGTTACAATGTTCGTATCTGCGGAGGGGGTCAGAGAGTTCATCTTGAGTTTTCACAGTTCACATAACGCAAAGTTGTAGTCAGGTTTTTGTTGATGTTATTAATGGAGATTTTGTGGTATACTCCTTTTGTCCAGATAACCAATTCAGCAGCAAATAGTGCTTTTTGACATCTGTTGACGTCTAGTAGATCGTTTATGTATATGAGGAATAATATACAACTTAGCGCCAATCTTTGAGGCAGTCCTTCTTACAGCGTTTTTTGTTTTGATGAGCTCCCATTATAGGTTGTTTGAATTGTTTTGTTTTGAAAGAAGCCTTTTAGTAAATTATATAATTTCTCGATACCCCCATTTTATTTTCATTTTAAAGAAAAATTATGTTCTCTAGACTCTGTCATAGGCTTGTTTAAGGTCAATGAATGTTGCCAAATACACTTTTCGTTTATTGATATACATCTCCTATCTCTTGTATGAGCCGTATCAGCTGGTCAATTGTTTGTTTGTTCTTTCTGAAGACAGACTGGTTTGCGTTTATGCTCTTTGAGCTCTCTAACCACCAGTATAGCCTTTCATTGATCATTATTTCAGCAACTTTGCCCAAATTTTAAAAATTGTGGTCGGTAACTGGCGATTTCGTTTAGGTTTCTGTCCTTCTTTAGGATTGGTATAATGTTAACTTTTCTCTAGGATACTGGCAGCTTGCTATCTCTCCAAGTCTTATTGATGAGTTCAAGGATAGTTGTTAGTTCGTAGTCTGACAGCTTGCCTTCTGTCCACGTTTTATTGATGAGCTAAAGGATAGTTGTTAGTTCGTGGTCTGACAGGTTGTTGATCATCTTGTTGGTAATTCTATCAAGGCCCGCTGCTGCTTTGCCAAACTTGCCTTTTTTAGGGCTGACTGTAGCTTGTTGAATGTGAAGTCACACTCGAAGACCTCGCAATTCAACGGTTTGTTGCCTTTCTAATGTTTCTTGATGTGTTTTATGGAATTGTCAAGATTTTTTCTGAGTCGTTTTTGATGTTTATGTGGGCAAAATGGTTGTTGAAGGCTTAAGCTTTCTGTGTTTCCCTCGTTAGATTAAACCGTTGTCTATTATGGGTGTTGGGGTTTTTTCCTATTTTGGTCCCAGACAGGATTGACTGAAGCTACCATGCCTCACCACAGTGTATTGCATGTCTAGACCAAGTGTCTCTTTTTCTTTGTTTGCTAAATAGTTTTACTTTGTCTGTGACTTTATTATAATTTAGTTGATTGGCAGGTGTTGGATGTTTCTCTACATTTTATCATGCTTTTTTTCCTATCTTCAACTGAAGTTTTCAATTCTATGTTCCAGTAAGGTTTGAACTTATTTCAGAACACTCTTGGGATAGTTTTGATTGCAGCTGAGAGAAGTGTTGCAGCAATTTTATTGTAGAACTTGTCTATGTTCTCTGTTAGGTCAGTTTTCTGGAACTGCTGCCGTTCTAGGTGTCCGATAGTTTCCCAATCTACCTTTATATAGTGGAATGTGTGCGTTGTTTTGTTATATGTTGGCTCCCTAGATTCAAAGACTTCTAAGAGAATCGATCTGTGGTCGCTTCTAATGTCATCTAAGAATCTGTGAGTGGATATTAAAAGATACTAAAGTGAAGTCTGGTCGTGTTCTTGCGCTGCTAGCCCGATGCAATAGAGTTGGGAGGGGGGTACTAGCGTGGAGGTGTTTATTAGCACTTCTATGGCCGCTCCTGTTGGGTTCTTATCTGTATAACTACATAGAGGTGAGCGACCGTTTATGTCGCCTGTGATGATTGTCTTTCTCTTATCAGTAATCTTTGCAAGTTTTAGTTTAAGATGTGTCTTGGGGGAGAGAGGGGGGGGGGGGGGGTTAGATATTAATTATTTTTAGCATTTTTTCGGATGAGTGTCATTAATCCCTGACACTTCTGACATTTACACACGTACTATGTTTATCCTGTGACACGAGCTGGGGAGTTTTTCGGTAGTAAAGTTACTTGTATCAAAACTACTTGTATTTTTATATCTCGAAGTAACTTGGTCATCTCTAATTTTTTTTAAAATCCTGCGATGTTTAGTTGGAGGATGCATAATGTGTCTATGTTGTAGTGAGTTTTCCCCGGTAGCATATTTGACACTGCTCTCCTCAGGTGAAGAGGAGCAGCGCGGGACATGGTTACCGAGGCGTCACCCGAGCTCGTATAGAGTTCGCTGTTTTAAAGGCATGGTTTTTGTATGGAGATTCTATTGATACATATCTGGTCCCCGAAGAGAGGCGTTCCATTGTAGCAGTGATACAGGATCGCCACATCCTGCCAGGAGCAGACCATTTACGTCTGGGATCACCAGCTCATCACTAGTGCGTTACATTTGTGGATCCATCGGCAGTGGTGGCACCTCCATAATTCCTCGCAACCTGGAGGACGACAGAGGAGGGCAATGGTGCAATGTCAACTGGCTCGCATCTATTTGTCATCCATGGGGACACTTTTAAAAAAGCAAGGCATTGAGGCAAGTCACACATATAACCCATGAGTGAGGGGCAAAGGACATACACAGATAACATTTAGGTTGGTAAAGCTTGGATCTGCTTCAAGTAGGATACATTCATCACCGTTTCAGCATCCTTGGTGACGTAAACGACAAAAATAGGTAAACGTGTTATCACAATAACTCAATAAAACAACCTAACAACGAAACACAGTGACAAGTAACTGAAAAGTCTTCATCAGCACAAACAAATAACAACAATAAACAAATATTACATAGAGACACACATGTTGGTGATAGGCAGGACAAAAAAGAGAAGAGGGACAGTAGTGAGGAGACGACAGTGAAAGCAAAGATAATACTGCATGAATGTGGAAAACAGAATGTGAGAGGAAGATGAAAGTTGTAAGTAAGTGCAACAGAATGTGAGAGGAAGATGAAAGTTGTAAGTAAGTGCAACAGAATGTGAGAGGAAGATGAAAGTTGTAAGTAAGTGCAACAGAATGTGAGAGGAAGATGAAAGTTGTAAGTAAGTGCAACAGAATGTGAGAGGAAGATGAAAGTTGTAAGTAAGTGCAACAGAATGTGAGAGGAAGATGAAAGTTGTAAGTAAGTGCAACAGAATGTGAGAGGAAGATGAAAGTTGTAAGTAAGTGCAACAGAATGTGAGAGGAAGATGAAAGTTGTAAGTAAGTGCAACAGAATGTGAGAGGAAGATGAAAGTTGTAAGTAAGTGCAACAGAATGTGAGAGGAAGATGAAAGTTGTAAGTAAGTGCAACAGAATGTGAGAGGAAGATGAAAGTTGTAAGTAAGTGCAACAGAATGTGAGAGGAAGATGAAAGTTGTAAGTAAGTGCAACAGAATGTGAGAGGAAGATGAAAGTTGTAAGTAAGTGCAACAGAATGTGAGAGGAAGATGAAAGTTGTAAGTAAGTGCAACAGAATGTGAGAGGAAGATGAAAGTTGTAAGTAAGTGCAACAGAATGTGAGAGGAAGATGAAAGTTGTAAGTAAGTGCAACAGAATGTGAGAGGAAGATGAAAGTTGTAAGTAAGTGCAACAGAATGTGAGAGGAAGATGAAAGTTGTAAGAAAGTGCAACAGAATGTGAGAGGAAGATGAAAGTTGTAAGTAAGTGCAACAGAATGTGAGAGGAAGATGAAAGTTGTAAGTGCAACAGAATGTGAGAGGAAGATGAAAGTTGTAAGTAAGTGCAACAGAAACAGTGGAAATAGATCAGATATAATACCAGAAAAAATAAATGAAACTGAAACTGAGAATGACTTGGCTCGATAATAGTTGGCGGTGAAATGTAAGTGGGAACTAGAGACAAAAAGTTAAATAGTGAATTGTGGCTTGTTACCAAACAATTTCAAGGACACAGAGTCAAGAAAGAACATCCCGGTGCTATAAGACGCAATAAAACTTGGGTGGACAAAGACCCAATTAAACACAGACAGGTAATATAGAGAATGCGCTACCAACAAGAACCTAAGACTAAGGCAGCGTCTTAGTCGCCAAAAGGTGCAGGTATCAGTAACCATGGTTCGAGCAATATAGCACATAATAATAGATAAAACGAAAGGGGATTGAGAGAAGGAAGGAAAACGTAAGTGAGTAAATAAAGAGGCCAGAATCCTTGCAGACCTACTGTGTCTGCATGCTCTTACCCTGCTGAACTAGTGTCGCCTCTCTCCCGACGTTCCTTGATAGTGTTTTTCAACATATTGTCGCCTCTCTGTCATCTCATTTCTTAAGATCCCCATCTGTGATTTCTCAATTCTCCAATCTGACGAAAGAGGCATTTCCCACCACACTCTTGTGGCTTTCCGCAGAGAGGAAAATCTACGTCTTACCCTATCGCACACTCACCTCGGCCCTGCTGGACCTCCCAAATGCACCTCTCCCTGCCACCGCCCGTGTCTCACGTGCCTGTGTATCTTATGTTACTCATCCTATCCGTTCAGTTTCCCAACTCAGTATTACACATCCACAGTTCCTTTTCTTGTGTCTCCCACAACGTCGTGTACGTTAGTTAAGTCGTCGGATCATTATCACTGCAATCTGGAAACGTCCATAATTGCTCCGATCTTTCCCTGAGAGTATCCACCATTACACTTCTGCTGACAGTACCGGTCCGCTGCTGGTTGACAATAATTATTCTGCGCCCTCCAAAATGTTCACGTTTATCAACACCAAAATTCAAACCCTGATCTTTAATCCTGAACATTAAAACGGAATTATCATCCACACTAGTCTCACTCTCGCGTTCTATATCTTTTATGAAATTGAAAACATCAGCTCGATCCATTGCCATATCGGTCATTGCCACAATCCCTTGTCGCCAGTTGATCTTCTCTTTCATTGCCTGGAACACTGACATGCCCCGGCACAAAAATAAATGGAGCTACTTTCAAACTAGCCTTACTCAAGGCCTCAATCCACTGTTCGCATACGAGACCCATTTGTACTTTCCTTATCATACTCATCAAGAGAATAGGAATGGCTAAAAGTACCTTCAATGACATAAGGAAATTATTAATATCTAAAAAATTACAAACAAGTTAAAAATGAGAATTATAAAATGCTACATATATTCCATATTAATGTATGGCTCAGAAACATGGACACTAAATAAACAACTAGAAGACAAAACTGATGCCTTTGAGATGTGGGTATATAGAAGAATAGGGAGAATATCATGGAAAGAGAAGAAAACAAATAAAGAGGTGCTAAAGACACTTAATATGATGAAAGAACTACTAAGAGAAATAAAGATCAGGCAAATAAAATATATTGGACACATTAAAAGACATGACACCTTATTGAAGACCTTACTTGAGGGTAAAGTCAAAGGGAAGCGAACAAGAGGTAGGCAGACATACAAGTGGGAGAGTAACATCACACGATGGACAGGTTACAGTTTAACAGAGTGCACCACCAAGACAAGAGACAGGAGTTGTTGGAGATGCGTTGCAGCCAACCTTCGTTGCGGAGACGGCACTTAACGGTGAAGATGAATTATACTCATAGTCACTCAAGATGCAGACCCGTGTTAACTTCTGTGTGCATATCCACTCAAATTCCCTTGTCACTGCCATAATCTCCGTGGTCATGCTACTTGTAGTCACAGCAAATGTCGTGTACGTTATTAATTGCAAACGATGCAACATGATGAACATCAGCGAGACCGGTAGATTTCTAGCCACTAGGTTTACTGAACACTTTCGTGACATATGTAACCATGATTCTTTTCCAGGGACTGTCCACCTTAACAGTAACTCTCACATATGTCATATAACATTCAGGTCACTGGCTTGGTCTCCGGCCATATTGGTGAACGACAACGTTTTATTTTCGTTCGAGAACCGAATGATTCTTAATTGCGGTACTCATAAGTTCTATGACAACAACGACAAGCTATACTCTTAAGTTCTATGACAACAACGACAAGCTATACTCTTAAGTTCTATGACAACAACGACAAGCTATACTCTTAAGTCATTAGACAACAACGACAAGCTATACTCTTAAGTTCTATGACAACAACGACAAGCTATACTCTTAAGTTCTATGACAACAACGACAAGCTATACTCTTAAGTTCTATGACAACAACGACAAGCTATACCCTTAAGTTCTATGACAACAACGACAAGCTATACTCTTAAGTTCTATGACAACAACGACAAGCTATACTCTTAAGTTCTATGACAACAACGACAAGCTATACTCTTAAGTTCTATGACAACAACGACAAGCTATACTCTTAAGTCATTAGACAACAACGACAAGCTATACTCTTAAGTTCTATGACAACAACGACAAGCTATACTCTTAAGTTCTATGACAACAACGACAAGCTATACTCTTAAGTTCTATGACAACAACGACAAGCTATACTCTTAAGTTCTATGACAACAACGACAAGCTATACTCTTAAGTTCTATGACAACAACGACAAGCTATACTCTTAAGTTCTATGACAACAACGACAAGCTATACTCTTAAGTCATTAGACAACAACGACAAGCTATACTCTTAAGTTCTATGACAACAACGACAAGCTATACTCTTAAGTTCTATGACAACAACGACAAGCTATACTCTTAAGTCATTAGACAACAACGACAAGCTTTACTTTCAATAATCTTCTATTTCCTTTCATCCACCTTCTCTTCTACTTCTCTGTTTCTCCTCTATTTAGTCTTACTACCCTTCCCCTGTCCATCATTCTTCTCGTCCTTTTCCTATATATGTTGCACTCCTTTGTGGCAGTTTGGCATGTGCCGGGTTTAACGGTTTGGAGTTACGCTGGATCCAGCATGGGACTATTGTGGTATGCTGCGTCGTTTGGTTGCCTCATCTGCATCACTCGCCATAATACTCTTTCAAGTTCTTCCTATGGCTCGATCTACCCGTGTCTCCCTCATCTCTTTTCCTTACGATTCCCCGTCCTACTTTCTCTACATTATCTGTTCTCACCACCTATGCCTTGAATTGATCTTTCCCCTGTGTCACTCACAGTGGCCCATGAGCAACGCCTACACCCAAACTATCAATGTTGGGTCTATCATCTCTCTGGATTACTTTCTAGCTTGTCTTTCTTGGCTGTGTTAGTTCGACTTTCCTTCAGTAACCTAGCATGTAAAGACTGTATGAATGAATCTGACTTATTCCCATCTCGCTTCTTCACGACTATGCTTTGGCTGCAGCGCCAATAGGCGGCCTACTATATACGACTAGGATGGCTTCGAGGCAGTTCATTCTATAGAGCAGCGTGCAGTACGAGTAAAGCCTACAAAAGGATTTGGATGTACCGTTACTCTCACACAGGTATGATTCTCGTTTTATTTGATATTTCCCTCTCCGCGGTACATGGTCCGCTCTAAGGGATCGTGTAATGGAGGTTCGAGATTCTGTTCGTTGATCGTTGTTCCTTATAGATGAGCTAGTGTACAGTGCGAGTAGTACACACATAGGGGTTGCGATGTGAGGCTGGCTCATCCTTATATCTTCTTCGGTTTATTCGACCGGTCTCATTCCCCAGCACGCCACCGTAAAATCTACATGACATTGGGGCTGTGCCTTGGTCGATATTCCGTTATATTTAATCGAGGCTTTTGCCACACCGACCTCTACTGACCACCTATTAGTCATCAACGACAACAACACCGCCCTTCCTCCATCCTATACATTTCACATGTCTTGGTTGTAGTTCCGGGTCTGTCTCCTTTGACCATGGCCTTCTTCTCATGTCCCTTTATTCTCCACATTCAGTAGTGCCCTGTTATCTGGCACAGTCTTTTCATGACTTCTAATATTAGCTTTCCTTTTTTATATCTTCCTACGACGAAATTCTCCGCTATGGTTCCCCTTCTCTTCAGCTCTTCCGTTCCTGATTTCCCAGGGCACCCTACCACTTCGGGTACCCTTCCACCACTGTATTCCTTCCTTGCGTGTCGTATATCTGTTTTAGTTCTGGACCCACGTTGATCTGCCACTTTCACTTCTCTTCTTGTCTCTCGTCTCTTTATTTATCCTCTTTTTGTTTTCTTTTCTTCTTTCAATTCCATTTTTCTCTTTGAATCTGTTATTATATGAAATTTTGTTCGAGTCATGGTTACTGATGCCTGTACCTTTTGGCGACCGAGGCTCTGCCTTACGCTTAGGTTCTTGTTTGCCGCTCGCTCTCTATGCTCCATGTCTATGTTTCATTTGGCGTTTGCCCACTCAAGTTGTATTGCCTCTTATAGCACTTGGATGGTCTTTCACGCCTCTGCGTCCTTGAAGGTGTGGTAACAGAGCACAATTTTCTATTTAACCTGGAGTCTCCAGGTCCGATTCTCTTTTTATCACAAACTATTAACGAGCTAAGTTATTTTCATTTTATTTCATTTTTTTTTGCATTATATCTTATCTATTTCCACTGTTTCTGTGCTCTTACTTACTAATGTCATCTTCTCCTGACACTCTCTTTTCTCCTGTCATGCTGTCCTATCTTTACTTTCTCCGTCGTCTACTCACTACTGTCCCTCCTCCCTCTTTCTTCCCTCCTATCACCACCATGTGTCAATTCTATGTAAGATTTGTTTAGTGATGTACTTTGTTTGTCCCGCTGAAGGCGTTTTAGTAGAAGA
Source organism: Meghimatium bilineatum (assembly GCA_034231615.1). Taxonomy (NCBI): domain Eukaryota; kingdom Metazoa; phylum Mollusca; class Gastropoda; order Stylommatophora; family Philomycidae; genus Meghimatium; species Meghimatium bilineatum. The sequence continues at coordinate 17,662,492 of CM067302.1, forward strand.
TTTTTGATGATCATGTTGGGATATTGTCCTTATAAAACTTCCTTTGTTATTTACTAGAAAAGAAAACATTGTCATACTCAGTTTGATAATAATTTCCCTTTGTTATCCTGAGATATGGCAGATGACGTTAGTACAAAAGCTGTAAACGAAAGAATCTATTGTAGCTATTCAGAGATTTATCGATTATATAGATTGTGGAGTCAGATTGTGGAGTCAGATTGTGGAGACATATTTTGAAGGCGTTATTCATTACAAGTATTATTCCTAAGAATTATTTCTTATTTCTTATTCAATAAAAACACACACACATCGATTAACGATTTGACACAAAAGGGTCGTCATATTTTTCTAACAAAAAAGAGAGACTTTAGTTAGAAAATCGTCGTATACCTTTTAATTTTAGATCATTACAAAAAACGTCTATACGGCCCTGCTGCTGATAGGGTTCCAATGTATTGAATGTTTCTCATTTTCTGAAATGTTTATTTTAACTTATGACGTGTTTCTCTTTAGATTATATACGATCATCATCAAGTTGCTTATCCTGGAAAAGTCTAAACATTTATCTCAGTGTTTCAAAACTCTCGCCAATCTCGAGTCAATCATCTTTTGCTTCTGTGAATGTCATGTTCAGGTGGTCTATGATATCTTACGTCCATCTTCTTTGTGGTCCACCTATTTTCTATTGTCCTTGCATCATCCCCATCTTGTATGATCTTTTCTAGACTATCATGTCAATTGATATGATCTTGATTTTTGATTAGAAAACTGACCTCACTGCACGTGCCATGAAGCTTCTATAAGAAGATAACCTCAATATGAAAGCATGTCATCAACTAAGGTTTCCTGTTGCATGGATGGTTTGTCTAGTGAGCCATTGGTGAGACCCACAGACACAACCGCATGCGCGAATCAATATAAATTAATTTTCTCGAGAGAACATTGATTAGCTAGTTTGTTTTTTCTTTCAATTCTCTGAGAATGTCTCTATTGGTGCATGTTCTCCTGTTGGTTCATGGTAGACTGAGAATTATTTTGTAACATTTTGTTTCAAATTTTGAAGTTCTGTTTCTCACTTTATTGGTAATTGTTGATGATTCATTCATATATACAATTATATATTCTGTTTTTGGAAATATGCAGGTTCTAAGGAAAGTTAGTTTTGTTATTTTGTTGCAGCACAGCCATATGTTCTTCATTTGTATCAGTTTATTATGCAATGGTCAACGTGCGACTTTTTCATAGCAATCCCCGTTGCTGTTTATAACAGAAAAATGAGTTCAAATCTGGTAACTCGTTCTAGTTCTCTGTTATTGATCGAAAATGAGAACGTATTAGTATTTATGTCGCTTATCACATTCTTGATCTTGTTCTCGTTTCGAAATAATTTCTTTTATTTCACTCCGCTCTTTCATTGATTCTATACAATTATGTTTAGTTATTCTATGTTTATTTTTACTTTTAAATTGTCTGCGAATTATCTAGATATGTAAACTCTCTAATTTTGTTGAGATATAACTGTAGTATCTTGATATGTAAACTCTCTAGTTTTGATATAGCTGTAGTATCTTGATATGTAAACTCACTAATTGTGTTAAGATATAGCTGTCTGGAAACAACTCACAGCTGGATATGGTGGTGGTGGTGGGGGGTTACAAAGAGGAGGTGGGGAGGAGTGATACAATACAAATAATGAAAATATTTGATGTTGTTCCTTCGGTGTTGAAGGTACCTCGAAAAAAAGATACGTATTTGTTTTTTATTTGTGGCGTCCAAGTTCTTAGTTTTTCTAACTTATTTGTGAGATCTGTAGGCAATCATAATTTTCTGCTGTGGAGCGCATGGCAGTGTGGTTAGAATGCCTTTCTCAGAACCTTGAGGTCTCAGAATCAATCTACGGTTGGGACAGAATGTTTTCTATTAGAGGTTCAATCAAACTCCTGTACATGTCGATATAGCAAAGTGTTGTTTTTTTCCACAGCCCATAGACAGCCACCCTGCACTCCTTTACAGGAAAACATGCAGTAGCGAAAGAAGTATCACGCATACAGGAAAACATGCAAAATCGAAAGAAGTAGCACGCATACAGGAAAACATGCATTAACGAAAGAAGTATCACGCATACAGGAAAACATGCATTAACGAAAGAAGTATCACGCATACATATTTTTAAAAATATTTGAAACGCCAGACTCAGGTTATGTATCTATCTATTGTCTATTCCCAGATGATGGTGTTGTTGTAGCTTGCCACACTTGATGTTTAGCGCTGGGGTCTGTGGAGATGGTCTAAGTTCCAGAGTCAGATGTGTTGCTCTGGATGAGGTGTAGTCATGTTTATTCAGCGTGTGTCGTGATGTCTATCCACCTTATCCTAGGTCTACCCTTGTCTCTGTATCCTGATTCAATCTTATTATAAACTCTTACGGAAAATTGATCGTTCATCCTCATTTGACATCTAAACCATTTTATCTGTTGTTTCTTTATATATTCGTTGCATGGTGGGATATCTATTATCTTTCTGATGTTCTCACTGAGCATTTTGTCGAGTCTGGTGACTCCAATAGCTTTCCTTATACATTTTATTTCGCAAGATTCGTTCTTTCTCTTATGTGTAGATATTAGTTGCCAAGTCTGATGTGTGTATCAGTGCCTGAAATTGAGTATCACTGCCTGGAATTGAGTATCATTACTTGAAATTGAGTATCATTAAATGAAATTGTGTATCACTGCCTAGAATTGAGTATCATTACCTGACATTGTGTATCACTGCCTGACATTGTTTATCACTTCCTAATATTGTGTATCACTACCTGATATTGTGTATAACTGCCGGTCATTGTATATCACTACCTGATATTGTGTATAACTGCCTGATATTGTGTATCACTGCCTGACATTGTCTATCACTGCCTGATATTGTGTATCACTTCCTAACATTGCGTATCACTGCCTGACATTGTGTATCACTGCCTGACATTGTGTATCACTGCCTGACATTGTGTATCACTGCCTGACATTGTGTATCACTGCCTGACATTGTGTATCACTGCCTGACATTGTGTATCACTGCCTGACATTGTGTATCACTGCCTGACATTGTGTATCACTGTCTGACGTCGAGTATCACCTTATTATGTGTGTCAATGCACATCTCTGTGTGTTATTATTTGTTTTACCTATTTTTTTATGACCAACCATACCTGAGAGGAAGGCACCTTCAGTAGGCATTGCACTAAGCTGAAAGCTGAAGTCTCCTGTGTATGAAAGAAAGCTCAGAAAATCCATCCAACTGCGCATAATAAGTAAGAGCTCATCGCTCGCAATTAATGTAGCTCTCAATCAATCAATCAATCAATCAATCATTGCATGATTCTCTGTATTACTGTCTACTGAATACGTGCAGACAGTAATATACTAAGTTTACCAATGTCTGATTCCTAATATTACTATCTTTTACAGATATTATTGACATTCCCTAACATTGACATTCCCTAACATTGACATTCCCTAACATTGACATTCCCTAACATTGACATTCCATAACATTGACATTCCCTAACATTGACATTCCCTAACATTGACATTCCCTAACATTGACATTCCCTAACATTGACATTCCCTAACATTGACATTATTCTGATGCAGCAGCAGATTCATGTGGCAGGTCATCTGGTACGTACGACAGATCAGCGGCTACCAAATGTACTTCTCTATGGTCAGCTGGAAAAGTGTACACGACCTTTAGATGGCTAAATGCAGCGCTACAAAAACTAGTCACATACCTCACCTGTAAACCTTTGAACTAGGTCAAGACAAGTGGGAAGAGATTCCGTAAAATAGATCTACATTACGCTTTACAATAAAGAAAGACGCATTATCCTGTGAAAAGAGGAGAAATGCAGCAGCTCATCAGCTGAGTGTAGATAGAAAGTCACGGATAGAGCAAACACCATTTGCAGTAGTTATCCCAGATCAGAACATGACATTTGCAGTAGTTATTCCAGATCCGAACATGACATTTGCAGTAGTTATCCCTGATTGTATCCGCCATTACAATTCTGCTGACAGTACCTGCCATATACTGGTTGACCATCATTCTTCTGCGCCCTACAAAATGTTCACTCCTAGCAAGACCGCATTTCAATCCCTGATCGTTAATTGTAACCATTGAAAAGGAATCATCATCCACATTAGTCTCACTCTCGCGTGCTATATCTCTTAAGAGTTGAAAACGTCATCGAGATCCATTGCCCCATCGCCCTGTGCTACAATCGCGCATGATGCCAGTTTATCCGCTCTTTCATTGCCTCGAACACCCACATTTCCCGGCACGAAAAGAAATGTGTTTGCTCGTAAGAAATGGGTGTACATATATTATGTAAGCAACAACAAAAGGAATGTTCATACATTATGTAAGCAACAACAAAAGGAATGTTCATACATTATGTAAGCAACAACAAAAGGAATGTTCATACATTATGTAAGCAACAACAAAAGGAATGTTCATACATTATGTAAGCAACAATAAAAGGGATGTTCATACATTATGTAAGCAATTTTTTGCCCGAGATATAAGTGGGAGGGAAATTTCATGAGATACAGAATTATAAATGTTAGTAAACATCATGATATGGACATGTTATAGCCAATCATAGTGAATCAGCAAAAAGAGAGAGAGAGAGAGAGAGGGAAGATGTTGCTGGTCTGTTTCAACGAACTTTAACTGCATAGACAGTGCTTCATGATAAATAGTAATAATAGTAGTCGTGGTAATAATAGTAGTCGTGGTAGTAATAGTAGTCGTGATAGTAATAGTAGTCGTGGTAATAATAGTAGTCGTGGTAGTAATAGTAGTCGTGGTAGTAATAGTAGTGGTGGTAGTAATAGTAGTCGTGGTAGTAATAGTAGTCGTGGTAGTAATAGTATTCGTGGTAGTAATAGTAGTCGTGGTAGTAATAGTAGTCGTGGTAGTAATAGTAGTCGTGGTAGTAATAGTGGTCGTGGTAGTAATAGTGGTCGTGGTAGTAATAGTATTCGTGGTAGTAATAGTAGTCGTGGTAGTAATAGTGGTCGTGGTAGTAATAGTGGTCGTGGTAGTAATAGTATTCGTGGTAGTAATAGTAGTCGTGGTAGTAATAGTAGTCGTGGTAGTAATAGTTGTCGTGGTAGTAATAGTAGTCGTGGTAGTAATAGTAGTCGTGATAGTAATAGTAGTCGTGATAGTAATAGTAGTCGTGGTAGTAATAGTAGTCGTGGTAGTAATAGTAGTCGTGGTAGTAATAGTAGTCGTGGTAGTAATAGTAGTCGTGGTAGTAATAGTAGTCGTGGTAGTAATAGTAGTCGTGGTAGTAATAGTAGTCGTGGTAGTAATAGTAGTCGTGGTAGTAATAGTAGTCGTGGTAGTAATAGTAGTCGTGGTAGTAATAGTGGTCGTGGTAGTAATAGTGGTCGTGGTAGTAATAGTAGTCGTGGTAGTAATAGTAGTCGTGGTAGTAATAGTAGTCGTGGTAATAATAGTAGTCGTCGTAGTAATAGTAGTCGTGGTAGTAATAGTGGTCGTGGTAGTAATAGTAGTCGTGGTAGTAATAGTAGTCGTGGTAGTAATAGTGGTCGTGGTAGTAATAGTAGTCGTGATAGTAATAGTGGTCGTGGTAGTAATAGTAGTCGTGATAGTAATAGTGGTCGTGGTAGTAATAGTAGTCGTGATAGTAATAGTGGTCGTCGTAGTAATAGTAGTCGTGGTAGTAATAGTGGTCGTGGTAGTAATAGTGGTCGTGGTAGTAATAGTAGTCGTGATAGTAATAGTGGTCGTGGTAGTAATAGTAGTCGTGATAGTAATAGTGGTCGTGGTAGTAATAGTAGTCGTGATAGTAATAGTGGTCGTGGTAGTAATAGTAGTCGTGATAGTAATAGTGGTCGTGGTAGTAATAGTAGTCGTGATAGTAGTAGTGGTCGTGGTAGTAATAGTAGTCGTGATAGTAATAGTGGTCGTGGTAGTAATAGTAGTCGTGATAGTAATAGTGGTCGTGGTAGTAATAGTAGTCGTGATAGTAATAGTAGTCGTGGTAGTAATAGTAGTCGTGGTAGTAATAGTAGTCGTGGTAGTAATAGTAGTCGTGGTAGTAATAGTGGTCGTGGTAGTAATAGTAGTCGTGGTAGTAATAGTAGTCGTGATAGTAATAGTAGTCGTGATAGTAATAGTGGTCGTGGTAGTAATAGTGGTCGTGGTAGTAATAGTAGTCGTGGTAGTAATAAGAGTCGTGATAGTAATAGTGGTCGTTGTAGTAATAGTGGTCGTGGTAGTAATAGTAGTCGTGATAGTAATAGTGGTCGTGGTAGTAATAGTAGTCGTGATAGTAATAGTGGTCGTGGTAGTAATAGTAGTCGTGATAGTAATAGTGGTCGTGGTAGTAATAGTAGTCGTGATAGTAATAGTGGTCGTGGTAGTAATAGTAGTCGTGATAGTAATAGTGGTCGTGGTAGTAATAGTAGTCGTGATAGTAATAGTGGTCGTGGTAGTAATAGTAGTCGTGATAGTAATAGTGGTCGTGGTAGTAATAGTAGTCGTTATAGTAATAGTAGTCGTGGTAGTAATAGTAGTCGTGATAGTAATAGTGGTCGTGGTAGTAATAGTAGTCGTGATAGTAATAGTGGTCGTGGTAGTAATAGTAGTCGTGATAGTAATAGTGGTCGTGGTAGTAATAGTAGTCGTGGTAGTAATAGTAGTCGTGGTAGTAATAGTAGTCGTGGTAGTAATAGTGGTCGTGGTAGTAATAGTGGTCGTGGTAGTAATAGTAGTCGTGGTAGTAATAGTAGTCGTGGTAGTAATAGTAGTCGTGGTAGTAATAGTAGTCGTCGTAGTAATAGTAGTCGTGGTAGTAATAGTGGTCGTGGTAGTAATAGTAGTCGTGGTAGTAATAGTAGTCGTGGTAGTAATAGTGGTCGTGGTAGTAATAGTAGTCGTGATAGTAATAGTGGTCGTGGTAGTAATAGTAGTCGTGATAGTAATAGTGGTCGTGGTAGTAATAGTAGTCGTGATAGTAATAGTGGTCGTCGTAGTAATAGTAGTCGTGGTAGTAATAGTGGTCGTGGTAGTAATAGTGGTCGTGGTAGTAATAGTAGTCGTGATAGTAATAGTGGTCGTGGTAGTAATAGTAGTCGTGATAGTAATAGTGGTCGTGGTAGTAATAGTAGTCGTGATAGTAATAGTGGTCGTGGTAGTAATAGTAGTCGTGATAGTAATAGTGGTCGTGGTAGTAATAGTAGTCGTGATAGTAGTAGTGGTCGTGGTAGTAATAGTAGTCGTGATAGTAATAGTGGTCGTGGTAGTAATAGTAGTCGTGATAGTAATAGTGGTCGTGGTAGTAATAGTAGTCGTGATAGTAATAGTAGTCGTGGTAGTAATAGTAGTCGTGGTAGTAATAGTAGTCGTGGTAGTAATAGTAGTCGTGGTAGTAATAGTGGTCGTGGTAGTAATAGTAGTCGTGGTAGTAATAGTAGTCGTGATAGTAATAGTAGTCGTGATAGTAATAGTGGTCGTGGTAGTAATAGTGGTCGTGGTAGTAATAGTAGTCGTGGTAGTAAAAAGAGTCGTGATAGTAATAGTGGTCGTTGTAGTAATAGTGGTCGTGGTAGTAATAGTAGTCGTGATAGTAATAGTGGTCGTGGTAGTAATAGTAGTCGTGATAGTAATAGTGGTCGTGGTAGTAATAGTAGTCGTGATAGTAATAGTGGTCGTGGTAGTAATAGTAGTCGTGATAGTAATAGTGGTCGTGGTAGTAATAGTAGTCGTGATAGTAATAGTGGTCGTGGTAGTAATAGTAGTCGTTATAGTAATAGTGGTCGTGGTAGTAATAGTAGTCGTGATAGTAATAGTGGTCGTGGTAGTAATAGTAGTCGTTATAGTAATAGTAGTCGTGGTAGTAATAGTAGTCGTGATAGTAATAGTGGTCGTGGTAGTAATAGTAGTCGTGATAGTAATAGTGGTCGTGGTAGTAATAGTAGTCGTGATAGTAATAGTGGTCGTGGTAGTAATAGTAGTCGTGGTAGTAATAGTAGTCGTGATAGTAATAGTAGTCGTGGTAGTAATAGTAGTCGTGGTAGTAGTAGTAGTCGTGATAGTAATAGTAGTCGTGATAGTAATAGTGGTCGCAGTAGTAGTAGTAGTAGTAGTGGTAGTATTAGTAGTAGAAGTAGTAGTAGTAGTAGTAGTGGTAATGGTAGTAGTAGTAGTAGTAGTAGTAGTAGTGGTAGAAGTAGTGGCAGTAGTAGTATTATAGGTGGGTAGGTTGATGTTTGTTATCTGTGCTACCTAAAGATGATGTCTATGTATTCATCACTGCCAGCAGCTGTAGTAACAATATCTAACTCTATCTAACTTGTCATCACTGCCAGCCGCTGTAGTAACAATATCTAACTCTATCTAACTTGTCATCACTGCCAGCCGCTGTAGTAACAATATCTAACTCTATCTAACTTGTCATCACTGCCAGCCGCTGTAGTAACAATATCTAACTCTATCTAACTTGTCATCACTGCCAGCAGCTGTAGTAACAATATCTAACTCTATCTAACTTGTCATCACTGTCAGCCGCTGTAGTAACAATATCTAACTCTATCTAACTTGTCATCACTGCCAGCCGATGTAGTAACAATATCTAACTCTATCTAACTTGTATATGTGTGTGTAACTCATCAATAAATCCTCTTCACAAATAAAACGTTTATTACAACAATAGAAATCTACAACATCCATAGCTGTCACATCTGGCAATCGTAAAACGTATGTATCAATGTCAATGAAATATTCACTTAATTTGAAGAATATTATTCTTTGTACTTCTTTAGCTAATTTCGTATCTGTGACTTTGTATCTATTTCTGTTATCAAATCACGTCTAGAATAGTACTTTGATAGCTAAGATCAGATTATATGTTATAGTATAGTTCTTCAGCCGTTTCCAATTGTTATAGACAATTCAATGGTTAAAGCTTCCAACTCGCTCGATTCTTTCTAGCCACTATATTGCCAACATTAAGTAATATCTAATAGTTTGGTCTATCTGTAACCAGTGAGACGGTATTTTCAATCACTTTTAGGGTGTTCAGTCTCTCGCAGCTCAAGTGAGTTCTTTATTTCTTCTCCTTTCGTTCACTTGAAATAATGTCTATATCTGTAATTCTGTCTTCTGAATACAACCCACGGTTCTTTTGTAGTTTACACAGTGGTCTGTAAAGCTTTGATTTCTAGGTAATTTCCTCTGGCTAATATGTCTGCCTCAGCGTTTCATATATTGGTACATTTGGTTGGTCTTCGGCATCACCTAAGCCAGTTGGTATGCTTTTTTCATTTCCTGGCTATATCGTTGCTATATACAGTTTATTAAGTAGTTTGTGTAAGTCTGTTGGTTTTCAAAGTCTGGATAGCTTGAAGCACTGACCTTGCATCTGTCAGGAATACCACGGTCTGTGGGCCAGGATTGGAGTTCAGCAGTTTTTTAGTAGCTACCCTAATTGCCTGAATTTCTGCATCATAATTATTTCATAATTTCCCTGTTGGTGTTCAGATTGTATCTCTAAGCTTGTGTGGATATTCTACATATGTACACCTGCACCTTCATTCCTCACTGCATTCTGTGCTGATCCATCTGTGTTATACTCTAACAATATGTCTTGTGTATATTCATCGTCCAGGAAATTGAGGATGCCTTCCTTCACTGCATACTGTTCTGTTCGTCCTCGTTTAGTATTGCCGTGTGTCTGGTATGGATATTGGTATTCCATGCCTTTCACTACAAGGCTTTGTTCAGACAGTAAGGGGCTGTCAACTTCAGGTAGGTCTGTAAGTTGTCTACGGAGTCGTTTAGCTTGGTGGATAAAGCTGATTCTTTTCAGTCGCCCAATTGCTAGATTTTAGAATATTTCCTACATTGGATGACTTGGTATACACTAAAACGTTTCTGCATGGATTAATACGTTTGTGACTCTGCGTTCACTAAGCGTTTGCATTCTCCCCATTTTCTGCATCTTTACTATGGATGTTCATTTCATTACGCCCAACATTATCCTAAACACCTGGTTTTGTACTTTATCTAGATTATATAATGTGGTGTTTGATGCAGGACACCGCGCAGCTGAACCATATTCCAGGTGTTCTTATGCCTTGCTGGTAAACTTTACGAAGTATTTTCCAACTGGCTCCCGATGTGGTTCCAGTTAGTTTTCTCAGAAACTAACTTCTTCCTTGCTTTTGTTGTTGCTTTGTTTATGTGTTGCTTCCATGTCAGCTTCTCATCAAAAGTAGCTCTGAGGTGTGTGAGTTGTTTGTCTTCTTTAAAAAGCTCTCCATCTATCTTGATAACACAGGATTTTTTTGTTTTGGTGAGAGGGTAAAGAGTGAGCGGCTGCACTTATCTGTGTTAACGCTACCGCACCATGCATTTGCCCATAAGGTTAGGGCATCGATAGCTCTATGTATGTGTTTAATGGCCACTGTCGCATGTTATTCCGTACACCCAATCACCAGGTCGTCATCATACATTGCCACTTTGATCCCGTGTGGTAGTTCAGCAACTAGGTCATTGATGTAAACCAAGAAAGTGTGGGTGACAGGACTCCTCCCTGAGGGACTCCATGACGCAGTAGGACTTTCTTGTTCTTGCGACCATTCAAATGTACTCTTCTATTATAGAGATATGTTTTTCCCATTTGTACATTCTTGAGTTAACCCTGCAATTTCGCAATATATTTAAGTCCTTCTTTCTAAACCTAATCAAATGATTTTCTGATGTCTAACAATGCTGCTAGTACCCGTTTCTTTTCTTGGAAGGTGGCCTCAAACTCTTGGGAGAGATAGGTTACCTTATCTTCTGTAGAGTATCACTTTCTAAAGCCTGCTTGCTGCGATACCAGAAGGTTTTCACTTTCAAAGTACCACTGCATCCTAAGATTGATAATCCGTTTATAGATTTTCATAGACAGCTTGTGAGTCTGATGGGCCCGTAATTGGAGAATGTATTGCCATATTTTCCTGATTTGAGGAGTGGTATCATCACGTGATCAACATGGCGGTGGACGATAGTGAAAATGTCCTCATCCACTAACTTGCGATTGTTTGAGCAAGAAAATATCATCTAAAGCTGTTTCCTCTGCCATTGTGATATTTTTCGCTGGCACAATTGATATTATCATGTTCTACCTACGATATCACAATAACTTTTGTGTATGTGCGATTTGTATGTGTGGGCTGTGAAATAACTCAGATTGTTAGTGTGACACAATGGTTCAAAAAATGTTGACCGGCGATGGTTTTCATTGTGTACACCGGACAGATGGAGTTTGTTAGTTTCGGAAGGGTAATTCATCTAAGAGAAGGCGACTCTAATATCAAACGACTGCTGCCTTGTAGATAAAGGCTATATTTTAGCCACAGGCTAATGGAGAATACTATAAACAAATTGGCAGAAATCCAGTGGGCAACTAATGCTGATTATCCCTAGATTACATTATGTTTCGTCGCGACATATAAGATTCTAGCTCCCATAAGTAGGTCCATCAAATGCAAGTCAATGAAGATTGCAACCTGGAACATTGACGAAAATTGCCATATTTAGGAAAATTATTTAACATAAACAAAGAAATGAGAAGAATGAATATCATCATACTAGGTCTATGTGAGATGAGATGGATGGGAGCTGGTAGAATAGTATCAAAATATTATAGAATAATATACCCAGGAGGAGATCAACATAGGAACGACGTGGGAGTAATATGGGATATGCAGAGTGCGAGATCTGTTATAGGATTTTGGAATATATCAGACATTGTTCTATTAGTAAAACTAAAGTGGCAGCTTATTAATATAAATATCATCCAATATCATATTTATGTACCAATATCAGAGAGTACAGTGGAGAACATACGATCATTCTACGAGGATTTGAACACAGCTATCGAACAATGAAAACAAGACAAAGTAAATATGGTCATTCATAAGAAATTGCTAGATGAACTAGTATTGTGGCAAGGTAGAAGTTCACCAACCGAGCTTATTGACAACACTAGAGACAAAAAGTAGTGGGGAAACATGATCGCCTACGCCATTCGGCATGACACTTGATTGAATGATTATTAATTATTGCATCCCTCCATGCCTACGAACATTACTTGTGGTCCAGCTTGTGTTGAAGATCTGATGTAGCTTTGCTCTTGCTGCAGTCCCCATGTATTTAATCATTTCATTGGACACCCCATCAGCTCCTGGGGACTTTCAAATTTCCAATTTCGAAATTGCATGCTCCAGAGTTCTTTATAAACATCTACTTATAATCTAGTACAATGAGGCAGTATCAAGAATAAGTGAATTGGGAGATAGGATAGTCGAGTACATTAGCGAAGAACTAACACACATACAAAAAAAATAATGCGAATCGAAAAAAAAAACCGGAATCATTATCCACTATACCCTGTGATATAAAATATTATTAAAATATAATTTAACAATACATTAATGTTATAAAATATTAATATTAAATATTGGACTGGATTAAGATTCCCCGCACTCAAACAAATAACTGATAATAGAGAGACATGTGGAAATTGTTCTATTGTTTTCAGAGTCACACCACAACGCTCCTGAATGTGTATGTTGATGATGATGATGATAGCCTGAGAGATGAACTGAAGCGGAGATCTGAACACTTACGGACATGATCGGTGTGCGAAGACGATTATCAACAGTCATAACTGATTTAGTCCAATATCCGATATACAAATTAACGCGAAATGTTTAGAAGTATAGAGGATTGACTTTAGTGTATTCGGATTTCATCAAAGGTACATCACCGATCCCATTTAGGAGACAGCACATATCACCGTTCAAAATATATAACTTCAATCGATAATCTTCAGGGATCTCCACGACGCGATATATCCAACATAGATTCCGGTCTTAGGTTGAACCTTGACAAGAAGGTTCAATCCCGCATTTAACTAACAAATACCACTCTAAAAATTCACTTGTTAATAAGAATCCACGACCTCTTTATCACAAAGCGAATGGTTTAGCCACTAAAAATGTGAGAACCGCTGCTTTCTAATTGTGCCAAAAAAAAGAGAGATAAATCATTGTTGCATACAAATAGCTAAATTAACATCTCTACAAAAGTATAAAAGAGCTTCGTTGATACAGTGAACTTATAATACTCCAGTAACGTTGTTCCTGAGTAGAGGTAAGTCTATAGAAGTAAGACGTTTTTTCTGAGTAGAGGTAAGTCGTTAGAAGTAAGACGTTGTTCCTAAGTGGAGGTAAGTCGGTAGAAGTAAGCCGTTGTTTCTGAGCAGAGGTAAGTCGGTAGAATTAAGACGTTGTTCCTAAGTAGAGGTAAGTCCGTAGAAGTAAGACGTTGCATAATGTCTCTGGTACTTTTAAACATATACCATAGAGCACATCATACATTAGACCCTTCATGGTTACATCATGTCTATATCAATCGAAGGTTGTCTATTTGCAATCTGCGCCTAGCTGATGGTAACAATCTTATAGCTCGGACAGAACAAGAACTACAATTGTTAACAGTTAGGTTGCAAATAGTTGCCAGTAGGTACGGAGTGGAAATCAACACAGAAAAGAGCAAGGTCTTGGTTAACTGCAGAGACACAGAAGCACAGAGCAAAATCATGATGAGTGGGTATACACTTCAAATGTGAATGTTTTCAAATACCTCGGATCTAGAATATGCAACGATGGAAAATACAAAGCAGAATTAAAGATGAGTTTGGAGATGGCTTTAGCTTCTATGTCAAGGCTAAAATTAATTTGGAAAAGCAACATCGGTGTTCGACTGAAAATCAAACGTTATAACTCACGAGTGCTTTCTATTGTGCTGTATGGTTGTGAGAGTTGGACACTCACTGCGGACATGGAGAGACGATTACAGGCTGTCAAGTACACATGTTACAGACGAATTCTACAAATTTCCTAAAGACCGCATAGACAAATGTGTACGTAAGAAAATAACAATTGACGTCTACCAGTCCACAAGAACCATTGCTTTCAATAGTGAAACAACGAAAACTTAAGGGTTTGAGCGTGTATGCAGACATGATTTCAAGGTTTTTCCTCACTAATCAGCATCGTTGAAGGTAGAAATCGCTGTAGGACTCTGTACATTGATCTATCCACTGTCATACCTATATGACGCTGATGAGTTACGGGATTATAGATGGACAGATAGAATTTGGTATTTAGGAATATACTGAAAGGGAGATCAAATACTTAAAGAGAAAGCGCATATACTCAAAGAGAGATCAATCATCAATTGACATCTTATGAGTGCAATAATTGTGATCTGATGTTGACTCATCAGCATCAGATACCGCGAAGAATGGTATAAGCTATCATAGATCTCCACAATTCTTTATTTTCTGTTTATTTTATCAGGATCTGTGACATGCTACAATGCCAGACAAATAGCTTTTCACGGTGTCGCCCTTGATCACACTTGCCTTCCATTTTTCCTATTGTAACTATGTTCTCCAGAACATCCTGTCTCATAAAGTCACAATAAATTTATTTTGACAATAATGGCATGGCTTCTCATTGTTATTCCATATTGGGGGGGGGGGCACACATCTTTGCATCCTCTGTCTTTGACATATGACTAAATTAATATATTTAGACTTCGCAGCGAACATTACCTGGTTCTGAGGCAGGGAGCTACAGAGGGAGTCTCAGATTATAACGTACGAGGTTTAATTCAGTCATTTGTGCATTTGGATCGTTCAGAAAGTAAGGGAAAACTAAGTTATGTAAAATATAAATAATCAAGCTGTCAGATGTAAATCTCCAGTTGACTCCAAATCTCAGTGATGTGATTCCATCTCAGTAAATTTGTCAGGACTACAAATCTCAGTGATGTGATTCCATCTCAGTAAATTTGTCAGGACTACAACTCTCAGTGATGTGACTACACCTCTCAGTGATATGACTCAAACTCTCAGCTATGTTACTACAGCTCGAAGTGATGTAACTACAACTCTCAGTGATGTGACTACAACTCTCAGTGATGTGACTACACCTCTCAGTGATATGACTCAAACTCTATGCTATGTGACTACAACTCTAAGCTATGTGACTACAACTCGAAGTGATGTAACTACAACTCTCAGTGTTGTGACTACAATTCTCAGTGATATGACTCAAACTCTCAGCTATGTTACTACAGCTCGAAGTGATGTAACTACAACTCTCAGTGATGTGACTACAACTCTCAGTGATGTGACTCAAACTCTCAGCTATGTGACTACAGCTCGAAGTGATGTAACTACAACTCTCAGTGATGTGACTACAATTCTCAGTGATATGACGTACAATCTCACTGATGTGATTACAGCTCTCAGCTATGTGACTACAATTCTCACTGATGTGACTACAACTCGCAGCTATGTGACTACAACTCGCAGTGATGTGACTACACCTCTCAGTGATGTGAATACAACTCTCAGTGAAGTAACTACAACTCGCAGTGATGTGACTCAAACTTTTAGCTATGTGACTACAACTCTCAGTGATGTGACTACAACTCTCAGTGATGTGACTACAACTCTCAGCTATGTGACTACAACTCGAAGTGATGTAACTACAACTCTCAGTGTTCTGACTACAACTCTCAGCTATGTGACTACAGCTCGAAGTGATGTAACTACAACTCTCAGTTATATGACTCAAACTCTCATCTATGTGACTCCAACTCTCAGTGATATAACTCAAACTCTCATCTATGGGACTCCAACTCTCAGTAGTAAATAATTTTTGAAGAAGAAGTCCCTTACTCAGAGATGTCGGACTGTATGCAGACAGAAGACGCGATTCCCCCAATTTGCATACATACATTTAATCACATGAAAGTCTGCACATTTGGTGAAATAAATGTTTACCACTGTTGACCAATGTCAATTGCTGTTGACTACTGTTGGCCACTGTTGACCACACCGTCCGAATGACGTCCGTACCATCATTCACATTTTATTGAGAACTTATTGAACTTCCAAACTGTTTGTTGATGTGATTTTTATCTATTTCAAAGAATATCGTCCACATTGTGGATATTCGAAACGTCTCTCTGTCCCGGGCAAGCAGTCCGGCATTGGCAAGAATCATGTTCATATATTTTTCAATGTCACTGATTTCTTGGTCTTCTTCCTCTTCTTTATCCTGACACTCTGCGCTCCTGAATCAGGCTTTCGAGACCATCATGCATCTTGAAGTGCCCACAATACTGTAGCTTTCTTCTGATAATTATTAGTTAATATCAATCAATCAATCAATCTAGTTCATTGTCAATAAATACATCAATCAGTCAAATGTCGTGCCGATTGGCGTAGAAGATCATATTCTTCCAACTCTCTGTCTCTTCTGTTGTTGCTAATAAATTCAGTTGGTGACTTCGTTTTGTGTCACAGTGACAACACATCAAGAAATGTGTCTCTATGTCTTCCTCTGTATCTTTTCCTCTTGAACTTTCCGTTGGTTACTAAATGTTCAAGTTTTACTTTTCTCAACATATGCCCTAAAAATCTTGATTGTTAGATTTTCATTTTCACTATTATTTGCGGTTTTACTCCAGCATACCTGAGAACTTCTACATTAGTTTTCTTGGCTGTCTATGAATTTTTAACATTCTTCTTAAAAACCACGTCTCTATTAGTTAATATACAATTTAAACTATCGTAAATTTCAAGGAATTCAGATAATTCATTGCATTTATAAATACCAACAGCTGCTGTCAACCACAGTCCAACTAGCAAGATGATTAAAGTAGCTATTGTTCTCTTGGCGCTTCTTGTGACCATCAACGCCGCCGCATCAGGAATAATAAATAGGGTAAGACAACATGTCCAGTTTGTTTTTCTGTGTTTAGTATCAGTTTGTAAGATCATGTAATAAATACTTAAACAAGAGTACATTATCATCATCTACCTTTTCCCCAAAAAAGATTAGATGCGACGACTCCCAATATCATGTCTCTTACTTTGGTGATGCACTCTGCTATACTCTAACATGTCTGCTACATATATATCTGCCTACCTCATGATCGGTTCCCTCATCTTTACCTCAGTAAGGTCTTCAACAAGGTTCCAAATCTTTAAACATGGCCAAGATATTGTATTTTTCTGATCTTATTTCCCTTGATATTTATTTTCATACAAAGTGTTGTTAGATTATCTGTGTTCGTCTTCTTCTCTATCCACGATGTTCTCCCAATTCGTCTATGTATCCTACATCTCAAAGGCATAAATTCCGTCTTCCAATTGCATCTTTATTGTCCATACTTCTGAGACATACATTATGCAGCCATAGCTGTAGCGTTTTATAATTCTCATTTTTACCTTTTTCTGTAACTTGCTTACATGTTAACATTCTTTAAGGATGTTAGCGCTGTAAGATGATATTCTATACATATTTGTTCAGATTTATTTAACATGCTTTAGATTAAAATTTCTCCTTTAGAAATCAATTTCACTAATTTCTTTTAGATATCTATTTTATTAGATATTATTTTTCAAATATCGATTTCATTAATTCATTTTTGATACTCGTTATAAAAATTTCATAAATAAATATTTTCAGTTCATTTGATAAGAAACGAATTTATTGATTTGATTAGTTTTTGTGAAATCAAAACTTTATCTTCATAAAACGAGTTTGTCAATCTCCACTCACATACAGTTATTTGTTCCCCTTTACGAGATGTAGATAATTAGTTTAGTTCTAAGAGATGGTATTTCTTCATCATCACAAGAACACAGGAAATGTTTCATCATCATCATGAGGTCATGTTAATTAGATCTCTTCATGTATCATGTCAGTTTAGCTTCACTAGAAGAAATACAATTCCTGATGGTATAAAGACAGTTTTCCCTTCCTTAATCAGTTTAGCTTCAGTAGAAGAAATAAACTTCCTGATGGTATAAAGACAGTTTTCCTTCATTAATCAGTTTAGCTTCACTAGAAGAAATAAACTTCCTGATGGTATAAAGACAGTTTTCCTTCATTAATCAGTATAGCTTCACTAGAAGAAATAAACATCCTGATGGTATAAAGACAGTTTTCCTTCATTATTCATGTTTGTCCATATATGTGTAATCAAGTTAGTTTTCTTTCAATAGAATAGCCAAACTCCCTGATGTGATCAAGAAAGTATAATTTTAACGAAACAGCCTTCCATCCTTGTATGATCACGAAAGATTATCTTCAATAGAAGAGTGTAACCACCTGATTTAATGACATTAGTTTACCTTCAATATTTAAAAATTAAAAAAAATCATTATAATGTTAACAAGATAGTTTACCATCAATATAAATCTATTGTGATTTTATCAAGATAGTTTTAATTCAATAGACAAAAACCCTTTCTAGGTGTGGCCATGTTATTGTACTTGCAATAGATGAGTTTTTGCTCCAACGTGATGATGATATAATACGTTCATTCGAAAAACTAAAAGGCATATTTTCTTCTTCTTCTTCATAGACAATCACCACTCAGTCAGGTTGGGACTGCGGATTCTATGATATAGTCTGTGTCTTTGTTAGTGTTTCTATCTGTTATTCAGTTTCTCTTCCCTTTATTGGGGTCGGCTATGTCTTGTTACTGGGGACATCCTACATACTGGGGACATCCTTGTAAGATATTTTCTGCTGTCATATTTGTATAGCTGAAATTACAAAGACCAGTTGTAACTATTTTAAATTTGTTATACACGTGATGTATCATTTCGTTGTGAAGAGTCCTGAGGTGCAGCAGGATAATCTGGTCTCTTCTGGATAGTTGGCAATATCCATCATCTGCATTATATTTTGGGTCGTCTTCTTTCCACTTTTGTATAGTTGCCTTCAGTGATAGTTTTTACCTCTTCATATCTGACAAGATAGTCTTCTTGAGGTAAATTCCCTCTTTCTTTGGTCATTCATCTGCAACGTTCTTCCCTTCGATGTTACAGTGTGACTGTATCCACTGGATCACGTCACTCTGGACATTATAGTGCAACAGAACTAGAACTGTTCTAAACTCATTCAGTTCGGTGTTCCTGTGTAGCTTCAGTGCTGGTATGAAAGAGAGTGCATATTTTAGTAACAATATTACTGTTCAAGTGTTCTATGTTATTAGTTTATTTCTGGTGATTTGTTAAAAGATTCCATTTATGCCTCAAAATTGGTTGAGAACATGCCTGTAGCTATTGTTAGAGAAACACCTCCCTTTGTTTTAGTCTGAGGGTCACTCCTACGCCTCCATTCTCAATTGTATTTGTTGTTGAACTGTCTGTACAGACATGAGTTCATGCACCCACTGGGTAATTAACTGTGATGTGAAATTCTTCGATATGCATTGTCTCTATGTCTGTTTGAGTGACCTTTTCTATACCTTACATTTGTTCCATTAATTCTGGGAGTCTGTGCACAAGGGGGAATGATATTCACTGGTTCTATGGGCCTCTTGTATCTCAGATATTATTGACATATGAGTCTCTTGTATTATTCAGCTTGTTGAACTACTTTCGACTTCCTGTGGAAATGGCGAGTGGGAATGTATGTGTTTTCCTCGGTGTCCGTTTCAATAGGATGTTCCTCCTGAAAACTACGGGAGTATAGTGCCAAGAAATGTTCTATGCATGTGGTGAGTAATTGGTATTGGAATTAGCAAGAGTTATTTCAGATAGCAGTGAGGTTGGCTTTATAATTGCAATTACGTTGAGTTCGTCCGTATTGGGATATAATTCACTCAAACTTTAAAAAGGCAGAGGTAAAGCTACTGTCAACGTCGACTGCTCAAAATTTCCAACACAATACAACATAGATATTACTAACATGTTCAAAGCCTTATTAGAAGAACAGGAGATATTACCAGTGGAAGAGTTAACCAACAAAATTAAAGAAATTTACAGTCAGGATGTACACAAAAACATGTCAAACATAGAACAGACAAACATAAAAACGGGAACTACCATGAAGCTAGTGGAAAAAATAAGGAAAGTCAAGCCCAATTATAATAATAACAGCAACGAATTATATAAATAACTCACGAGGGAAATAAAAGAGACAACTAAGAAAGGATAAACAACAATTTATATAATACCCCTGCAAAAACATGACCTGTATGAAGAAGGAAACAATGAAAGACATGTTTGTCGAAGCAAATACCACTAAGCGTGAAACATATAAAACACCTATGCAAGTCATCAAAGATAAATCAGGAAACACTCTTACCGAGCAATGTGGCATTCTAGAAAAAAAGGAAAGAATACTGTAAAGATATGTACCACAAAATGCCACCCCAAAATTACCCAGCTACCAAATACACACAGATATATGGAGGGCACGTTACATGTAATACTGTCATCACAGTTTGATTAGAGATATTTTAAAGAAATTCAAATACTCTGTCAACAGACTTGGGATGACGTTTGTGACGGAGTCTCAGATTTACCAGGAGCTGTCAATAAACTCTATCACGTACTAAAAACGGTTGCATATGTAAGTATCGTACATTAAAAACGGTTGCATATGTAAGTATCGTACATTAAAAACGGTTGCATATGTAAGTATCGTACATCCGTCTTCATCTATTATCAACAACTATATATCAGTATTACAAAATGTTCCTCGTGCTTTATATTAATGTACGGTTTTGGAACATGGTAATTGTGCCAATATTAATCAGATAGAATAAATATCTTCGTGTTGTGGATACACAGAATAATATGTGAAAGTTGGAGATTTATTTTCATGACATCAATTAATTAGTTTCTTTTTACGAAATCGATTTCACTAGTTGATTTTTAAGAAATCGATTTCATCAATTAATTTAACAGAGATCGGTTTAATTAGTTCATTTATCGTTTACCAATTTTTGTAATTTAACATATCTAAAAAATAAAAAGATTTTCCATTGATATAAAAAATGTACTTGATTCGTCTTTATGAAATCAAGTTATATACTTCATCTTCAACAACACGAGTTTGTTCATCTATGTGTAATCAAGTTAGTTTACTTTCAATATTAACAGTCAATCTTCCTGTTGTGATCAAGATAGTATACCTTTAACGGAACAGATTACCATCCTTATATGGTCACGACAGATTATCTTCAATAGACGAATGTACCAACCTGTTGTAATGAAGTTAGTTTACATTCAATAGAAGTGCGCAACCACCTGTTGTAACGAAGTTAGTTTACCGTCAATTAAAAAAAAATCTTTGTCATGTTAACAAGAAAGTTTACCTTCAATAGAAGAGATAACGTCCGTGGTGTTAGCAAGATAGTTTCATTTCAATAGACAAATGATCTTTTCTTGTATGATCAAGTTCTTTTACTTTCAGTAGAAGCATTTTTCGCTCTGACATGATCAAGATATAATATGATCAATAACAAAATTAAAAGTCATAGTTTCTTCTTGTTCTTCTGTAATCATCACTGAGTCAGTTTGTGCCTCTGGACAGTATAACATAGGTTTCTGTCTGTTTTGGCGTTTCCGCTGTGACATACAGTTTCTCTTCGGCGCTGATTGGGGTGGATCATGTCCTGTTTCTCAGGTCTGCATACTGGGGGAATTCTTGTAAGATACGTTCTGCTGTCATATTCGCAAGGCTGAAATGTAAAAAAAAAGGCATGTCATACTTTTTTGGAATTTGGTGTAAAAGTGATGTCTAACAACAAGTATGGCTGTGACCAGCTAGTGACCAGCACGGAGAAATGGGCCACCCCGAGTAAACTTATTACACAGCCCTTAACCTGTGACTGACCTAGCACGTCGACAGGGGATACACAAAGTGTTCAATACTAAATTTAAATGGAGAGGAGGGCTTTTGTAGCCATCTTCATGTCATCAAGTACAGAACACCCACTCCTGTGGCCACACACTTCAACGGCGGTGGTCATCATGGTGCTCTTGATATTCAAGTCACCGTCATCAGATCCTGCACCACCGATGATAGATCTAGGTACGCTCTAGAAAATCGTCTCATTGTTGAATTGGGTACACTCAAGCCTTTTGGACTCAATTCCGACCACTCTTATGTCTAGTTCTGGGTTGGTGTGGTCTTTGACTTTATTCTTCTTGTTCCGTCATTTATTAATTTTTTTGTTCGTTTCGTTTCCACATTTTAAAATTGTTATGTACTTCTTGACCTTCCGGCATCTCATTTCCATATTTCCATTGGATGCGTTTGTTTGTTGTGATAATTTATTTTTCGTCGTCTTTTGATGATTTGTGTGTAACTTGATAAATATGATTTGTGCATTGTAATTTTTTCTCACTAGTTTTAGTTATAGTTTGTCGTGTCTGATTGAAACGATTATATAAACCTGTGTTTTACGTAACTTACGTTTCACGCGGTTACTTTGAATTGATTGTCACCATCAGCAAGATAGGTTTCAACCTATGCACTGCTCCGAGCCACTAAGCCAAGATAGGGTTCACAGTGAAAAAACAGTGATGCCAGTTTCATCCTCCCCAGCGCTGCCTAGTACATCTCTGGCTCCGTCGCAATCACAGAAACCACACATTAAAAAAATAAAATAAAGCATTAAACACATTGCAACAATAAAATAAAAGCATGAGAAACATAATTGTATAGATGACATGCCATGAAGCTTCTATAAGAAGACAACCTCAATATAACCGCGTATAATCTAATAAGGTTTTCTGCTGCATGGGTGGTGTGTCTAGTGGACCATTTTTTAGACCAGGCGCAAACAATGCGGTATAAAGATAAATAAAATATTTTGGACGCATTAAAAGACATGAAACCTTATTGAAGACCTTACTTGAGGGTAAAGTCAATGGTAAGAGAGCAATAGGTAGGCAGAGATACAAGTGGGAGAATATCATCACAAAATGGACAGGTTACAGTATAGCTTAGTGCACCACCACAACAATAGAATGGGGATCTTGGAACTCTTTTGCAGTCAACATTCGTTGCGGATAAGGCAGTTGATGATAATGAAATCAAGAAGAGTGTAGGGGATAGCACCCTTCCTTGCGGGACACTTTGTTCTAGTATTATCGTCCTGCTACGTTTTTCTGTACTTTCACTCGAGCTGTTCTTGTTTTCCATGAAGTAGCATATTCAGTTATATAAGTGTCCTCTGATTCCTAGTCTAAGAAAATTGTTCATGTCCTTCATTCCAAACTTTGCCAAATGTCTTCTCTATGTCAACCCACACTGCAAGCTAGTGTTTTTTCTTGGTATGCGTCTTCAATCTCTTGGGCTATGTAAGCAACCTGATCTTCTGTTAATATGTGTTGTCGGAAGCCACCCTGTTGTGCTGCTATTAGTTTTCCTTCCATGTACCACATGAGTGTTCTTTTGACCATTTTCTCCATTAATTTGCACATACAGCTGATGAGACTAACTGGTCTATAGCTACACGGGTCTAGTTTATCTTTTTCCTGCTTTAAAATGGGTACCATGATAGTTTCTTTCCATGCAGTGGGCAACCTGTCCTGCTCTCTAGCTAGTTTGTACTACCTTTAGAAGCTTTCTCTTTGCTTTAGACCCCAGTTTCATATGCATCCCTTTGGTAATCCCATCTTTACCCGGTTATTTAGTAAGTTTGAGATTTTAAAGTTCTTCTTCTAGCTCAGTTTCTTTAAACTTTACAACATTTGCTCTTCTATCACCATGGGCATATCACTTATTCCGTGAATTTCATATTCTTAACGTCTTATATATCTCTTTATATGGTATGTTCTGTTTCTGGTAATTCTCTAACCATATTCAGGTCTTCTTCAAGTTTATGTGCTTCTCTGAACCAGTACGGTTTGTAGTTTGTCCTTGCCCGTCTAGGTATTGACTCTTTTGCCGCTCTAAAGATCGCCTCAGTTAGCTATACTGTCGTGTTCGTTATTTTCATTTGATGGGTATTGATATTCTCACAAAATTCGTCTGTGAGCTTTGAATATTTGTCCTAATGTGCTCTCTTATATTACCAGCGGGGAAGATATTTCTGTTCATCCAGTGTGTAGTTGAGGCTGAAAGTGAGTTTCATTGTTTGTGTGATCACTAACCCATGGCTGGTCCATAACGATTCTTACCATTTCATAACCATTTTATGAAATAAATGGCCAGTGACAAACGCTAAATCGGGGTTTGATGTTGATCTCTACCTCCTTGAGCAGAAAGTTGGGGATGTTCCTGTGCATTTACAATGAATAGGTTATTATCAATTTCTCATTCTTCCACTTCTCCTCTTGGGTCAGTTTTCTGGTAATCCCATATTTCAGAGTGACAGTTGAAGTGTGTGTCTTTATCCATCGCTTCTAAATCACGGCTCTTCCTATTGGGCTGTTGTACATTGTTATGGGTTGTTTGTCTATGTGAACATCCGGTTCTATAATCTCTGATTATCCTATTGTGTTTATTTCTATCTGATTTGTTGGTATGGTATTGCTTATCAGTGTAATTACCCCTCCCGTATGTCCTTCTCTGTCATGGATGAATGTTTGGTAGCCCCTGATAGAGAATCTGTAATGTGTGTTAAGATAAGTTTCTTCTATACAAGCCACATCTATCTTGTGGTTGTCTAGTATAACCGTTAGTATCTGCTTTATGTGTCAAATGTCTTCTGCATTTCCATACAGTATATTTATTCCTCTTGTCTGTCGTGTTGTTTGACTAGACGTATTTTCCGCAGTTCCCATTTCCTGGTTTTCCATAATACGCCAAGATGACCACCAGTAGCTTGAGGTGGGCCCGTTCGAGGCATGAGATCCTCCAATCTATCTGCATGATGGGACTACATTGTCTCAATTTACATGATATATATATATATACGTGATACGTTGCACCTTGTTATGCTCCATATGGTCAAGTTCATCCGATTTACGCCTGCTGCTTCATCTTAGATTTACTTTCCTTAGATGGCTTGCCATCCAGGGCTCATGAGCACTATCTGCTCAGGCTTTAAGCAGAGTTTTTCATCTTCTAGGTGACCTGTCGATTTGGACTCTTGAGCGCCACCTGCCAGCGTAGTTATATAAGTTTTCTATAATTGCCCTGCCTTTTCGCATTTAGAAAGTCATTTCCTATTTCCCGTTATCTAAAGCCTACCATGGGGACGCGCCTGCTGGGATCAATGACCTCATCTGTTGACTTGGGCTTATAACGTTTTATACTGGCCTGATGCTGCCCGTCATGAGAAGTATAGGGTATTTCAGTGCATATATCAGTGCCACCTGATTTCCCACCCGTCCAGGTGGGCAACATCGCCACTATGTCCGCGACTGCTTATTTGTCCAGAGATCTGGCTTATATCACAACCAACCGTCAGATATGGAGTGTAGCTACTCTCCATATCTGGATGACGTTCCACTATCCGCAACCTTCGGAACTCTTGGTAAGGAATTCACGCACCTACCACCTCTTCCCTCACCATTCAAGAGTCATAGTTTACCTTATTTTCCGATTCAGTAGATGAGCTAACGTTCCTGTATTGTCAGAGATAAAACCGTAGCATAGAATCGACAAATCCTGACCTGATATGCATACTGTAAGAGACGAACAGCAATGTCTGTTAATGGAAATAACTGCCCCACTCCATTTCTCAAAAATGCCAAAATTTAAGCAGAAGACAGATGTGTCGTGTTCAAAATGGGCAATTTTCACTATCACGTCAAAAATGATGACACAATGCATTATGTACTCCAGATAACTAACGGAAGTTTGAGAATGAACCCATAAGAATAATTTAAAGAAGTAGGACACATGAAACTATAATGGACGTCACATTACAAGTAATACTGTCATCAAAGTTTGATTAGAGACAATTTTTAAGAAATTCAAATATTCTGTCAACAGGATTCAAAAGAAATTTGTTCAGACATTACGAACTTAGAACACCAAATCAAGTCCTTAATTAGCAAATACACCAATGTTCAAGATGTAAGTATCGTACTTCTCGCTTCATCTATTTCCAACAACTTTACAAGAGTATTATAAAATGTACATCATACTATATGTTGATATACGATTTTGAAACAATGAAATTGTGCAAATATTAAACAGATAAAATTAACACATTTGTGTTGTGGACTCATCAGAATAATACGGGGAAGTTTGAGATTAATTTTCCAGAGACTGATTAATTAGTTTTCTCTTTCGAAATTAATTTCACTAGCTGATTTTTAAAAAATCGCGGTTAATATGTTAATTTATCAGAGACCAATTTCATTAGTTCATCTTTCAACCATCCATTGTCGTAGTTAAATTTAATTTTAAAATATATACATTTTCAGTTGATTACAAGTTTTCTTACTTTTTATTCGTCATTATGAAATCGAGTTATTTACTTCATCTTCAAAAGAAAGGAGTTTGTTCATCTATGCGTAATCAAATTAGTTTACTTTCAATCTAGTAGCTAATCTCCGTGATGTGATCAAGTTAGTTTACTTTCAATCTAGTAGCTAATCTCCGTGATGTGATCAAGTTAGTTTACCTTTAACGGAACAGGTTAACATCCTTGTGTGATCACGCTAGTATTATCTTCAATAGAAGACCGTACTGTAATCAAGTTAGTTTACCTTCAGTTAAAGAAAGCAACGGTAATGTTTTCATTATAGTTTATCTTCAATAGAAGATATTACCTGTTATGGTGTCGAGATAGTTTCAGTTCAATAGACACATTCTATTTCTGTGTATCTTCTTCTTCTTCTGCGTTCGTTCTCAAACACCTGCAGATTACCAGGATGTAGTCTGGAGAACGGAATGCGTTATGTCATGGTTTACAGCTTGCTGTGATATCTGCGCCTTTCGGCCTGACACATCCGACTTCAGTATGACTTTGGGTCACTGACGCTATATTGGATGGGACAGCCCACTCCATCCAATAACCTCCTTAGTCGCCTTTTACTACATCCGGTGAAGATAAACAGTGTTGCTATTCTTTGCTTCCCTTTCAGGTCCCGGAAACACACGGGCGTTTTCTTTGTATGATCTTGATTCTTGATTAGGAACTCGCTTTACAGCACGTGGTGCATTCACATAAGTGCTCCGCCCTCCGTTCCAGCAGCCTCACAGTGTATTTAGCTTCAGAGTCTGGGTCAGGTGTTGATTGTGAGATCTTCGAAACTGTCCAAAAAATGTTCGGTCCCTCACCTCCAGATACTCCCATTTCTAATATTTTCTGCATGTGTATGATCTCAGCCTCATTGACACGATCTTCATCTTGAAATGAATTTATTACTTGTATGATCAAGTTATTTTACTTTCAATGGACGAACGTATCGCACTGACGTGATCATGATAGCATACGTTTAATGAAAAAAAACTAACAGCCATACTTTGATTACCTTAGTTTCTGCTTCAGTAGATGAGCTAACGACTCTGTAATGGCAGAGATAAAACCGTACCATATAATTTACAAATCCTGTCTGAAATTTAAGAGTGAAAAGCAATGTCTTTAGTCACACCTGAAACTGTGTGGATTTTTAGTTTTTCACAAAATGTCAATAAATCCCTAGGCATTAACAATGTTCCCGGTCAACATGATAATGAACCAGAACTGGGTGTGCCCACTGTCACGTCCAATGGCGATTCAATTGTCATTAGCACAAGGCACGGGGGATGAGAGAGATCTTTAATTAATGAGATTCATTAGTGGGATTCGTGGGACACACGCAAGAAATGCCACAGGTAGAACAGAACTGAAAAGAAATTCATAGACCTACAGAACCAGATAATTGCATGCATGCTTACAGAACATTAATCTTCTTACACGATCTAGATATGGAAAATGTAAAATTATAATCATAGAACAACTAACATTAGATCTATCTATTGATGAATGCTACTTTTTTGTAAATGGTGGAACAATAGTTTATTTCGCACATTTTTTTTCTCAACTATGCTAACAAACGTGACACTATAAAGTAATGAGATTATGACTATTGAATTACCATGAAAAATAACGATATTGTGACCTGTATAAATATTAAATGTTCGTAGCAAACAACAGCAATCCGAAAGGAATCTTGAAATTATTTTTTTTTAGAAAAACTGCCAAGATTAACATAGTTAGTTGCAAGTTGTAACATATGTGTGTAGATGGATTAGCAGTCCTTTCCCTTTACCAATGTCAAATTGGAAATAGCTAACCCTACCTCATCACCAGGTATTTACATCATCAGCTATCTAATAAATTATTACGTGTCAGTAACGCCCGCTCACTGATCAACTTTAATAACAGTAACGGGATTGCCTCAGGCAAGCTTTAATTGTCTGGTTTTATTCCTCTCTCTATAGAAGAGAGGACTTTTTGATGATGTAAATAGATTAATAAATAACAGCAAAAATGAGGATGATCTATATATTTTGGGATATTTAAACGCACATCTTGGCATAAAGTGAGAAAGAATAGAGGAATATACATGACCTTTCGGTGACACAAGAAAAAGTAGACAAAAAATGTAATGCACGTGTAATACTTAACATGAGTACAGACACTTAACTTAAGGGAGTAGTAGTAACAGTCAAACCAAACAGAGAAAAAAATATATACGTATATATCTAGATATATACATAAATGGGAAGAACTAAACATGCATGAAAAATATATACAGGAAGTTAACATAGAATTCGTAAATCTATCAGAAAAAACCCAGCTCATAGAAGAAGAATGGAAATATTCTTATGCGCACAATATGTCGGATATATCTCAGTTGGCTCTTCTTAAGCATTGTATCACTGTTTGAGATATTTACTCTAACATTTCTTCAATATTCTATCAATGTTTGAGATATTAACTCTAAAATAGCTTCAGTATTGTATCAATGTTTGAGATATTGACTCTAAAATAGCTTCAGTATTGTATCAATGTTTGAGATATTGACTCTAAGATACTTCAGTATTGTATCAATTTTTGAGATATTGACTCTAAAATAGCTTCCGTATTGTATCAATGTTTGAAATATTGACTCTAAAATAGCTTCAGTATTGTATCAATGTTTGAGATATTGACTCTAAAATAGCTTCAGTATTGTATCAATGTTTGAGATATTGACTCTAAAATAGCTTCAGTATTGCATCAATGTTTGAGATATTGACTCTAAGATAGCTTCAGTATTGTATCAATTTTTGAGATATTGACTCTAAAATAGCTTCCGTATTGTATCAATGTTTGAAATATTGAATCTAACACTCCTTCAATATTGTATCAATGTTTAAGATATTGACTCTAAAATAGCTTCAGTATTGTATCAATGTTTGAGATATTGACTCTATGATAGCTTCAGTATTGTATCAATGTTTGAGATATTGACTCTAAGATAGTTTCAATATTGTATCAATATTTGAGATATTGACTCTAAAATAGCTTCCGTATTGTATCAATGTTTGAAATATTGAATCTAACACTCCTTCAATATTGTATCAATGTTTAAGATATTGACTCTAAAATAGCTTCAGTATTGTATCAATGTTTGAGATATTGACTCTATGATAGCTTCAGTATTGTATCAATGTTTATGATATTGACTCTAAAATAGCTTCAGTATTGTATCAATGTTTGAGATATTGACTCTAAGGTTACTTCAGTATTGTATCAATGTTTGAGATATTGACTCTAAGGTTACTTCAGTATTGTATCAATGTTTCCCCATCAAGGCCAGCACCGTGCAGTGGTGATGGGGCCTACTTCAGCCATAAGGGGCTGGAAACTAAAACTGGTCGGGCAGTCCCATTCGAGCAGGACCACAGTCCTGCCCAAGTAAGCAGAGTGCTGAAGACGGAGGCATCCAGCCAAAAGGCGCACAGATAATCAGGATGCCACGCACAAAACCCAATGGAAACATGTCTGTATCTATAAAATTTATAGTGCCTGCCCTGTGGCGGACGGTCAGGCAGGGACGGTGCCGGGCCCTATACCTCGAAAGGGCCCAACCTCAGTTACTGAAAGTCCTTCTCAATTGCCTCGAGGAGCCAGGAGGCAAGGGAATAGAGCTACTGGCCGAACAAACTTTAAACGACCAATAAAAATAATGCACTGGAATGCTGAGGGTGTTAACAGTAAAAGAGATGGATACAGCAAAAAATTGGCACTTGAAAATGTCCTCAGTGAAGAACAAGTTAATATATGCTGTATCCAAGAAACACACCTCAGCAGCGGAATAGCCTTCAAAATCAGAGGCTACCAGTGCTACCGATCTGACCGAAAGGACAGGCGAAAGGGTGGAATTCTGACACTTGTTAAAAACAATATCAGCGGATGTCAGTTTGAAGTATATATGGAAGGGGCGGAGTACCAGATGCTCCACCTAAAAACAGACAGTGCAGAATTCCATCTCCTGAACTACTACTGCCCAAATGATAAACCATTGCCACTAGACACAATTCCAGATAAAGAGAGACTTATGGTGTGTGGTGACTTCAACAGCCACTCTCAGAGCTGGGGCTACGATCATATCGACAAGAGAGGTGAGGAACTTGAGAGCTGGCAGGATGAAAACAATCTCATCCTTATTAACCAGCCAGCTGACTCACCAACCTTCTACTCGAGAGCATGGCACACCACCTCTACACCAGATTTGGCATTCCACTCACCAGGCCTGGAATGGAACATCACACGTGTCGTTGGAAAGCAGCTTGGGGGTAGTGACCACAGACCAGTATTTCTGGAAATCCACAATGAATTTACCAAGGACAGCATCACGCTCACTAGGTGGAACTATAAGAGGGCAGACTGGAAAATGTACCAGCATTTAACCAGTGTTCTAGCAAAGGACATGAACTTGGACAAAGACATCAATAGAGCAGTGAGTGAATTTAATAGATGTATACTACATGCTGCTAGTAAAACCCTACCCAGGGGGGGGGGGGCACGCAAAAACTACAAACCCTACTGGAATGATGAACTGGAAAAGCTGCAAAATGAGATGGAAACATCTAGACAGCAGGCTGAGAACAGACCTAGCCAAGAACATCACAACAAATATCAGCAAACAAAGGCTAATTTTCAATGAGCCAAGTTACAAGCCAGACGGAGTAGCTGGAAAGAAAAAACAGAGTCGCTGAACCTAGAAAGAGATACTAGGAAATTATGGAAACTTGTAAAACAACTAAATGATGAAGGTACAGGGAGAAATACCAGGATCACGTTTTATAAAGATAGAAACATTTTAACAGGTAAACATGCAGCTGATTACTTTGCAGTTTCCTTTGCAGAAGACAATAACATCAAAGTCAGCCCATACAAACAACAGGAGGTTCGAGAGAACCAGCAAAACATTGGACAAGGCGAACCTACACATGAAGTCATGGAGGCACCAATCACAATGAGAGAACTGGAGCATGCAATATCCAAATTGAAAAATGAAAAAGTCCCCTGGAGCTGATGGAGTGTCCAATGAAATTATTAGAAACCTGGGAATTGAAGCAAGAGCAAAGCTACTGCAGATCTTTAACACAAGCTGGTCCACGGGTAATGTACCACAGGCGTGGAGAGAAGCAATAATGATACCACTCCTCAAATCAGGGGAAGATGTCAACACAGTCTCCAACTACAGGCCCATCAGCCTCACAAGCTGTCTATGCAAAACAATGGAACGCATTATCAATCTTAGGATGCAGTGGTACCTTAAAAGTGAAAACCTTCTGGTATCACAGCAAGCAGGTTTCAGACAGTGCTACTCTACTGAAGATCAGGCAACCTACATCTCCCAAGAGATTGAGGATGCCTTCCAAGATAAGAAACTGGTACTAGCAGCATGGATAGACCTCAGAAAAGCATTTGATAAGGTCTGGAAAGAAGGGCTCCTAAAGAAATTGCGAAATTGCAGGGTTAGCTCAAGAATGTACAAATGGGTAAAAGCATACCTGCATAATAGAAGAGCCAGGGTACAATTAGATGGTCGCAAGAGCAAGAAAGTTCTACTGCGTCATGGAGTCCCCCAGGGAGGAGTCCTTTCACCCAGAACAATTTATAATTCTACGTCTCAGAACAGGACACAACCGAATCCGCAGTCACATGTATACAAAGTTCAAGATTGGCAACACAGCCATGTGCACATGAGGACAGGCAGTACAGAGTGCCAAACATATACTTCAAGAGTGTTCTGAGCATGAAACGCTGAGGCAGACATATTGGCCAGAGGAAACAACACTGGAATCAAAGCTCTATGGGACACTGTATGAACTACAAAAGACAGTGAGTTTTATTAAGGAGACATAATTACAGATATAGACATGTTTCAAGTGAACGAAAGAAGAAGAAGAAAAGTATCAATGTTTGAGATATTGCCTCTAAGATAGTTTCAGTATTATAACACTGTATTAGATATTTACTCTAAGATAGCTTCAGTCTTGAATCAATGTTTGAGATATTGCCTCTAAGATAGTTTCAGTATTGTAACACTGTTTTAGATATTGACTCTAAGATAACTGCAGTATTGTATCAATGATTGAAATATTGCCTATAAGATAGTTTCAGTATTGTATCAATGTTTGAGATATCACCTCTAAGATAGCTTCAGTATTGTATAAATTTTTTTGATATTGACTCTAAGAAAGTTTCAGTATTGTATGAATGATTGAGATAATTGACTCTAAGATAGTTTCACTGATTCTGGCCGGAATATATTTAGTGTTTAAACGTAATTAAATTTTGTTCGATTTTTATGTGTGCACATGCATCACGGAAACAATAAATAGTACTTATAAATATATTTACATTATAACGTAATATATATATTTCGAAACAGAAATGGACAGAGAATGTGATTATCACAAGATCATTTTGAAAAAAAATTGTTGTTAATATATAAAAATTATTTTAGACAGAAAAGAAAATCTGTAAATGACACATAAATATTATTTTAGATATGCTATTTGACCTTACCGCATTTTTGAATCAATAAATTCCACTCAAACTGTATCATTTCTGTTAGATAATCCAATTACGAACACAATAATGTATAATATATATGCATAGTGCGTCAAAAATGTATTATTTAGAAAGAATTTCGACATCTATCAAAAACAGTAGACTTAACTTTACACGAAACTCAAATGAAAATATGGCTAATATTTTTTTACAAAATGGCGTACATTTGCAAACACGATGCTAGAAGCATTTGCCAGGTTGGATTTCATAATAAATGAGACCAAAGTAAATAAAATAATTATTATTTTACGAAAATAAGTAAATTGGAAAAAATATATAAAACATATATGGAAAAATGTCGTCACATACCATATCAAGACTTATCAATAACGTAACAAAATTGATATCAATACACATAAAAATGATGCAAGAAGTAATGTGGACATATTACACTTTCGATTGGAAGCATTGTTATGTTGATATAAATACCGAAAAAAAGAATGAATGTCATTGGAGTATGACTTATAGGAGTCTTTTCGGCCAGAAGACATTAAGTTTACTGACTTGTATAAGTCTCTCGGCTGGAATGAGTTCAGTATTGCATCAATGTTTGAGATATTGACTCTAAGATAGCTTCAGTATTGTATCAATGATTGAGATATTGACTCTAAGATAGTTTCAGTATTGTATAAATGTTTGAGATATTGACTCTACGATAGCTTCAGTATGGTATAAATTTTT
This sequence comes from Meghimatium bilineatum, assembly GCA_034231615.1. Classification (NCBI taxonomy): domain Eukaryota; kingdom Metazoa; phylum Mollusca; class Gastropoda; order Stylommatophora; family Philomycidae; genus Meghimatium; species Meghimatium bilineatum. Next base: position 17,696,104 of record CM067302.1, read on the forward strand.
GGTGATATTGACTCTAAGATAGCTTCAGTATAAATGTTTGAGATATTGACTCTAAAATAGCTTCAGTATTGTATCAAGTTTTGAAATATTGACTCTAATATAGTTTCAGTATTGTATCAAGGTTTAAGATATTGCCTCTAAGATATCTTTAATATTTTATAAATGTTTGAGATATTGTCTCCAAGATAGCTTCAGTATTGTATAAATGTTTGAGATATTGTCTCTAAGATAGATTCAGTATTGTATCACTGTTTGAGATATTAACTATAAGATAGCTTCAGTATTGTATCAATGTTTGAGATATTGACTCTAAGATAGCTTCAGTATTGTATCAATGTTTGAGATATTGACTCTAAGATAGTTTCAGTATTGTATAAATGTTTGAGATATTGACTATAAAATAGTTTTATTTTTTTATAAATGTTTGAGATATTGTATCTAAGATAGCTTCAGTATCATATACTGTATCTTGCCACTCTATCCTGAGATGCTTGTGAATACAAGCATGTGTGCAAGTGATTTAACACTCTGGCGTGTCTGCTGTACACTGTCCAAGTTGAAGTGACTGGGAAATATAGAAACACTCAGTAATTATGCATAGCGAATTGTTGCAAGCATACAGAAGAACAAAATCAACGTTTTGACCAAAATGGTTTTTCTGATTTGACCTGAAAGAAGAAACCACAAAACGACACATCATTGCTGCATTCGTATGTTGTAATTCATGGAGTTCGTACGCACTTATTAGTAAGAGACTTGTTTTAAAGGTTTTGAGTACAAAAGTATTTTGAATAACAGTGGTGATACTATACATCCTTGTCGAACTCCTGCAGTCCTTTTTAAAGAAAGGTTTCAATATCACCATTAATTATTACAGTACTAGTTCCTACTTTGTGCTTCAATAATTTCTACTTATATTTATGTTAAAATGAAATTTCTCAAAATCGTCCATAATCCTTCGTGGATTAATCGATCGAATGTCTTAGTGAAATCGATAAAGTTGTGATAGATTTCATGCTAGTGTTGTAGGTATTTCTCAATGATTATTCTGATGTTGAAAATTGGTTCTATAGAACATGTTTTTACCAAAACCTGTTAGTTCTTCAACTAGTATTTCATCTCATCTTCTTTATTTCAATCAGTTTAACAATATCATCAACATGAGTTTGCATGGAAAGTTGATAAGAGTAACAGTACTATAATTTGTGAAATATATCACTCCTTTTCTCTGGCAGTGGTACTCTTATAACCAGCGATTGTATCCATTCTACAGGCCACTTATATATATATATAAATATAGTTTTTGTTATTTTAAAAAGTAATGAGAATCACGGAAATGATCGAGAATCTCAAATGCGTCACTTATAGAAGGAAGAATCTCGATTAGCCACCAGGTTTGTGTAAATGACAAATGACAAGGTTTAATGGTCCAGTCTTTGTCAAATGTGAAAACAGATATTTCTAAACGGCAGACTAGCTTTTTTAAAATAAATATTACTACCAGGAAAAAGTGGGAAAAGTCAGAAATATATTCAGAACCCGATATTTGAGCATGTAAGCACATACCGTGAGTCAATGTCCGTGATGGTTTAGCAAAGAATAACAAAATAATTAATGAGATTACATTTTTAGTATAATTTTTGTTTACACGAACAGAGTATGTTCTTTAGGCGGAAACTGAAACTAAATAATAAGAAAAGGTGGGGATACAACGTATTCTTGCGTATTCCTATCCTGAAAAAATCCATGAAATTAAGTCTCATTTGATTTGTATATTGGACAACGTGTATACAGTTATTTCATTTATTTCCCACAGCTGCATAGCTTCACGTAATTCCATGTTCAAGAATGTAAGGATCTCCGCTAACACCAAGGAATGCAGTACTTATCAGAACGTAATACAGACTATGATTGACAGTTAGTTGTTCACTGAAATATACGTGGGCGTAACTACGCATCACGTAGCTAGTGTGTTAATTAATGATTGGTGATAAATAAAGTGTTACCATGGTGACAAAATCGTTTTGTTTTTATCATTAGCTGTAATACTTATATATTTTTTTAAATGTTTGCAAACACGAGAGTTATGTCCCTGTCACATATTGTTTCTCTATTTACAAATAATGGCGGGATCAAGAAAAGTCTTTCCTGACAATAACCCTTCGAAGTTATCTCATACATCGTTATTTATTATGAACTTATGACAAATATTGTTTACAATCCAGTTCGTATGTCACTTCGGTTATCAAAATCCGCAGCAGGCAGTTTGTAACAAGGATGCTCTGACCAAGAAATTAACTACTGGAGCGCATTAAAAGCAACAATACAAACACAGAAAAAACAAAATAATAAAATCAGAAAACCTTGGAAGGAGAATTATCATAAAACAAAGTCTTCGCTTAACATCCTACAACTGAACATCTGTGGTATAAGAAACAAAAACTAGAGCTTGCTTATTTGCTACACAAGATACATTTGGCCCTCTTACAGGAGACTATACACAAAGACACTGACCCATATCTGTCAGGATATACCAGCTAAGCTTGTAAGTGTACCAAATGCCGTGGCATAAATATTTATATAAGGAATGGCATTCAAGGACATGTCACCTAGCTAATATTCCATCTCACAGACATGGAGATGTTAACTATCTTTATATAAGGAATGACATTCAGGGACATGTCACCCAGCTAATATTCCATCTCACAGACATGCAAAAGTTAACTATCTTTATATAAGGAATGGCATTCAGGGACATGTCACCTAGCTAATATTCCATCTCACAGACATGCAGAAGTTAACTATCTTTATATAAGGAATGACATTCAGGGACATGTCACCTAGCTAATATTCCATCTCACAGACATGCAGAAGTTAACTATCTTTATATAAGGAATGGCATTCAGGGACATGTCACCTTGCTAATATTCCATCTCACAAACATGCAGAAGTTAACTATCTTTCACACTGGAGGAAAATACACAATCTGCAACATATACAGCCCACCTCAGACAACATATACAGCCCACCTCAGACAACATATACAGCCCAATTCAGACAACATATACAGCCCACCTCAGACAACATATACAGCCCACCTCAGACAACATATACAGCCCACCTCAGACAATATACAATTTACCGGCAATCTATACAATACAATTTCTCAAAAAATAATTGCTGTTGACTTTAATGGCCACTCACTCCAGTGGGGTTACCAGAACCGCAGTAAGACAGGAAGCTATATAGAAGAGCTTTGTGAAACAACAAACCAGTAAGTCCTACAAGATACAAAGTCTATACCAAAACTTTTGCATAGGAGCCATATATCTCTTAGTCGATCTGACTTTACTATCTGTTCATCTGATATAATAAACTATTGCTCTTTAGAAATACTTGATGACATTGGAAGTGACCATAGACCACTCCTCACCACCATAACTACACCCAACAAAGCATATTTTAACAGAAACATAGAAAACTCGCTGGAATTTTGTCAAGACAGATTGGAAACTATTCCAAGAAACATCTGATTTCCTGTTATGTAATATCAACAGCAATGACAGAAACATTTACTGCTGAAGTGAAAAAAGCTATCCTAAATTCAGCATGACTAAGCATACCACAAGGAAGTAGGAGATCTTACATAGCAAATATACAATCAATAAAATTAAAAGAACAATCTCAAATTGCCGTTCTAAAGAATCGGATAGAACACTAACATAAATATCCAAATAACAACAATAAACAAACTAGAACGTTCTCACCAGAAAAAATAAAAGATGTCTTTTTTTGCAAGAGAAAAACAATATTTCTAAATTAACGGCTTTTGTTAATCTCTTTATTCTGCTGTGTTTCTGAATTAGCGGATTTCAAGATTTCTTCATTCCGTTTTGTATATGTTCATTGTATTCTTCTACACATATTCTTTGGGCAGGTCATATTTTACGTATGTCATATCATCTCCTGCCAATAATACTTCTCTATTGTTAGTTGTAGAAGGGCATACGATCTCAAGGTGGTAAAAAGAAGAGCTACAATGACTCGTTAAATACTGCAAAGAAAGTCGTTCAAATGGACCAAGAAACATGGGAAGAATTTGTACAAAATAGAGTTACATTGCGATCTACAGTTTCAAAAGGCGCAGCATCTAATAAAAAGATGAGAAATGCAGAAGCTCAACAACCGAGAGTTACTAGAAAACCAAGGATAGAGAAAAACTTTCTTCGGCGGCCATCACATACCTGAAATGTCTAAGGAGATTTGCGGTCCGAATAAGGACTAATTCGCCATCTACGAACTCATAATCAAGGGCATACTTCTAATTGAATGTCAAACGTGGATGATAAAAATGATCACATCATCTTGTGAAGGAAGAACTGCAAAATATGCTTCTAAACATCAAATCTCCACTGCCAATAACTATTACTATAAAAATCAAATCTCTAATACCAATAACTATTATTATAAACATCAAATCTCTACTACCAATAACTATTTTACTGATGGACATTAATATCAATGGGAGGACATGACATACATAATTTGAGATATGCGGATGACGCAGTTCTGATTGCAAAAAGTGAGGACGACCGTCAAGATTTAAGTAATGTAGTAGTCACAGAAAGTAACGAGAACGGCCTCTTCCTGAACATCAAGAAAACAAAAGTATTGGTTATTTCAAAGAAACAAAATAACACACCTTGCAAGATCAAAGTGAATGATATAGTATTAGATTAAAGTTTGTTACTGGTACGTAATGCACACGATTAAATTACAGTTTGTTACTGGTACTTGGACAATAAACACATTGGAAAGTGGGAGATTTTAGGCAACAGAGATGTGGTTCTACAGAAGAATGCTGAGAATACCATGGACTGCCAGAAAAAACTAATGTAGAGGTGTTGAAAGAGTTAAATGCGAAACGGACCATAATCAACAATATAAGAAAAAGGCAATCTTCTTTTTTTGGCCACTACATGAGACAGGCAGGTTTAGAGAACATAATCACAACAGGCAAGATTGAAGGCATCAGAGACAGAGGGCGACAACGTGAGAAAATATTAGACAGTTTGACAGCCTGGCACGGCAAGGAAACAACAACGACTTTGATACATAATACTGTGGACAGAGAGCTGTGGAGTGCCATGACCGCCTACGCGACCCGGCATGGCACCTGATGATGATGACTGGTACGTAATGTACATGTTTAGATTACAGTTTGTTACTGGTACGTAATGTACGTGTTTGTTTGTTTTGCGTTCGCTCCATTGTAACCAGCACGGATATCCGTGCGATTTCCGCCGGGAGCGTGATTACGTTGTGTCACCGTTATGCGCCACATCCGATTTCGACATGCTTTAACAATTCGGGTAGGCTACCCTTGACTGTGACAGCCTCCATATCTGTCTCCATGCATGCGTGTATGTGGTGACTCTTCGCCAAGACGATTTTCGCTCTCGTCTGTCATTCACGAGGTGTTCCACTGTCTACGAACTTGCCTCGTGTAATTGGACGTACTGTGCCTGTGCCTATCGGGTACTGAACCGTTTCTCATCCGTGAGCCTGGTTCGTTAAGGGGAAGAACTCAACGGAAGAGTTGGACCCTGGCTCTTTCGCCCTCTTAGCCGAGGTGTCATTCATGACATCGTGTACCCCTTGTCCTAGTTCGAGTCTCACACCACGCGTTTGAGAACAAGGCGTTCTCGAGCTGAGCGACCTTGTCCCAATAGCGACTGAGCCCATCAGGTAAGGAACCCTTTCTCTCTGCAAATGTATTTCCGGTATATGAAAACCTGACAGTAGAGTTGGGCCAGGGCTAAAATCGTTGTCTCTTTTGTGCCTGAGCCTATCGGGTACGGAACCCTTTCTCTCTGCAAGTGTATTTCCGGTATAGGAAAACTTGACAGTAGAGTTGGGGCCAGGACTGCCATCTGTGTCCCTTTTTTGCCTGAGCCTATCGGTTACGGCACCCTTACTCTTTGCGAGATTGTTTCCGGTATAGGAAGACTCGACATTAGAGTTAGGCCAGGTCTTTTGCTTTGCTAGACGCCCATTATTGGGTATGGGTCTCTGCCTATAAGGAAATCAGGTAACTATAAGCTCGTCACGAGCTAACAGAGCTTGTAGTTCCTATTTCCGTAATAGCTACCACTGTATATTTGCAGTTGACGTTGCACTCTAGCGCTGTTCTTCCCGTCCAATTTGTCCAATGTACTCAGTATGGAATCTATCTGTCTTTCGCCATGCATCCACCTTTTCATGCTTTTTTCATTGGCCGCCCCTCCAATGTTCGGACTGGACTGACTAGCTTCACTGTATGTCGACAGTGTCGCTGTATGTCGTGTTGCTGGTGGTATCGGAGATATTGTCTGTCTTTAGTACATTTAAATATCTTTCCATCTGCTACCTCCACATTCTCGGACACGATCACCAAATGATTTGGCAAGAATCAGCTCAAGCTGCTGTATTTATGTTTTCGGGTGCACCACGAGGACTTACATTTGGGATCTTGGTTATCTGCTAACCATGGGTCAGCCTAGAGCAATGAGTTCCCTTTGCACCCCGTAACGTACATGTTTAGATTACAATTTGTTACTGGTACATAATGTACATGTTTAGATTACAGTTTGTTACTCGTACGTAATGTACATGTTTAGATTACAATTTGTTACTGGTACGTAATGTACATGTTTAGATTACAGTTTGTTACGGGTACGTAATGTACATGTTTAGATTACAGTTTGTTACTGGTACATAATGTACATGTTTAGATTACAGTTTGTTACTGGTACATAATGTACATGTTTAGATTACAATTTGTTACTGGTACGTAATGTACATGTTTAGATTACAGTTTGTTACTCGTACGTAATGTACATGTTTAGATTACAGTTTGTTACTCGTACGTAATGTACATGTTTAGATTACAGTTTGTTACTGGCACGTAATGTACATGTCTAGATTACAGTTTGTTACTGGTACATAATGTACATGTTTAGATTACAGTTTGTTACTCGTACGTAATGTACATGTTTAGATTACAGTTTGTTACTTGTACGTAATGTACATGTTTAGATTACAGTTTTGCTACTGGTATGTAATGTACATGTCTAGATTACAGTTTGTTACTGGTACGTAATGTACATGTTTAGATTACAGTTTGTTACTGGTACGTAATGTACATGTTTAGATTACAGTTTTGCTACTAGTACGTAATGTACATGTTTAGATTACAGTTTGTTACTGGTACATAATGTACATGTTTAGATTACAGTTTGTTACTCGTACGTAATGTACATGTTTAGATTACAGTTTGTTACTCGTACGTAATGTACATGTTTAGATTACAGTTTGTTACTGGCACGTAATGTACATGTCTAGATTACAGTTTGTTACTGGTACGTAATGCACATGTTTAGATTACAGTTTGTTACTCGTACGTAATGTACATGTTTAGATTACAGTTTGTTACGGGTACATAATGTACATGTTTAGATTACAGTTTGTTACTCGTACGTAATGTACATGTTTAGATTACAGTTTGTTACTGGCACGTAATGTACATGTCTAGATTACAGTTTGTTACTGTTACATAATGTACATGTTTAGATTACAGTTTGTTACTCGTACGTAATGTACATGTTTAGATTACAGTTTGTTACTGGTACATAATGTACATGTTTAGATTACAGTTTGTTACTGGTACATAATGTACATGTTTAGATTACAGTTTGTTACTGGTACGTAATGTACATGTTTAGATTACAGTTTGTTACTCGTACGTAATGTACATGTTTAGATTACAGTTTGTTACTGGCACGTAATGTACATGTCTAGATTACAGTTTGTTACTGGTACATAATGTACATGTTTAGATTACAGTTTGTTACTCGTACGTAATGTACATGTTTAGATTACAGTTTGTTACTTGTACGTAATGTACATGTTTAGATTACAGTTTTGCTACTGGTATGTAATGTACATGTCTAGATTACAGTTTGTTACTGGTACGTAATGTACATGTTTAGATTACAGTTTGTTACTGGTACGTAATGTACATGTTTAGATTACAGTTTTGCTACTTGTACGTAATGTACATGTTTAGATTACAGTTTGTTACTGGTACATAATGTACATGTTTAAATTACAGTTTGTTACTCGTACGTAATGTACATGTTTAGATTACAGTTTGTTACTCGTACGTAATGTACATGTTTAGATTACAGTTTGTTACTGGCACGTAATGTACATGTCTAGATTACAGTTTGTTACTGGTACGTAATGCACATGTTTAGATTACAGTTTGTTACTCGTACGTAATGTACATGTTTAGATTACAGTTTGTTACGGGTACATAATGTACATGTTTAGATTACAGTTTGTTACTCGTACGTAATGTACATGTTTAGATTACAGTTTGTTACTGGCACGTAATGTACATGTCTAGATTACAGTTTGTTACTGTTACATAATGTACATGTTTAGATTACAGTTTGTTACTCGTACGTAATGTACATGTTTAGATTACAGTTTGTTACTGGTACATAATGTACATGTTTAGATTACAGTTTGTTACTGGTACATAATGTACATGTTTAGATTACAGTTTGTTACTGGTACGTAATGTACATGTTTAGATTACAGTTTGTTACTGGTACGTAATGTACATGTTTAGATTACAGTTTGTTACTGGTACGTAATGTACATGTTTAGATTACAGTTTGTTACTGGTACGTAATGTACATGTTTAGATTACAGTTTGTTACTGGTACGTAATGTACATGTTTAGATTACAGTTTTGCTACTAGTACGTAATGTACATGTTTAGATTACAGTTTTGCTACTAGTACGTAATGTACATGTCTAGATTACAGTTTGTTACTGGTACATAATGTACATGTTTAGATTACAGTTTGTTACTCGTACGTAATGTACATGTTTAGATTACAGTTTATTACTCGTACGTAATGTACATGTTTAGAGTACAGTTTGTTACTGGCACGTAATGTACATGTCTAGATTACAGTTTGTTACTGGTACGTAATGTACATGTTTAGATTACAGTTTGTTACTCGTACGTAATGTACATGTTTAGATTACAGTTTGTTACTGGTACATAATGTACATGTTTAGATTACAGTTTGTTACTGGTACATAATGTACATGTTTAGATTACAGTTTGTTACTAGTACATAATGTACATGTTTAGATTACAGTTTATTACTCGTACGTAATGTACATGTTTAGATTACAGTTTGTTACTCGTACGTAATGTACATGTTTAGATTACAGTTTGTTACTGGCACGTAATGTACATGTCTAGATTACAGTTTGTTACTGGTACGTAATGTACATGTTTAGATTACAGTTTGTTACTCGTACGTAATGTACATGTTTAGATTACAGTTTGTTACTGGTACATAATGTACATGTTTAGATTACAGTTTGTTACTCGTACGTAATGTACATGTTTAGATTACAGTTTGTTACTGGCACGTAATGTACATGTCTAGATTACAGTTTGTTACTGGTACATAATGTACATGTTTAGATTACAGTTTGTTACTGGTACATAATGTACATGTTTAGATTACAGTTTGTTACTGGTACATAATGTACATGTTTAGATTACAGTTTGTTACTCGTACGTAATGTACATGTTTAGATTACAGTTTGTTACTGGTACGTAATGTACATGTTTAGATTACAGTTTGTTACTGGTACATAATGTACATGTTTAGATTACAGTTTGTTACTGGTACATAATGTACATGTTTAGATTACAGTTTGTTACTGGTACGTAATGTACATGTTTAGATTACAGTTTTGCTACTAGTACGTAATGTACATGTTTAGATTACAGTTTGTTACTGGTACATAATGTACATGTTTAGATTACAGTTTGTTACTGGTACGTAATGTACATGTTTAGATTACAGTTTGTTACTGGTACTTAATGTACATGTTTAGATTACAGTTTGTTACTGGTACATAATGTACATGTTTAGATTACAGTTTGTTACTGGTACATAATGTACATGTTTAGATTACAGTTTTGCTACTAGTACGTAATGTACATGTTTAGATTACAGTTTGTTACTGGTACATAATGTACATGTTTAGATTACAGTTTGTTACTGGTACATAATGTACATGTTTAGATTACAGTTTGTTACTGGTACGTAATGTACATTTCTAGATTACAGTTTGTTACTGGTACATAATGTACATGTTTAGATTACAGTTTGTTACTCGTACGTAATGTACATGTTTAGATTACAGTTTGTTACTGGTACTTAATGTACATGTTTAGATTACAGTTTGTTACTGGTACGTAATGTACATGTTTAGATTACAGTTTGTTACTCGTACGTAATGTACATGTTTAGATTACAGTTTGTTACTGGTACTTAATGTACATGTTTAGATTACAGTTTGTTACTGGTACATAATGTACATGTTTAGATTACAGTTTGTTACTGGTACATAATGTACATGTTTAGATTACAGTTTGTTACTGGTACGTAATGTACATGTTTAGATTACAGTTTTGTTACTAGTACGTAATGTACATGTTTAGATTACAGTTTGTTACTGGTACATAATGTACATGTTTAAATTACAGTTTGTTACTGGTACGTAATGTACATGTTTAGATTACAGTTTGTTACTGGTACGTAATGTACATGTTTAGATTACAGTTTGTTACTGGTACGTAATGTACATGTTTAGATTACAGTTTGTTACTTGTACGTAATGTACATGTTTAGATTACAGTTTGTTACTGGTACGTAATGTACATGTTTAGATTACAGTTTGCTACTGGTACGTAATGTACATGTTTAGATTACAGTTTGTTACTGGTACGTAATGTACATGTTTAGATTACAGTTTGTTACTGGTACATAATGTACATGTCTAGATTACAGTTTTGCTACTGGTATGTAATGTACATGTCTAGATTACAGTTTGTTACTGGTATGTAATGTACATGTTTAAATTACAGTTTTGCTACTGGTACATAATGTACATGTCTAGATTACAGTTTTGCTACTGGTATGTAATGTACATGTTTAGATTACAGTTTGTTACTGGTACATAATGTACATGTCTAGATTACAGTTTTGCTACTGGTATGTAATGTACATGTTTAGATTACAGTTTGTTACTGGTACGTACTGCAAATTGTTAGATCAATTAAAATATACCATATATGATGAAGAACGTTTCATTCAACCGGTGGTTAATCTAATGTGGATATATTAGAGCATTACAATCACTAAAAAAGTAGTTAAGGTCACGGTTGTTGTAATCCAGTCTCTAAGACCTCCTGAATAACTGTTAGTAAATATTCTCCCCTTTTTTGCACGATAATTCTATATTTATATAAAAAATAACTTCCCTTAGATAATTTTGTGATTATTTCGAAGTGTAAATTAAATTTTTGTGATTGCTTCCCTTAGATGGCAAGAATATATAGTATTTCATCACAAACCATGTCTTATGGTATTTCATCACAAACCATGTCTTATGGTATTTCATCACAAACCATGTCTTATGGTATTTCATCACAAACCATGTCTTATGGTATTTCATCACAAATCATGTCTTATGGTATTGCTATAACAATCTTGAATTAGATATTTCTGCGTTCAGGATTATGTTGGTCCTGCTACGTTTTCACGTGGGTCGCCATGACGAAGCTCCGAGTCTTCTCTACCTCAGACTGCCATGGTGACAGCAGGGACCTGGACTTTTATCTTGTTGAGTATGCAACAAATAGTCTTCTTTCCAATCATGTTGTAAGAGGCGAGTAAAAGAGTAGGTTAAAGCATAGACTTACAACATGTTACCTGTGATGACAACATGTTACCTGTGATGACAACAGGTTACCTGTGATGACAACATGTTACCTGTGATGACAACAGGTTACCTGTGATGACAACATGTTACCTGTGATGATAACATGTTACCTGTGATGACAACAGGTTACCTGTGATGACAACATGTTACCTGTGATGACAACATGTTACCTGTGATGACAACATGTTACCTGTGATGACAACATGTTACCTGTGATGACAACAGGTTACCTGTGATGACAACATGTTACCTGTGATGACAACATGTTACCTGTGATGACAACATGTTACCTGTGATGACAACAGGTTACCTGTGATGACAACAGGTTACCTGTGATGACAACATGTTACCTGTGATGACAACATGTTACCTGTGATGACAACATGTTACCTGTGATGACAACATGTTACCTGTGATGACAACAGGTTACCTGTGATGACAACAGGTTACCTGTGATGACAACTTTTTACCTTTAGGCTGACAACATATTGCCTTTGAAAACCTCATATCTACATCTTGTCTCAATTTGTTACTTTTGTCTTCTTTCCCATTAAACAATCCCCATTGGTTATGAATAGATGAAGTCCTGAAGATATTGAACCCATGCCCTTTTCCTATAGACTCCTAGATTACCATAACAGATGGTCAGCTTGTTGACCGAGCAGATGTGAGTGCACAGAGCTTGCATCTCTCGTGTGTCCCGTGTGTGTTATTCTGTGTGAGAGCGGTGTGACATTGAAAAGTAGTCTGTATGTTAACTTTCTATTTCTTCGGGTGTTGTTTGTTTATGGTGTAGTTTGGCAATGATTTCTGAGTAATAAATTGAGCATAGTCTTGTTAGATTCTATTGATAAGGATGGTTGTTAAGTGATGGTTGATAAGTGATGGTTGATAAGTGATGGTTGATAAGTGATGGTTGATAAGTGATGGTTGATAAGTGATGGTTGATAAGTGATGGTTGATAAGTGATGGTTCTAGTGATGCTTCGATGAGGTGTTTATACAAGATTTTGTTGGTTCATTGATTAGTTGCACATTTCCCTTGAGATATTAGATGCATTGTTGGTAGAAAGGCGGGAAAGTACCCATTGAGTGTGGTCTGTGTGCTTCGTATGTGAATTGCTCGTTGTGAGTCCGCACGATCAGATAATTTTGAGATAAATTAGCGGTGGTCGATATCGAGAATGCGCGATTTCGGATGGGTGTGGTCCGTAGAGAAAACCAGACAAAGATTTTAAAAGAGCAGTGAAACAACATAGAACCGGAGCCATCAGCTGTCATGACATGAGAGATTTAGTGAAACGGAGATCTGAACACCTATGGACATGTCCGGTGTGCGTAAAGGATAATAAACATATCTAATACCTAATATCTAATACCTAATATCTAATACCTAATATCGAATACATAATACCAAAGATGTAATACCTAATATCTAATATCTAATACCTATTCATCTATCTATACGCTGTGACCCGTGTTTGCCTTGCTGTGTCATGGGTGGAAGAATTCTCTGCAGATGGCTTTTTTGTGTGCTTTTTGTTATGTGACGGAACGCAATCGTTCGTCAGGTATCCGAACAAGTGTAACAGGAAACAATACATGATGATATTGTAATGCTGTTTGTCCATCCCAAGTGATGATGACCATTTGTTACATCCACTTTTGGAAATTCAATTTTAGCTATGTCCTTGATTATTAGTTCGTAGATGGCTAATGAGCCCTATTCGAGCTGCAAATGTCCTTGGACAGTTCGGACATGGAATGACGACTGTAGACGGGTCTTGGTCTATATTGGACTATCTGGCTGCTCTATGCTGTTGAGCTGCTGCATTTCTCTTCTTTTCACAAGATGATGCGCTCTTTTTATTTTAGAACACCATGTAGATCTATTGTGTTCAAGTTCTTATCATGTATCGTGGTCTATTTCAAAGGCTTTCAGTGAGTTCTTTAACGAGACCCTGTAGCGCTTCCTTTGGCCACCTTGAGATCGTATACACTTCTCTAGCTCACCATAGAGAAGTATCTTTGGCAGATGATGGTCTGGTATACGCACCAAATGACCTGCCCAATAAATCTGTGTCTGCTGCTAGTGTCTGTGTCTGTGACGTGATGATAGTGTGGCGGGAAACAACATGTGACGTTCTATCAGTTATCAGCAATCATATAATCAGTAATCATGTAATCAGTAATCATGTAATGATACATCATTACAATGAACGTTCTATCAGAACAATGAAATTCTATCATAACAATGAAGTTATATCAGAACAATGAAGTTATATCAGAACAATGAAGTTATATCAGAACAATGAAGTTATATCAGAACAATGAAGTTATATCAGAACAATGAAGTTATATCAGAACAATGAAGTTCCGTTCGCAGGTGCCGGGGCCAGATCCCTAAGTCCATACAGTTTTCACAGGGAAGAAACCGACTGGGCGCATCTTTTGTATTTACGGTCACAGTGAAATTTTTGAGGTATTTCCTAACATGATAAGAATGATGATCCCGTCGAAATGAGAATCTTGTACCGTTGCTTTCGGTAAAGGGGGGGGGGGTTAAAGGGTTAGAATTAGTTCATAGATAGTTTCAGAAGAGGGGAGAAGGGTTAGAATCAGTGTTTAGAAGTAATAATTAATTCTCTAATAATTCTCGTGTATTGGTGAATCAATATGAATTATAGCACAACGGCATACAATCAATTGGCTGTCCACGGGATGTGACGTCACAGCACGCGTCGCGGTGATTGGTTTTCTCGCGGAACTCCGTAACGTCGTCTGCTTAAACATGAAAACAGTGTACTATTTATTGCGCAGTAAACGTAATTAATAACAATTTACCAAAGACGGTATTGGCAACAGGTATAGCGTAATAACAGAGCTACACTCCCGGCTTCTTACTCCAGAAATCTTGATGAAATGTCTTACTTAATTCTTGTATCTATTTCACAACATCAAGGTAACAATAAAGGCTGAACAACTCACAGCAAATTTAACGTTTTCACATATATCTGGTAACTTTATTACTACTCTTGTTCAAAGTGTACATAAAGTACAACATCAAAATACAACATCAAGGCATAGAGTATCTAATATTCTGTAACTATTATACACGTTGTAAGACATACATATCATTCCTACAATAAGTCAATACAAAATCTTGAACTACGTATTTCTACTTCGACAAGTTGACTTGGTATCTCGAACTATCTGTTCCCACTTCAGTAATATTTATTTCTGCTACTTATTTCAACTTCAATAATATCCCTTCAGCTTCGTATTTCAATTTCAGAAAGTTGACGTGGTATCTTGAACTACTAAGAACTCGGAGTTCTGAATTATTCACTTTTCATTGAGGGCAGCTACTTGCTCTGTATCAGTTCCTTCACCTGCACGATGAAAAACTAAGTCCCACGAGGACCTCTCTACGGTCCTGGTTAGAAATCCCCCCCCCCCTGCCTCGCGCCAACTGCCTATGACCGAATGTCCTACCCGAGGATTACCGGTCTCCCTCTGAATAATCTCGAAAGATCCCAATACATCCTCTTTTATCTAGGAAAATAACCTCTCCTATTTTCTATCTATCATAGATGGGTTCCCAAGTATCTTCTGAGACATAGTCTCCCATTTGTCTATTTTAGCATATCAGCTAAAATCCTTTTCGATGCAAAATATTATGCACTGTTGATTAACTCTGGCAACAGCCCCTCTGTTCTATCGTGAAATCCAGAGGTTTCATTAACTGTCACAGTTTTCGAATTCATCAAACTCCAATTCTACCTTTCCTTATTCAATCATGCCTTTGAGACAAGCGTACATCAAGGAGAAAATCAATGGGAGAAGAGACAGGGGACGACACAGAGAGATGTTGCTAGATGGACTAGTATTATGACACTGGAGGTGTTCACCAATCAAGTTTATTAACAACACACGACATAGAGTGTCGTGGAGAAACATGATCGCCTACGCCATTCGGCATGGCATTTTATTGATTCCTGATGATTTGATTCCTGGTGTCACCACAGGTAACAACTGAAAAGTGTCGCCTGATTTTGTATGAAATAATATGGGTTGTCAAGAGTTAACTGCTCACAGATAAAGCGATTATTTCATCATCATCATGTGTTAACGGCTACCTGCTCACAGATAAATGGTTTATTTCATCATCATCATGTATGAAGAGCTAAAGAAATTACTTCATCTCTATCTTCCACTACAGAGCTGCTGGCTAAAGTTGTTGCTTATCTCTGCTAGTTCTAGCGTTGTCATTTCATACCTAACAGTTCAGTTTAGTCCGGGTACTCTTCATGTGTTCATTAATGTGTCTTCTTGTTCCACGGAGATATTCATTTCAGTAGGACACACTGATACGGTACAGGTGTGCCTGTTGTGTGACGTTATCAGTGATAAGTTGAAATATGATGTTATGTATGTCTATGCAATTGTAGATTGAATGATTGAATATGTGTATTGAAGGATTGAATATGTAGATTGAAGAATTGAATAGGTAGATTGAAGGATTGAATAGGTAGATTGAAGGATTGAATAGGTAGATTGAAGGATTTAATAGTTGGATTGAAGGATTGAACAGCTGGATTGAAGGAGTTACACACGTTCTAACACAGAAAGCTATTACTACATAGAACGGTATTACTACATGGAACACACAAGAAAACGGGCTATAGCCTGCAAACCGTTCTTCGTTCAATCCAGCGATGCCTCACAGCACAAGGAGATATCAGACAATATATGCAGATAGACAAATAGACAGACATACAGACTGACAGACAGACTAACGAAAGATAGACACAACGATTTCATAGAAAGATGGAGAGATAGATGGATAGATGGAGAGATAGATGAATGGATGGATAAATGGATGGATAGATGGATCGATCGATCGATAGATAGATAGACAGATAGATGGATAGATAGATGGATAGATAGATAGATTGATAGACATACAGACAGACGGACGGACAGACAGACAGACAGAAAAACAGACAGACCTACAGACAGACAGACAGACAGACAGTTAGATAGATAGATAGATAGACAGACAGACAGAGAGACAGACAGACAGATAGATAGATAGATAGATAGATAGATAGATAGATAGATAGATAGATAGATAGATAGATAGATAGATAGATAGATAGATAGATAGATAGATAGATAGATAGATAGATAGATAGATAGATAGATAGATAGTTAGATAGATAGATAGATATAGATAGATAGATAGATAGATAGATAGATAGATAGATAGATAGATAGATAGATAGATAGATAGATAAATAGATAGATAGATAGATAGATAGATAGATAGATAGATAGATAGATAGATAGATAGATAGATAGATAGATAGATAGATAGATAGATAGATAGATAGATAGATAGATAGATAGATAGATAGATAGATAGATAGATAGATAGATAGATAGATAGATAGATAGATAGAAAGATAGACATACAGACAGACGGACAGACAGACAGACAGAAAAACAGACAGACAGACCTAGAGACAGACAGATAGACAGACAAACAGAAAGTTGGATAGATAGATAGATAGATAGATAGATAGATAGATAGATAGATAGATAGATAGATAGATAGATAGATAGATAGATAGATAGATAGATAGATAGATAGATAGATAGAAATATAGATAGATAGATAGATAGATAGATAGATAGATAGATAGATAGATAGATAGATAGATAGATAGATAGATAGATAGATAGATAGATAGATAGATAGATAGATAGATAGATAGATATATAGATAGATAGATAGATAGATAAGTGCTACAATGTCGCTCATGTTTCTGCTAAATTCCCATGCAACAAGGTTTGCTCTATTTTTCTTCTTCTGTTTGCAGAGTGATGGTTTCTGTTATTGTGCGGACATTCCATCATCATCATCATCATAAGTGCCGTCTCTGCAACGAAGGTTTGCTGCAACGTATCTCCAACATCTCCTGTCTCTTGTTTTGGTGGTGCACTCTGCTAGACTGTAACCTGTCCATCGTGTAATGTTACTTTTTTAATGTTTCTCCCACTTGTATCTCTGTCTACCTCTTGCTCGCTTACCTTTTATTTTACCCTCAAGTAAGGTCTTCAATAGGGTGTCATGTCGTTTAATGTGTCCAAAGTATTTTATTTGCCTGATCTTTATTTCTCTTAGTAGTTATTTCTTCATATTAAGTGTCTTTAGCACCTCTTTATTTGTTTTCTTCTCTTTCCATGATGTTCTCCCTATTCTTCTATATACCCACATCTCAAAGGCATCAATTTTGTCTTCTAATTGTTAATTTAGTGTCCATGTTTCTGAGCCATACATTAATATGGAATAGATGTAGCATTTTATAATTCTCATTTTTAACTTGTTTGTAATTTGTTTAGATATTAATAATTTCCTCATGTCATTGAAGGTACTTTTAGCCATTCCTATTCTCCTTTTAACTTCTGTTTCACATCTGCCATCATTTGTGACTATGTGTCCAAGATATTGATACTGTTTTACTTGTTGTAGTTTCTCTCCCTGTATGTTTATGTTTACCTCCTGTTCTTCTGTGTCTTTGCTTATTATCATGGTTTTTGTTTTTTGAATGTTTATATCCAGTCCATATTCATTACTTGATTTATTGACTTGATCTATTAGTCTTTGTAGTTCATGTTCACTTTCTGCTAAAAGAACAGTGTCATCTGCATATCTAATGTTGTTTATTATTTTCCCATTGATCTTGAGTCCTGGTATTTCTTCTATATTTTTAAAGATATTCTCTGTGTAGATATTAAATAGGCTTGGTGATAAAATGCATCCTTGTCTTACCCCTCTTCTTATTTCTATGTATGGTGAGTAGCTGTTTTCACACCTTATTGATGCAGTTTGTTCCCAATATATATTTCTAATCAGCCTGATATCTTTTCCATCTATGCCTATTTCTTGAAGACATTTGATTAATTTTTCATGTTGGACTCTGTCAAAGGCCTTGCTGTAGTCTATGAAGCAAATATAGATACTTTTTTGGACTTCAATATATTTATCTATCACTAGCCGGATACTCAGTATAGCTTCTCTGGTTCCTTTGTTTTTCCTAAAACCGAATTGTTCTTCACCGACTTCCATG
Organism: Meghimatium bilineatum; assembly: GCA_034231615.1. Lineage (NCBI taxonomy): Eukaryota > Metazoa > Mollusca > Gastropoda > Stylommatophora > Philomycidae > Meghimatium > Meghimatium bilineatum. The sequence continues at coordinate 17,715,104 of CM067302.1, forward strand.
TCTATCTTGTTCTGAATTCTTTCATGTATTATCTTGAGAAGTATTTTAGTTAGATGGCTCATTAGACTTATTGTTCTATATTCTGTACAGTCCACAGCCCTGGGCTTCTTAGGTAGTGTTATGAATATTGATGATGTTAGGTCTTTAGGTATATGGCCTGTTTCGTATATGTCATTGCAAATTTCTGTGATATTATCTACACCAAATTCATTTAGAGTTTTTATTATGTCTGCTGTTACGTTGTCAGAGCCTGCAGCTTTTCCTCATTTTATTGAATTTATTGCATGTTCTACTTCTGATTTCAGTATTGCTGGTCCATCATTGTTGTGTGTTGTTGGTTTTTTGTTCCGTTGGTCGTCAAACAGTTCTGTTACATTATCTGCCCATCTTGTGAGTGCTTCTGTTTTATCAAATATTATTTTACCATTTTTATCTTTAATGCAGCCACCCCCATTTATAGGATTTTTCTTATTTGTGATCAGCCGTATCTCCTTATGCATTAATTTTGTCTTCTGTTGTATGGACATCTCCTCTATTTCACTGCATTTTGTTTCTAGCCATTGTTTTTTCGCTGTTACGCATCTCCTTGTCTATACTTGAGTATTTTGGTGTATTTTTAGCTTTCTTTCTTTCTGTCATTTTCTCTAATATTTCATCTGTCATCCATGTTTGTTAAGACATTCCACATTCCCACTAATAGTACTTTTTATAAAAATATGTGTGTTCTTCTACCGCAGTGATTATGCACCGACTGACCTGGGTATGCTGGTCAGGTTAAGTTTGACAGATTATTTTAGGGCATCCTTCTGTAGTCCCTTCCCCATGCTATGTGGGCGAACAGAACTATCCTGAATAGGGCTGCTCAGTAGACCAGAAGCTGACGAATCACATTTCTGCCTTGTGTTTAAACAGAAATCGACGCTTTGCACTGATTCGCCTGTGCACAGAGTTGTGACTACAGATTGAGTATTTGACACTTTTTTGTTCGCAATTTCCCCATCGCCACATGGCTTTTCGTGTGAGGAGATGATGGTAATTGTTGAGTAATGACTAGCGCTGAATTTTGTTGAGAGTGTAGAGGAGTTGCGACATTCTTCCACCACACTTTCTCTACCTGATCCACCAGTGTTCCATTGACAAGATAAATCATCATGACAGGAGATGTACTAGAATGTACCAGGAAAATTAACTAATTATATACTGTCGATACTAGATTCTCAGACCTGCCTTGCTACAGATTTACACCTGTTATCTCTTATTACAATTAAGACGTTCCTTTCATCCATTAGTTATATTTATATTCATGAAATATGGTGATCCATCAGGACAAAATATTGAGAACCGTTGATAGTTTTAGCTAACCGTAACACCTGTCTTGATATCGGATACTGGTGAGAAAGAAAAGCAAGTTTACAATATCATTAACCGATATATTAGGACATTTTATGTGTTTTCGTGTTACGATTACTCGTATGTCCCTTATTCACCAGCTGTCACCCGCCTACAAAATACAACTGTTACGAGAGATGGTTTTGTTATTGGACAACATTTGTGATCTGTGTACTGAGTAATATAGAGAAAATATATACTTTTCACAAGTTATTTTTCCATCCATGAGAATATACGTGGAATACGATGATCCTTATTCATATACCTGTTACGGATATACCGGACAAAAATAGGTATACGTGTTACCAAAATAGTCGATAAAACAACCTTACAACCAGACACGATGACAGACGACATTTCGACTAAAAGGTCTTCATAAGGGCAAACAATGGAAAACAGCACACAAATTGTACATAGAGACACACATGGTGGTGATAGGAAGGAAAAAGAGGGACGAGGGGAAGTAGTGAGGAGACCACATAGGATTCTAATATAGGAAAGTATGACAAGGGAATAAAGATTGTGAGGGGGAAATGAAAGTGGGAAGTGCATAGAAAAAGTGGAAATAGATAAGATATGCAAACACAATTTTTTTAAATATAAATAAAAAAGAATTCGATTTATAGTAGTTGGCTCCGCATGGTTTGCGTCTGTGGGTCTCACCATTGACCCACTAGACAAAACAACCATGTAATAGAAAACCTTTGTAGATGGCATGCCTTTATATTCATGTTATCTTCGTATAGAAGCTTCATGGCAGGTCATTTATACAATCCCGTAGTCGTAACCTTCGATAACAGTTACCATGTTGTTCCGACATGATGACGCTGTGCTTAAACTAGGATGGGTATGACTTGGGTGGGAGGAACAACAAAGAAACTTGGTGCAAGGGCCAGAGTTGTGCCCTGATGTCGACATCTGTTTCGGCGGCATTATACTCGAAACACTATCGAGTCGGATGTCTGCTGGAACAGAGGGCGAAGCACTTATGGGAATGCCCCACGTGCTGTGAGGATAGCTCCTAATGAAAAATTCAAGAAGAATCAAATATTTACTTTTGCTTTTAATATACTTGGACCTTCATTGTTATAATTTACGTTATTGTCATTTCTGGTATCTTCGTACAGTTCTTTAATATAATCTTCCCATCTATGCATATTTTCATTTTCTCCTATTAGTATGTGCCCCTGTTTAGAATTCAGACACCAAGTATTGTGAGCCTGCCCTCTGACTGTTTATTCCTTTATTTGTAAATGTGTTTCACTTGTATTTCTATGATAGTATTTTTCTTTGTCACTGCACTTTGCGTTTATCCAATCCTCTTTAGCCTTGTTGCACTTATGTTTAATTTCTCTGTTAATCTTGTTGTATTCTTCAATACAACATTCTCTGCCATAAAAAGATTGGTTACAGAAAAGGCATTTGCACAGAGGACCAACTATTTAGGTTGACACAGAAAAATCATGATGGATTCCTTGAAAATAAACACACTGTAGCCATCTTCTTTGACTTATAACAGGCTTATGATCGAGTCTGGAGAAAAGGTCGCCTGATGAAGATTAGTGAGATGTGAATTAGTGGAAATCTATATAAGTGGATAAAATACTTCCTCATTGACAGAACAATCCAGACAATAATAAATGATGCAATATCATTGAAAGAAGTTCTAGAGGAAGGATTACCACAGTGTTCTACTTTGAGATGCACTTTCCTTCTTATTTACATTAATGGCCTTGCCAAACATATCAAAGCTAAAAACGCCTTCTATACTGATGACATAACAATATGGCAGAGACATTAGAATGTTGAAAGTGCAGCTAAAAGACTAAATAGAGATTTAAGAAGATTACACGAGTACTGTCAAACATGAAAGCTAAAAATAAACTGTAAGAAAACTGTCTATACCATCTTTACGAAGAGTCATAATGTAACCAACGAATACATCAGTCTATGGTTACATACACAGAAATAGTCAAGAGAAGGACATTCCACATATCTTGGAATCACGCTTGATTTACAGCTGACACTCAAGAAGCATGTAGAAAATGTCAAGAATAAAGCACGTACACGATTACAATAAAGCACGTACATGATTACAATACAGCACGTACATGATTATCAAAGAGGGGGATGTGATTATATACACTGATGGATCTGTAATTAGGCATGTTCGCAGTGCTTGGGCCTTTACAGCTCAGTGCGCAGGTGAAACGATCAAGGAGGAAAGTGGTGCCTTTGCGGTCACTACGAGTAGTATGACCATGGAGACTATGGCGGTGACCAAGGCATTTGAGTGGCTACGCACACAGAAAGTAACGCAGGTCTGCATCTTGAGTGACTCTATGAGTATGATTAAGAAGGTACAAGTGGGTCTCGTTCGCGAACAGTGGATTGAGGCCTTGAGAAATGCGAGCTTGAAGGCGGTTACATTTATTTTCGTGCCGGGACATGTGGGCGTTCGAGGCAATGAAAGAGCGGATCAACTGGCATCGTGTGCGATTGTGGCAAAGGGCGATGGGGCAATGGATCGCGCTGACGTTTTGAACTCCTTAAGAGATATAACACGCGAGAGTGAGACGAATGTGGATGATGATTCCTTTTCAATGGCTAGGATTAAAGATCAGGGATTGAGATGCGGTGTTGCTAGAGGTGAACATTTTGGAGGGCGCAGAAGAATGATGGTCAACCAGCATAGGACCGGTACTGTCAGCAGAAGTGTGATGGCGGATACACTCAAGGAGAGATCGGAGCAACTATGGATGTGTCCAGTTTGCAGTGATGATGATCCGACGACTAACTAACTAACTAACGTACACGATTACAACTACTGAATACAGCACGTACACGATTACAACTACTGACAAGACTCACTGGCACATCTCGGGGATCAGACAAAGATACCCTCAGAGGACTATATCTTGGTTACAGACGTTCTGCTTTAGACTAAAACAGTGAACTCTTGACAACATGTTCCAAAACAAATGAATAATTTCTAGACAGAGTACAGAACAATGTCATATGCCTTTTCAGTAGAGCAATGAGATCTACAGGAACGGTTGCATGTGAAATACATACAGCTTTAGAACCTCGAGATGCGAAGAGATATGGCTGCAATAGAGGCTTATGAAAGAAGCAAAGGAATGAACAGAGACCACCGAAATAAACAAGTTGTAGAAAACTGGCAACCAGATCACATAATTTAAAAAAAGTCAGTACTGAGCTACGTCAATAAAATATCACCTATCACCTATAGCTATCACCTCACAGATTAGATACAAGAACTGCAAAGAGTTGAAACAATGTTTACTCCCACACACAGGTTTTAAATTGTCGGAAATCAAGACAATTAAGAGATAATGCGACTAAAAATGCCGACCCACTAAGTCGCATGAAAGCAACACAGAAAACAATAGACACCTACCCAAAACAATGAATTCATGACTATACTGTTGGGTCTGCTTTCAAAGCCACCATTAAATCCAGTTATGGTGTCTATATAGAATATCCAGACAAAACATCTGATGAGTTGTTTGATTCATGTGGGGAGATATGTTCTAAATATGAAGCTGAAATAACAGCTAGAATATGATGGACATAGTAAGCCTGAACTGGTTGAAATATATCACAATGCCAACCAGCTGCTTAGATCTTACGAAGTCAGCATTGTTATGCAGTGGATTTCTGGCCACTCAAACAGACATGCCAATGAAAGACAGACAGCTTAGCAAAGATGGGAGCACAACAAGCACATCCTTACTCAGAAACAACGATGCACCCAGTTAAAATGATGTTGAAATTTGTGAACAAAGAAAATTGGATGAACAGATGGGCTATGGGAAACACTTGGAGGGAAATCTATAAATATATGACCAGTCCAAATCCTAAAGACAACATCAACCTCCTGGGAAGGAAAGACCAGAGTATCATCCTCCTAATGCGCATATAACATGTACATCTTAACAATCACCTGAACAGAATACAACCACAACACACTCCAGGATGCCGGCTATACACTTATCCCTATGAAACTAGTGAACACCACCTTGTTAAATGACCAGAGCCTAATGACGTCAGGAAAATACTTCTACCTTCAGCGCCAGATAAATGGAAAACATTATATGGAACAAAACAACAGCTCACAAACACATGCATTTATCACACAATGACATCGCGTCAAAGGGCATGAGCCCATGGTCAGCTGGATCAACAACCAACCAACCAACCATAGTAGTTGGTGGTGAAAATGTATTAGGAACAAAGAACACCACGAAAAGCAAATTGTGGCCTGTGACCACACATGCAAGAACGTAGAGGCGAGAAAGACCTTCCGTTTGATATAAGAGGCAATAACACTTGAGTGGACAAAGATACAATTTAACAGACAGGGAGTATAGAGAACAGGTAAAACAAGAACCTAAGAGTAAGGCAGTAACCGTAGTCGTCACAAGGTACAGGTATCAGTAACCACAGTTCGAACAAAATGGCCGATAATAACAGAAAAAAAAAAGGGAGAAAGAGGTTCAGGGGAGAAGGAAAAAGAAAGGGGATAAATAAAGAAGCGAGAGACAATAAGAGAAATGAATGTGGCAGATCGACAGCAAACGAAAACGGACAAGCAATGTCAGACATGCAAGGAATATAGAGGTTGGAGGGTGCCCATGGGACGCATGGACGGAAGAACTGAAGAAGAGGGGCACTATAACGGAAAGGTGCGTCGTAGGATGGTATAAAAAAGAACGATGATATTAGTTGTCATTTGAATACTTTGTCGACGAACGGATACTAGTGAAAGGGAGGGAAAAGGCAGGAGGTGAAGGACATGGCGGAATGAGGGAGACCCGAAACAACAACCACTGCATGGGAAGTTTATAGGAGTGGCAAGGGGGTGGGAGGTTGTCGTAAGTGACTAGTAGGTGTCAAGGGACCTGAATATCGCTGTCATTGGAGGCGGCAGAAGTCCTGGTGAAATATAACGAAAGATGGACCAATAAGACAACCACAAAGTCAAATACCTTTTGAGGCCGTGTGCTGTGGAGTGTGACCTGTCGTATAAGCCGAAAATGACATAACGATGTGCCAGCCGCACTTCGAAACCTATTTTTGGAAAATGCTCGCACTGTACACTGGCTCATCTATAAGGAACAACGGTAAACGGAAAGAATCTCAAACAACCATCAAACGATCAACGGACAGAATCTTAAACAACCATCACACGATCATTTAGTGAGGACAATGTACAGCGGAGGGGGGAGTGGGAAATGTCAGATGAAACGAGCTGCATGTCTGTGTGATACAAACCATTCATCGGAACTCGTTGTAGGCTTTGCTCGTACTGCATGCTGATTTCATAGAAAGACATAGGTGCAACCACTGTCTCCGAGCCATCCTAGTTATAGTATGTCGCCTGTTGGCGCTGCAGTCAAATGAGAAAGATCAGTGAAAGGCATGGGTGATGAGAACAACTAAAGTAGAGAAAGTAGAACTGGGAATCGTAAGTAGAATAGATGAGAGACATGGATGGATTGACCAATAGGAAGAGATTGAATGGGTATGATGACGAAGGATGCAAATGAACCAACTAAACGACGCACCAAATCTAAACAAACCCACACCGGATACTACCACACCCGGCACACCCCTAAGTGTGAATAACCATCAGCACACCAACCGCACGTAGCGGATCGCTGTAACCACAGCCACTTCATGTCAGCCGGTTCGAACTTCCTCAATGGAGTGCAACAATATATAGGAAAGGTACGAGATGATAGATGGATAGATGAAGGGCAGTAAGAATTAATATAGGAACAACAGATAAGAGAACAACAGGTGGACGAATGGAGGTAGGAGGTTACTGAAAGTATAGCTTGTCGTTGATGACATGGCGCTTAAGAGTATCGAAATTAAGAATCAGTCGATTCTCTAACGTCAAATTATACCGGTCACTAGAATGGCATGAGACCATGCCAGTGATCGGAATGCCATGTGCACCTCATGGTTACGGATGTCCCTCATGTGTTCATCAAACTTAACGGCTAGAAATCGTCCCGTCTCGCCGATGTGCATGAGGTTGCATCGTTTTCAAGTAATAGCGTGCACAACGTTGCGGAAACAAGGAAAGAAGAGTAGTGGATGTGGAATACCCACTGGGTACAGGCGGTGGTGAAAGAAGTCAAGCATATCATAGTCATGCTGGAGAAAGTCATAATTGTACTGGTAGAGGAGACGAAAAGACGTAGAAGTTGAGAGAAGGGAAAGGGGTCACGGCATGAATGAGAGTGAAAAGAAGAATAAAGAAGGAAGCTATGAGAGTCGGTAGTTTTATAGTAGACAGAGGTGGAGAGACAAACTGAACCAATAGACAGAGATGTCAAAGAAAGAGACAGATGAAGCAGAGACGATGGAAGTGAATGTGATAGAAGGATGGAAGTTGCTAACGAGTGAGATGACGGCTGAAAGGTCATCAACAGGCATGCCCGTGAATCCAAAACCATCGTCAATATAGCGGCGGGAGAACTGGGGAATCGTAGCCTGGAAGCTGGAGAAGATAAGGTGCTCAAGATGGTCCATGAACAGACAAGCATAACTGGGATCCATTTTGATGCCCGTGGATACACCGCTGATTTAGTCAAAGAAGGGGTGATCGAACTCAAAGGAGTTCAAGGTAAGGACAAGTCCAGCCTGGTGGACCAGGAGAAGAGGTAACAGAGGAATGGAGAGAGTTCGGGTCAAAGAAGAACTGAAGGGCGATGATGCCGTCATTGTATGGGATAGACTGTAGACAGAGACAACATCAGGGAGGAAGAGATTATAGGTAGGATGAGAGAGCAGATCAACCGATTTTAATGTGGTTAACGCATGGTTCTTGTCCTTAAGGAACATCGGGAGAGAGGCGACAATAGGTTGAAAACCACTATCAAGGAACGCTGATGTATCCTGGGCAGGGTAAGAGCATGCAGACACAATAGATCTGGTACGGTTAAGATCAATGTGGAATTTAGGCAGAAGATAAAGAACAGTGTTGTCACGGTTAGCCTTAGAGATAAGGAGGGAGACAACAGGAGACGTGAGGACGGTGTGCTGAATGAGTCGTTGTCAGCCTACGTAACGATATGAATAGAAATATGGTTCGCTGGGAGAGGTAATTTAGGTAGCATCTTCCAATTGACGAAAGGCTTCCTGGACATACATATCCCGACGCCACTTTTGTTTGCGGGTGTGATCGCAAGTCAAAGCGAGCTTGAAGTTTAAGACAGTCTCAGTCTCAGAGAGAGTAAGTAGCGAAACTGGGGAGGGAGGAGACAAGCAAAAACACTACCTGATTTCTGGACGTAAAGGTCAAAAGAGCGAATGAGGGGAGAAGAGAGGGGATGTCCAGTCATGCTTTCAGTGGCAGAAGAGTGAGATAAGTTCGTTGTCGTGCGCCCTAGTCAGCCATGTATGGGTTATGGAAGTTATTTTTATACAAACATCTGATTTGGTGACATATTTTCGCCCCTGGGGCAGGTTAACTGACCGTGTCAAAATGGTCTGCCCTATTTTTACACTGTGTCAACCTGTTACAGTCGATGTGATATTGGGCGACACATTTTAGCTATTATGGACACGCACAGTGCTAAGAAATAAGCCAGCCTAGCTTTGTAAACAAAGGATTTGTCTACCTAGGCTTAAAAAATTATGTTTGCGGCGAAATACTCGGAAGAAGTTGGCAGGTAACTCAACGGGTACATAGGCGCTAACAACAAAGCTGTGTGCACAGCATAAGGCAGAGTTAGACACATAGTCGCTCTGGCCATCCACTGCAACTGATTTTTTCCAAGTTGTCTCGACTTTGTCTTGTCACTGGACCAAGATAAAAGGAGAGAGAGTTTGGTTGACGATTGGCACAAACCCTCCACACTGTAAACATCGCTTGATGTCGTTGCGAATGAAAGTAAGCAAAAATAACTTTTCCACATTAATTTCTGCATATGCACCGACAATGACAAATGCTGATGAGGAAAAGGATAAATTCTATGAAGAGTTAGATGCCGCTATATCTGGTACACTTAGAACTGATAAACCAATTATCCTGGGTGATTTCAATGCCCGAGTTGGCAAAGACTTCCAGACATGGCAAGGTGTTCTTGGACGTCATGGGATCGGTAAATGTAACAGCAATGGTTCCCTTCTTTTAAAGCTATGTTCTGTGCACGAACTCACTATCACCAACACTATTTTTCGCTTGCCAACTCGCAAAAAGATTTATTGGATACACCCACGCTCCAAGCAGTGGCATCTTATAGACTATATCATAACAAGATAAAGGGACATCAAAGATGTTCGTGTCACAAAAGCAAGGTGTGGAGCTGAATTCTGGACTGATCACCGTCTTATAGTATCCACACTAAACTTCACTATTGCAAGAAAAAGACGTCCACAGGGACACAAAATAGAAAAACGCTTAAACAATGATCAGTTGAGTAACCACGATATAACAAAATAATCTCTCCAAGGATCTCGACATAGCCTTGCGAGACTTAGATCTTGGTAATGTCACATCTGAAGATAGCTGGGCTTCGTTTAAAGGGATTAAAATACGTTTAAAATACGAGAAAACGAACGAAACTTTTGGGTGTGAAGGTACATAGACACCAAGACTGGTTTGATGATAATACATTTTAGATAACATACTTGTTATAAGAAAAACACAACGCTTTCAAGAAACTAGAACGGACATCATCTTCACCGTCCAAGAAAGTAGCCTATAGCAAGATCTGTAACACTTGTCAAAAGAAGCTTATAGAGATAAAGGATAAATTGCTAAGTTGGAAAGCTGAAGAAATTCAAATGTTTGCAGATAGAAAGCATTCGATACCGTTAACAGAGAAGGACTTTGGAATGTGCTTACAAAGTTCGGATGCTCCCAAAAACTTGTCACTGTGATAAGACAATTTCATGACGGTATGATGGCTAGTGTTATCTGCGACGAAGGAGTATCTCCTGCATTCCCTGTCACAAATGGTGTAAAGCAGCGATGTGTGCTGGCCCTTACTCTGTTTAGCCTTTTATTTACGGCCATGCTAACGGAAGCACACTATAGTAATGAAACAGCTGACATAATGATCAATTACAGAACAGATGGTGGTCTTTTCAATTTACGTCGTCTAAAAGCAAAAACGAAAACTAAATCTATTACTGTTAGAGAATTACTTTATGCTGACAACTGTGCATTGTATGCTGACTCTGTCGTAAACATGTAGAGCACCATAGACCGCTTCTCACAGGCCTGCAACAACTTTGGTCTCACTATTAACACCAAAAGACAGAAGTCATGCACCAAGCAACATCAAATAGCAAACATACTGCCACTTCCATCATCGTCAATCAGGAGAAACTGCAAGTAGTCGACAATTTTACTTACCTTGGAAGCACTCTCTCTCGGGATGTCAATATCGGTGTGTTAATTAACAATAGACCGGCAAAAGCTAGTGATGTATTTGGCAGATTACGCAACAATGTATGGGACAGAAGAGGTATAAGAACATCCACCAAATTTCAAGTATATCATGCTGCTGTTATACCAACCTTACTATACGCCTGCGAAACGTGGACAGTGTATGCTAGACATGAAAGAAAAGTAAATCATTTCCATCTTAGCTGCCTACGTAAATTACCAAACATTCATTGGTAGGACAAAGTATCAGACAACGAGATCTTGGAAAAATCAAATTCAATAAGCATCCACACACACACACACACACACAAAACTTATGAAGGCACAAGCATTCTGGGCAGGTCGTCTAGTTCTAATGGAGAACTCGCGTTTGCCAAAACAAATATATTATGGAGCACTCAAGGCAGGATTTTGAAAAGCTGGTGGACAGAAAAAGCGCTTCAAAGACACGATCAAGTCATTGAAACATCTCAACATTGACGTAGGCGCTTGTGAGAGCCTCTCTCAGGATAGAACAACATGGCGTTACACCATTAAAACGGGAACACTATAGACGGAAGAGACCAGACATGATACTGCAAGATAGAAGCGGGAACATAGAAAAGAAAAAAAAACTCAACCTCCCATAGATACCCTCAACCCTTAATAAGGCATGGACAGACACCATCATTGAATGGACAGGAAAAAGATATCTCCACATTCATTTGCATCGATGAGAATAGATTTCTCTTGTGGACTTTGTGTGCTAAAGCATCTAATCTGATACCCCTACGACCATGAAGGGTTACGGGTTTATTGATTGATAACCTGTGATATAAAATATTATTAAAGTATAATTTAACAATATATGCCTAATATAATAATAATATAATATAATACACAACAGAATTAAATATTAAATTAATGTTATAAAAAATTAATATTAAATACTGGAAATGATTAAGATTATCTGCGCTCAAATAAAGAACTGACAATAGAGAGACATGGGCAAATGTTTCTATTGTTTTCAGAGTGTCACACCTACAGCCAAGAAAGTGTTTGATGATGTGATGGTACCTTGAGAGATTTACTGAAGCGGAGATCTGATTACTTATGGACATGATCAGTGTGTGAACACGATAATCAACAGACTTAACTGACTTAGTTGAGTCTCAGATATCCAAATTAACGTGAAAGGTTTAGAAGTGTAGAGGACTGAGTTTAGTGTATTTGGATTTCATCATAGGTACACCACCGATGTCAACCAACAGATTGTCAATATCACCGTTCATAATAAATAAATTCAAGAGGTAATCCTCAGCGATCTCCTCGACACGATATATCGAACATAGATTCCGGTCTTAGGTTTCAAAACTCGTTCCTTCGCAAGAAGGTTGAATCCCACATTTAACTAACAAATAAACAACAATCTAAAACATGCACTTGTGAATAAGACGTCACGATCCCGGATCGAATCAACGACACTTTGAGCACGAAGTGAATGATATAGCCACTAGGGAATGTGAGAACCGCTACTTTCTTATTGAGTCAAATAAACACGAGATTATTCACTGTTACATAAAAAAACCGAACATCTCTACAAAAGTATAAACGACATTCGCTTTGACATTGAACATTGAATATTACGGTGACGTTGTTCCTGAATAGAGGTAAGTCGGTACGTCATGTACCCCAAAAAACAATAATGAATGAATTAACCTCATTCACACCAAGATCAGCGCCATTATTCATCAGCTACAGCTTCAGGTGTGAAGAAAGATCACACAACAATAGAACATATATCCCATTGATATAACAATATCTCATTCACCACGAAAACATTCAACGGTTCTCGTGTTTTTTACAACATGAATACTGTCAATTAAACAGAAAATGTCCCACACGAAAATTTCATTCCCCAAAAAATAATCATAATTCCATCATTATGCTACCAATGTCAAGCGTGGACACTAACAACAGAAGCACAGAAGAACATTTTTTGAGAAAATGACTTGTTCACGTAAAATTTTCGAATAACAATAAGAAACAATATCAGAAATGACAACATCAGAAGACTGACAAACACAATGCCAGTCATGGATTACATCAGAAGGTAACAGATTAAGTAGTTTTCGCAGGCTTCCAGACAACCATCAGATAGTGCCCCTTACAAAGAATTGCATTTCCGTCAAGATGGATACAAAGACACGGACAAAACATATTAAAGATAACTTGCAGAAACGAAAATAAAAGAATCAACGGAAACAGATACATATGAAACACACACACAAAGCCGCCAACAGGTAACTCTTCTACCTCTGACGTTGCAAAGCATACAGGTGGTATAACTAGAAACGAAAACAATGATGTCCCAAAGAGTTAAACCATTATGAGCAGATAGAGAGATTCCTCTTAGAGGAGATCCAGATTTCTGTCCTAGGTTGCAAGATTCGTGTTGAGGCAAGGCGGTTGAATTCATATTTAACTAACCAACAAACAATAATATTAAAAAATTTGCTGGTTAATAAAACGTTACGATCCGGGATCGAATCCATGATCTCTTGATGATAAAACGAATGGGTGTAATCACAAGGTGAGAATCGCTATTTTCTAATTTTAGCAAAAAAAAACGAGAGATGATTCACTGTTGCATAGAAAAAACCTCTCTACAACGGTATAAAAGACCTTCGCTGAGATAGTGAACTTTGAATATTCCAGTAACGTTGTTCCTGAATCGAGGTACGTCGGTAGAAGTAAGACGTTGTTCCTGAGTAGAGGTAAGTCGGTAGAAGTAAGACGTTGTTCCTGAGTAGAGGTAAGTCAGTAGAAGTAAGACTTTGCATAATGTCTCCGGTACTTTTAAACATATACCATAGAGCACATCATTCAGTGGACCCTTCATGATAACATCACGTTTATATAAATCGGAGGCCTTCTATTTGCAATCTGCGCATCTCTTATGATAACCATCTTATTACTGGGTCAGAACAAGAACTCCGAGTGTAGACAGCAAGGTTGGAAATAGTTGCCAGCAGATGTGGAATGAAAATCAACGCAGACAAGAGAAAGGCCGAGAATAACTGCAGTGACATAGACGCACGGAACAACATCATGATGAATGGGCATACACTTCAAAGGTGAATGCTTTCAAATAACTCGTATGTAGAATATGCAACGATGAAAAATATAAAGTAGAATTAAAGACAAGTTTGGAGATATCTTTAGCTTCTATGTCAAGGATAAACTTAATTTGGACAAGCAACGTCGGTGTTTGAATGAAAATCAAACTTTATAACTCACGGGTACTTTATCTTGTGATGTATGGTTGTGAGAGTTGGACACTCACTGCGGTCATGGAGAGACGCTTAAAGCCTTTAAAGTACAAATGATACGGACGAATTCTACTAATTTCCTATAGGGAACATAATATGACTTTGCATGTAGGAAATAAAGTAGAAATGTATGCAGATGTACAAGAAGCATTGCTTTCGATAGTGAAACAAGGAAAACTTGCATGGTTTGAACATGCATGGAGACATGATTCCTTGACAAAAATAATACTGCAGGGAACCATTGAAGTTGGAAGAAGCAGAAGACGACAAATGAAAGCATGGACAGACAACATCAAGGACTGGACAAGACAAGATTTTTCCTCACTAATCCTCATAGTCGAATATAGAAATTGCTGGATGACTGTGTGTGTGTTGATGCATTCATTGTGATTCCTTCATCACCATCATGAGTCGCGGGGTTATAGATGAACATAGAGAACTAGGTATTTAGGAATACACTGAAAGTGAGATCAAATACACTCAAAGGGATTTCGAATAATCTATTGGCTTCTCATGAGTGCAATAACGATAATCTGATGTTAGCTCGCCAGCATCAGATGCCGCTTCGATTGGTATAAGCTATCATAGAACTCAGCAAGTCTCGATCATCAGTTGTTATCATGACACATATTTGCACGTTCTGTCTTTGACATATGATTCAATCAAAATATTTAGATTTCGCAGCGAATATTGTCTGGTTCTGTGACAGATAGCTACATATAGAGTCTCATATTCTCACCGTACCAGTTTCCATCCAGACAAGTACGAATATAGACCGTTAAGAAAGCAATGGCAAACTATGTATGCACATTAAAAATAATCAATCTGTCAGAGTTACATCTACAGTGGACTTCAAATCTCAGTGATGTGACTCCATGTAAGTAAATTTGTCAGGACTGCAACTCTCAGTGATGTGACTCTAAGTTTGTAAATTTGTCAGGACTGCAACTCTCAGTGATGTGACTCTAAGTTTGTAAATTTGTCAGGACTGCAACTCTCAGTGATGTGACTCTAAGTTTGTAAATTTGTCAGGACTGCAACTCTCAGTGATGTGACTCTAAGTTTGTAAATTTGTCAGGACTGCAACTCTCAGTGATGTGACTCCAAATCACAATTGTGTGACTCCAAAACTCAATAGTAAATAATGTTTGAAGAAGAAGTCCCTTTTTCAGAGAGGTCAGCCTGTGTGCAGACAAAAGGCACAATTCCCCATTTTGCATAGAGACATCTATCACATGAAAGTCTGCACATTTTGTAGTACAAATGCTGAACACTGTTGAGCAATTTTGGTCACTGTCGGTTTTTGGATTTTTTACAGACCTTCTTCTTCATCGTGGATATTTGAAACGCCGGTATGTCCCGATCAAGCAGTCCATCATTGACAAGAGTCATGTATATACATTTTTCGATGTCAGTGGTCCATTATTTTCTTGATCTTCTTCCTCTTCTTCCTGGCACTCTGCCCTTCAGAATCAGACTTTCGAGACGACTATACTTCTATAAGTGTACAAACTACTGTAACTCTCTTCTGATAATTATTAGTTAATATCAATCAATAAATCAAGTGTCATTATGTCATCAATAAATCAATCAGATGTCATAACGAGTGTACAAACTCTCTCTGTCACTTTCTCTTATTTTGTTGTTAATACGTTCAGTTGGCGACTTCTTTTTGTGCCACAGTAACAACACATTCAGAACTTTTTGTCTTTAACTGTCTCTTTTCCCCGTAAATATTTCCGGTGATTACTAAATGTTCAAGATTTACTTTTCTCATCACACGTACTAAGAATCTTGATTGTCTGCTTCTAATTGTCGCTATAACTTTATCGTTTTACTCCAGCATCTATAAAAACCTCTACATTAGTTTTCTTGGCTGTCTATGGAATGTTCAACATTCTTCTTAAAATTCATATATGTATTAGTTAGTATGCAAATTATTAAAATATTGTAAATTGTACGGAATTATTCAGATACTTCATTGCATTTATAAATACCAACAGCTGCTGTCAACCACAGTCCAACTAGCAAGATGATTAAAGTAGCTATTGTTCTCTTGGCGCTTCTTGGTACCATCAATACTGCACCAGTAGCTCAGGTTAGAGGACATGTCCAGTTTGTTTTTCTGTGTTTAGGCTCAAATTGTAAAATCATGTAATAGATATTTCACCACAGTAAATTATCATCAAGTGTCGTCTTCGCAAAGTAGGTTAGCTCCGGCGGACTACCAATATTCTGTCACTTTGTTTGGTATTGCCCTCTGATAAACTGTAACATGTCCATCACGTGATGTTTGTGTCTCTCCCACTTGTATCTCTACCTTCCTCTTGTTCGCCTCCCCTCGACTTTATCCTCAAGTAACGTCTTCAACAAGGTACCATATCTTTTAATATGTCCAAAATAGTTTATTTGTCTGATCTTTATTTTCTTTCATATGTGTTTTCATACAAAGTGGTGCTAGATTATCTGTGTTAGTTCATGTTTCTTTCCTTGATGTTCTTCCTATTCTTCTATGTTTCTACATCCCTTTCCATGATGTTCTCTCCATTCTTTTATCTATCTACATTTCAAAGACATAAATTGTGTCTACCAATTGCACGTTCATTGTACATGTTTCTGAGTCATATAATATACAGCCATATATGTAGCATTTTATAATTTTAATTTTTAACTTGTTTGTATTTTTTTAAGATGTTAACATTCTTTATGGATGTTATCACTTTAAGATATTAATTTCTCCATTAGAAATCAATTTCACTGATTTCTTTTATGAAATCTATTTCATTAGATATTTTCCTCAAATATCGATTTTATTAATTAAGTTTTCATAATCGCTGTAACTATTTCAGAAATATAAATTTTCAGTTTATTTTTGAAGAAACGAATTTATTGATGTGATTCGTTGTTGAAAAATATATTTAACTACCCCATCTTCAACAAAACGAGTCTGTCCTTCTCCTAACATACAGTTATTTGTTCTCTTCTACGAGATGTAGATAATTAGCTTAATTCTAAGAGATGGAATTCATTTCTTCATCATCACAAGAGTACATGAATTGGTTCATCATCATCATGAGATTATGTTAATTAGCTCTATTCAAGTGTCACGTCAGTAAGAAATAAATTCCATATTGCTATCAAGACAGTTTTCCTTCCTTAGTCATATTTTTCCATCTCTGTTTAATCAAGTTTGTTTACTTTCAATAGAATAGCCAATCTCCCTGATGTTATCAAGATAGTATACCTTTCATGGAACAGCTTACCATCCGTTTATGGTCAAGCTAAATTATATTCAATAGAAGAACCTTATCACCTGATTAAACAAAGTTAGTTTACCCTCAATAGAAGAACGTAAATACCTGATGTAATAAAGTTAATTTACCTTCTATAGAGAACGTACCCACCTGATGCAATAAAGTTAGTGTATGAAGTTAATTTGCCTTCAATAAAATAAAAAGAATAAAAAACATATGTAATGTTTTAAAGATAGTTTACCTTCAATAGAAGAGATAACCTCAGTGATGTTATCTAGATAGTTTACTTTCAATAGAAGAATAACCTCCATGATGTTATCAAGATCGTTTACCTTCAATAGAAGAGATAATCTCAGTGATGTTATCAATATAGTTTCATTGCAAAAGACAGGTTATCATTGCTTGTGTGATCACGTTTTATTTTACTTTCAATAGAAGAGCCTATCGCTCTGACGTGATCAAAATACAAATTCAACAGAAAAACTATCAACTGCAGTGTGATTACATTAGTTTCAGCTACAGTTGATAACATATCGATCTTGTATTGCTAGAGATAAAACCGTATCCCTGATCTGATTAAGTCAGCTTACTTTCAGTGGTCGAAATAACATCTACAAAGTTATCACGTTAGTGAAACGTTCAATAGTACAGCTTACGATCCTGGTATAATATTACAGCCAAGCTGTAAACTGTGCCACAACACATTATGTCTCTTGACTGCATCCCGCTAACCATGAAGAGTCTGAAAATGAACCAAGAAAAAGAATATCAGGAATTGAGACAAACATACAGATACTGGTGGTCGAACTTCAAGTAATACTGTCTACACAGTTTTACTAGAGACATGTTAATGAATTCAAATGATTTTATCAACAGTTACAAGACGGCCTGGTTGATACTGTTATCAAAGCTGTCCTGCCATTCATTATCCCACTCATCAAGGCTAGAGATGTAAGTAGTGTACATCCATGTCCATCTTTCTTCGACAACTATATACGATGTGTATTATCTGGTGTTTCTTGTACTATATATATATAAATGTATAATTTTGGAATACGGACGTTGTACAAAGTTTGATAAGATTGAAATAACACCTATGTGTTGCCAAGACACATAATAAAATTGACACTTTTAAGCTCATTTTCAAGAGATTGAGTTTATTAGCTCCTTCTTAGCATACCAATTTCATGTTTTCATCTGCATACATCTATTATATTATTGAACTATTTAGAAATTGATTTATTTGATTACTTTTTAATAAATCCATGTTTGCAATTAATATTTCAGAAGTACGTTTATTTATTATATTTATGTTATGAAATGCATTTATTTGTTTAAGTCATCTGGATAAAATGGAACTAACTAGTTCATCTTCAATAGAAAGAAATGCGCACATCTACAAACACATTCAGTTATTCATTCCCTCATTAGAAGATGATGATAATTATCTCAGCTCTAACAGATCGAATTGATTTGTTCATTTTTAAGTGATTATGTTAATGGTCTTTATTCCAAGCATCACATGTGCTTACTTTCAATGGAAGAGATAACCTTCCTGATGTCAACTGTCATTCTACATTCAATATAAGAACACACCTTTCTGGAGTGATCTGTCAATCTACCTTCAATATAGAAATAATCCTTCGTGGCGTTATCCGTCAATCTACGTTCAATATAAGAATAAATCTACGTGGCGTGATCGGTTAGTCTACCTTCAATATAAGAATAAATCTACGTGGCGTGATCGGTTAGTCTACCTTCAATAGAAGAATATACCTACGTAGCGTGACCGTCATTCTACCTTTAATAATAGAATATACCTACGTGGCGTGATCCGTCATTCTACCTTTAATAAACGGTTATACATACGTGGCGTGATCCGTCAATCTACCTTGAATAAAAGAATATACCTACGTGACGTGATCCGTCAATCTACCTTCAATAAAAAAAAATATACCTACGTGGCGTGATCCGTCATTCTACCTTTAATAAACGGTTATACATACGTGGCGTGATCCGTCAATCTACCTTGAATAAAAGAATATACCTACGTGGCGTGATCCGTCATTCTACTTTCAATAAAAGAATAAACATTTTTGGTGTGATAAAATGCGTAACCTTTCAATATTAAAGCTTACAGTTCTGATGTGATATTACTTGCAAACTATAAAATATGATACGGAGCACTAGGTTCTGGGTAATTTAAAGTCATTCGAACAACAGACGATCGTGCTGTGATCACATTACTGTATCATCATTCAAAGAACTAACCACTTCGGTTCACTCACATTAGTTTAACTTCAATCGGAGAACTAACCACCGCGGCTTACTCACATTAGTTTAACAACAATCGAAGAATTAACCACCCCGGTTTACTCACATTAGTTTAACTTCAATAAAAGAAATAATCTCCTGTACTCCTCGCCTCTGAATTGCAATCATTTTCAGAGTGGTAAAAAAATTAACATACTTGTATGTAATCTATAATCATTGATTTGATGGGTAAGGAGAACATACTGAAGTTACTTGATGAACACAGCTGAATGTGAACTCTGAAAGAAATCGTATGTTGAATACTATTTCAAGAATTCAGCACGAAGACTTATAGCCTAAGACTAAGTATCTCTCGGACAAAGTAAGGAATCCGTTACACTGAAGAGACACTACAACTATCAGCGTGCATAGCCTTACACAAAAGTCTTCTCTAAGACTGAACGACTGGACACTCAGTTAAATTGTGCTTCGTAAGACATGTATTTTTACGCGCACAAAATCTCTGAAGTTAGAAAATGATCTATAAATACTACCACATATGCACATTTTCCGTATGAATGTTTAGCTGTTTAAACCTCCCACTCACACACGCATACATAAAACATATTGAGATATCTATGTCATATTGGCTTAAGGCGGAATGAACATCGACTCCATTTTTTGACGCTCTATAATTCATGTTTATTTCCTTTAATAATTTGTTGTTCTTCATTTCCAATGTTGCCTGAAACAGATCATTTGTTTTATTCTCTTATTGTAACAATCGCCCTGTCAACCAGTTCATCTTTAAATCACGTAGTCAACTAGTTCATCTTTAAATCACGTAGTCAACTAGTTCATCTTTAAATCACGTAGTCAACTAGTTCATCTTTAAATCACGTAGTCAACTAGTTCATCTTTAAATCACGTAGTCAACTAGTTCATCTTTAAATCACGTAGTCAACTAGTTCATCTTTAAATCACGTAGTCAACTAGTTCATCTTTAAATCACGTAGTCAACTAGTTCATCTTTAAATCACGTAGTCAACTAGTTCATCTTTAAATCACGTAGTCAACTAGTTCATCTTTAAATCACGCAGTCAACTAGTTCATCTTTAAATCACGTAGTCAACTAGTTCATCTTTAAACCACGTAGTCAACCAGTTCATCTTTAAATCACGCAGTCAACTAGTTCATCTTTAAATCACGCAGTCAACGAGTTCATCTTTAAACCACGCAGTCAACCAGTTCATCTTTAAACCACGTAGTCAACCAGTTCATCTTTAAATCACGTAGTCAACTAGTACATCTTTAAATCACGTAGTCAACTAGTTCATCTTTAAATCACGTAGTCAACTAGTTCATCTTTAAATCACGCAGTCAACTAGTTCATCTTTAAATCACGCAGTCAACTAGTTCATCTTTAAATCACGTAGTCAACTAGTACATCTTAAAATCACGCAGTCAACTAGTTCATCTTTAAATCACGCAGTCAACTAGTACATCTTTAAATCACGTAGTCAACTAGTACATCTTTAAATCACGTAGTCAACTAGTTCATCTTTAAATCACGTAGTCAACTAGTTCATCTTTAAACCACGTAGTCAACCAGTTCATCTTTAAATCACGCAGTCAACTAGTTCATCTTTAAATCACGCAGTCAACTAGTTCATCTTTAAATCACGCAGTCAACTAGTTCATCTTTAAATCAAGCAGTCAACTAGTTCATCTTTATATCACGCAGTCAACTAGTTCATCTACAAAGCATACAGTCAACTAGTACATCTTAAAATATTGATTCTTGATTAAAAACTGGCCTCACAGCACGTGGGAAATTCCCATAAGTGCTCCGTCCTCTGTTCCAGCAGCCATTCGACTCGATGGTGTTTCGAGTCCAATGCCACTGAAATAGACGTCGACATCAGGGCACAACTCTGGCCCTTGCGACAGGTTACTTTCTTGTTCCGTCCAACCACGCCGTGCCCGTAACTACTTCAAGCACAACGTCTGTCGGAACAACATGGCAACTGTTATCGAAGGTTACGACTACGGGATTGTATAGATGATGTGCCTTGAAGCTTCTATAAGAAGAACATCTCAAAATGATGTATGCAAATAGAACATCTTCAAATCATGCAGTGGGGTGTAAAGAGAACGCACTGCTCTCGGCGGACCCAGGGTTAGCAGACAATAAAGATTCGAAATGTACCTCATGGTGATCACCCTGGTAGCAGAAACACAGCGGCTCATGCTGATTCTGGCTAAATCATTTACGATCGTGTCCATGAATGTGGAGGTAGCAGATGGAAAGTATTTGATTGCATAAGAGACAGACAATATCTCCGACACCACTAGCTCCAATACATGCAGTAGCACTGTCGACACACAGTGACGCTAATAAGTCCGGTTCGAGCAAATGAAATGGTATAAAAAGGCAGATGTTTAGCGAGAGACAAAAAGACGACACACTGAGTAAACTGAAAGAGCAAAACAGCGCCAGAAGGCAGCGCCAACTATAAATAAATAGTGCAAACAAGTTCCAAGGAAATGGGAACTACAAGCTCTATTAGCTCGAGACAAGCTTCAAGTTACCAGAGTTCCATATGGTCAGACCCACACCCAATCGTAGGCCCGCGGCAAGAAAGAAGACTTGGTCCAACTCTAATGCCGTGCTTTCCTATATCGGAAACATGCTGGCGGAGAGAAAGGGTTCCGTACCCCAATGCCAAGAAAACTAATGCGGAGGCTCTCATTGATGCTTGCGTAAAAAGATCAATCATATTAAACATTAGGGGCAGACAGCAAAAGTTACCAGGGGTGCTGAGAAAAACACAGCGTGAACACTTAATAACCAATGGAAAGATCAAATGGAGAAGAGATACGGGACGACAAAGAGAAAAGTTAATAGATGGACTTGTATCGTGGCACGGTCGAAGCTCACCAACCGCGTTTATTGACAACACACGAGATAAAGAGTCATCGAGAAACATGATCGCCTATGCTATTCGGCATGACACTTGATTGATTGGCCCCAATGGGCTCAGGCACAAACGGGTCAACGAAGTCTGGCATGGTCTAACTCTACTGGCGAGCTTCCAATACCCGAAACAAACACGCGGAGAGAAAGGGTTCAGTACCCAATGGCCCCATGCGCAAAGGGGACAAAGTCGCTCAACTCGAGAACGCCTTCCTCCCAAAAGCGTGGTGAGTCTCGAATTTGGGCGAGGGGTTCACAATGTCGGTAACCGACACCTCGGTTATGAAGGCGAAACAGCAACGGTTTCCAATTTTTCTTTCGGGATTCCTCAACCGAAACCAGGCTCGCCGATGCGAAAAGGTTCAGTGCGCAATGGGTTTAGGCACAGAACGTGTAATTACACGAGACAAGTTCATAGACTGTGGAACACATGGTGCGAGATATACGTGAACGACAATCGTCTCGGCGAAGAGGCATTACACACCCGCGCATCCGGCAACAGATCGGCAGGCTCTCACGCGCTATCGAAGCCTACTACCCGATTTAAAGGCATGATGAAAACGGATGTGCTTGGCCTCCGACGTCCAGACCACAAAGTGGACAAACGAAGTGCAAATAACACAGTTTTACTGTGGATCTTGCAGTACAACGTACTTAACGCTCCCCGGCGGAAATCACAAGCTATATTCGTTGTGATTGTTAGAGAGCGATCGCAGAAAAAGAAGAAGAAATTCTGCAGTCATTTCATTACAATAATTTTAATTCTTTTCAAACAATTTCGTGACTTGACATGTTTATTTTATAAACTCTAAACACAGGCACAAGACTTTGACACAGTTGCTGACATCATTAAAGAAATCGAAAAAATACCTAGAGACATCATTGGGGGATTTACTGGAAACAGAAAGGTAAAACTGTTTGCTATGAGATAGAGAAGAGGAATATCTTAGAAAACTTAAACATAGCTAAGATAGACTCGTATTACCAAGAACTTTATTACCAGGAACTTTATTACCAAGAACTTTATTACCAAGAACTTTATTACCAAGAACTTTATTACCAAGAACTTTATTACAAAGAACTTTATTACCAAGAACCATATTACCAGGAATCATATTACAACGAACCATATTTCCAGGAACCATATTTCCAGGAACCATATTACCAAGAACTATATTACCAATAACCCTATTACCAAGAACCTTATCACAAAGAACCATATTACCAAGAACAGTATTACTCATAACCATATAATCAAGAACACTTTTACAAAGAAACATATTACCAAGAATAATATTATCAGGAAACGTATTGCCACGAACTGTATTACCAAGAACTGTATTACCAAGAACCGTATTACCAAGAACCGTATTACCAAGAACCATATTACTATGAAACTTATAATCAAGAACCGTATTACCAAGAACGTATAACCAAAAATCCTATTGTCAAGAACACTATTACAACGAACCGTATAACCACGAACCTTGTTACAGAGAAACATATTACCACAAATTGTATTACCAATAACCGTATTACCAATAACCGTATTACCAATAACCGTATTACTAAGAACCTTATTACCAAGAAACGTATTACCACGAACTGTATTGCCAAGAACATTATTACCAAGAACCCTATTACCAAGAAACGTATTACCAAGAACATTATTACCAATAACCGTATTACTAAGAACCTTATTACCAAGAAACGTATTACCACGAAATGTATTACCAAGAACATTATTACCTAGAAGTTTATTACCAAGAACGTATTACCACAAACTGTATTACCAAGAAAAGTATTGCCACGAAATGTATTACCAAGAACATTATTACCTAGAAGTTTATTACCAAGAACTTATTACCACGAACTGTATTACCAAGAAACGTATTGCCACGAAATGTATTACCAAGAATATTATTACCTAGAAGTTTATTACCAAGAACTTATTACCACGAACTGTATTACCAAGAAACGTATTACCACGAACTGTATTACCATGAACATTATTACCTAGAATCTTATTACCAAGAAACGTTTTACCACGAACTGTATTACCAAGAATCTTATTACCAAAAACGTATTACCATGAACTGTATTACAAAGAACCTTATTAAAGAAAATCTTATTACCAAGCACCGTATTGCCAAGAACCTTATTAAAGAAAAAAACGTATTACCAAGAACCGTATTACCAAGAACCTTATTACCAAGAAACTTATTAGAAAGAACATTATTATTAAGAACCTTATTACCAAGAACCTTATTAGAAAGAACCTTATTACCACGAACCTTATCACCAAGAACCCTACTACCAAGAACCATACTACAAAGGACCGTATTACCAAGAACAATCATCTAATTACCCTGTTCCAAGCTTCACCTGTTGAATTTCATTTTTGCCGCAGTGAGTGCATATATTATTTTGGGCTATATTTTTTGTTTTAAAGAATACTTGAATATGTTTTTTCCCTATTTTCTAGGCAGCACTTGACGCCATCGATACCATTATCATAAATATTCTTCACGTCCAGTGATTAACAATAAATGCACATGAAGTAAGTATGGAAACCAGGTTCACCATTAACATAGAACACATACCACTTACTGTCGTGGGTGTGTCACACTGAAAACATCACCACAAAAACGTGTCCGTGTCTCTCTGTTAAGTTTCTTTGTTTGAATTTGAATAATCTTAATCTGGTCCAGTCTTTAATATCATCAATCCTTACTTTACTTAATCTCCTCTTCTTCTTTGACCCTCAACTGTTCCTTGTCAGATATTTTTTTAAAGAGAATCGTAGCTCATCACGTGGTGAAACCACACTGGTATGCGATATTACACCACTGCCGTGAAGGTGTTGTTGTCCTGCACGAGTATCTATTTTGTTTCTCATGTAAATGTGTGTGTTTCTTTTTATGTTCTGTATAAAGTATATGTATTATTTGTCTGTGGCATTTGCTTTCAAAAGACATTCTCCTCTCTATTTCTGCAGTTATATTTATATAGATTTCCGAGATGTATATATATTTCTGATATATATATATATATATATATATATATATATATATATATATATATATATATATATATATATATATATATATATATATATATATATATATATATATATATATATATATATATTTCTCAAATTCATATAGATTTCTGAGATTTATGTAGATTTGTAAGATTTATGTAGGTTTATTTTCACGGCTGTAGTTATTCCGCTCTTTCGTATGGTATATAGTCTGGATATTGCAGCCGACTCTGTGTCAAGTCTAGCCTTTATTTCTTTGGTAGTTCTTCCATAGCTGCTCAAATAAGATCCTAAATTTTAAAAGATATAAACTTCTTCCAGTTTCTGTCCATTAACTCAGATTTTAACAGAAGTCGAGCTGTCATCTCTTTGTGTCATTATTTTTCTTCTCTCGATGTTTATTTCCATAGCATAAGCTTTATTTTTTTTTCTTCAAGTTTTGAAGTTATATCTTGAAGTTCTTTCTCACCACCAACCATAATATCAATGTCATCTGCAAACCTCAAATTGTAAACAGGGCAGCCACCGATTGATATTATTATTTGATGGTTTCTGTAGTGTCTCTTGCAAGATGTGTTCCGAGAATATATACTTGGAAAAGTAAAATTATGTAATTCTACACGGGAGACAAGGTTTGGTAGCAATTTTACTGCCAGGGGAAATTGGGCAAAGTCAGCAATCTATTTAGAAACCGATATTTGAGCATGGTAAGACCATCAAACCCCTAGTCAATGTCCGTGATCGTTTAGCAAAGACTGACAAACAATATACGATATGACATTTTGAGTGTTTCACGGTATAATCTTTGTTTTCAGGAACAAGGAATGTTCTTTAGGTTAATACTCATAACAAACAAAAACACAAGATAAGGTGGGGATACAGCGTGCACCTGCGTATCCCCAGGAGAAATCCCTGAAAGTAAGTCTCATTTGACTTGTATATTTGATAACGTGTATAAATGTATTTCATTTATATCCCACAGATGTTTACAATCAACCTACCTCAATATGCAAGAAAATAAAGAATTCTAACTAACACCAAAACGTACATCGCTTATCACTGACTTCATGCAGACGATGATTGACAGTTGTTCACTGAAGTATGAGTGGGCGTAACTGCGTGTCACGTAGCTTGTGGGTTAGTGATGGCGATAAATAAAACGTGTTACCATGGTGACAAAATTGTTGTGTTTATATCACTAGCTGTAATACTTGTCTAATTTGTTTTTATGTTTGCAAACACGAGAGTTACGTCCATGTCACACATTGTTTCTCTATTTACAAATAAGGACAGGATCAAATACGTCCTTCTTGACAACAGCACTGCGCACTGATCTCAAACAGTGACATTTATCAAGGCTATGTGAACGATCATTGATCGCTTTGTGTTGTTAATCATTTGAACTGCACGGTCAAGATGCATAAAGCTGTGCGGTATCCTCGAGCAGGGCTATATTGAAGAAGTACTTGACTAAGATACTGCCAGTTATTGTAGCCGAAGGAAAACTCATAATAAGTCTCATAATTCAGATTACCTACCTAGAGGTCATGATGAAATGACTATCTGATCCACTTCCAATATTGTTTAGGATCACAGATTTGATATAACCGTATTGAACTATCGATCGTCCACGGTTGAAATTGGAATACTTCATCATGAGATGTACTTCATTAGTGCAGGAATGTCAACTATTCAGGTTGCATGATTCCATGGTTGCTCGTGAGCCTCTCGGTCTGGTATCTCCTACTTCAACATCTTTTCTTGCTTGCGCAGGATTATGGTCATGTTCGACATTGTGTTGGCCCGACCAATCTTAATTTCCCATGTTGACTGCTCCACTTCAAGAAGTTAGCCTCGATGGGGTACTTTGTAATTGAGGAACGTATCCTTCAAAATTTGTGAGTGGGGTAGGGGGATACAAATAGTAATAATTCAGACTACCGTGAATAAGCTTTTGGTTGGCATAGGAAATAGACCTCTTATCTCCTCTAGCAATCTTTCCATCTTGTAAAACACTTCCGTTCTGACTTATTGAATATGCTACAAATAGGGATCGGTTTAATTTGATTGCCAGACAGTGTCACCTCGTTACACTAGCTAATACATAATAACCAGAAAAAAAAAGAATCCGACAAACAGATATATTCAAGGTAATAATTCTTACAATAAGTAAATAAGTGTTACACATGTCACAATCACCGATACATATTCCTGTTCTCTATAACAGGCAATATACTGGATATGATCCTATTAAACAGTATGCAAGCCCATTTTGAGACAAGTCTCCTCCAAGAGAGACAATGTGTCGTATATCGCATGTGCCTCTGTCGCATGATATGGAAGATGAATTTGGTCATGATTAGTCTGTGGTCAGTCCAGCATTTTGCACCACACATGGTTTTAGTTATGGGTAGGTCTCTGGTGTCCCTCCTGCTGGTGATGACATAATCTATCACGTGCCACTGTTTAGAGCGTGCGTGCGTCCATGATGTCTTCTTGCGTGTTGGCATTCAGAATACTCAGTTGATGATAATGAGAGCATGAGTGGAAAACAGTCTCAAGATGCGAAACGCATTTCTGTTGCATTTGCCGATCTCATGCTTTCATAAGACTCTATTCCAGAACTGATGATCATTACCAACTCTTGCGTTGAAGGCACACAGAACGATAAGCTTGTCTGATTTTGTCATAGATGACACTGGTTTACAAGAAAAATGAAGTTGATAGTTGTCTATAATTTTTTAATTGAATTAGGAGCATTTTGTGACACTGACGCCAAAAATGACATTGATTTTTCTCAATCAGGTCAGGGTTTTTTTTTCTCAATTGATTAATACAAATTATATTCTCTGACTATAGCCTTCAATTCATAAATACATTTTGGTGATATTAGTAGTTAATTTATGTGTTACATTTCTCACATAAAAAGTATTTAACAGAATGTATGTATTAAATGTTACAAACATGGGATTATATAAATGAAGAGAAAACATTGAAAAATGTAAGGACATATAAATTATGCCATCAATGAGAAAGATTCAAGACATAAACTTCAATTTCTTCGACTTTCTCGAGTGCTCAGCAGCAGGGATGTCTCTCTTCAGAGTCCAGTATTAATCAGCCATCATTACTGCATCCCAATGTCCTTGATACCTGGACTCCATCTCTTTTATGTCATGATGGAACCCCTCTCCCTGCTCGACACTCATTGATCCAAGATTCTCGGGAAACCGATCCATATGTGAAAACAAATAATGCATTTTTATGCTCATGTTGCATCCAAGGTTTTTAAAAGCAGTCAGCATATTGTTGACAAATTCTTCATAGTTACTGGCTTTGGTGTTGCACAAAACATTCTTCACAACCAGAACAAAGGCCTTCAATGTTTCCAATTTGTTCATTGATGTTTCAAACTCAGGATCTCTGATGAGCTGATGAACTTGAGGACCATCAAAAATGCCACCTTTCAAACTCTTTATGGTTACTCCTGGAAAAGCGCGGTACTAGTAAGTGAAGCAGCCGCCATCCTTGGCCAGTGCTGTGGTGAACTGTTTAATCAAACCAAGCTTGATATGTAGTGGTGGGAATAGTATCTTGTTTCTGTCTACCAGAGGATTGTTGACGATATTCTTTGCTCTACCCGGAACCAATTCTTCTCGTGTAGGCCAGTCCTTCTTGGTATAGTGCTGAGAACTGTACCTACAATCCCACATGCAAAGAAAGCAGGGGTTATTTTGTAAAGTCAGACTGATGTCACAATAGGAAATTCACCATCTTCAAGTCAAAACAAATATACCACTAGTACTGATAATAAGAAACTTTATCCAGCACATTCTTCACCGCTTCATGTTTCTCCTTCACTGTAGTCGAGTGAGCAAAGTGATGAGTGTATTGTCAGACAAGAGGTTCTTTTCTCTTTTCTTTTAATCTGGATGTCGAGAGCTCAGCTGAGAACTTTGACAAATTGAGATCACGAACAAGATCGTTAAATTCATTTTGATAGAAAACGATGTTGAGCATCGTCGCTAAAAGTCTCTTCTTCTTCTTTATTCTCCTCTTGAACTTCTAGAAAACTAGAAGAATCCTCATCACTGATGTCAGGGAGTTCTGCATAGACATATACTAGACATTCATCAGTGATGTCAGGGAGTTCTGCATAGACATATACTAGACACTCATCAGTGATGTCAGGGAGTTCTGAATAGACATATACTAGACATTCATCACTGATGTCAGGGAGTTCTGAATAGACATATACTAGACATTCATCAGTGTGAGCTACAGGACGATGTGCTGATTCAAGTTCAGGAAACTTGAGGACATTTCGATTCTTTCTATTGATCTCAGTCACATCAATGTCGCAGAAATAGCAAATCAGAGACATGGTTTAAGAAATGTTGCAACATAAGCCGTGAAAATATCAATACATGTGACAATAAAATACTTGATTTCTATATCATTCGTCCTTTTAAATAGGAAAAGAAACACACTTTTGATCAAATGTTGGAAATCAATTGTCTTTTCACTGATTGATTTGACATGGACTATGACCCACATATAAAAAACATCACGTGGTGCTAGATAAAAAAAAATCTGACCGGATTGAGCAAAATCAATGCGATTTTTAGATACAGCACAATACACAGCACGGTCCATGGGACATATTTTTCTGTCCCATCCCATCCCATCCCATGGCAATTTATGCCTGTCACATCCCATCCCATCCCATGGGATTACTATTATAATATTAATATGGAATACATTTAAAATAAAACAATGAAATTTATGAAAGTTTAGGTTTAGTGTCTACTAAATAGGACTACATATACAAAGAGACATGCAAAACGACAACATTTATTAACTTTATGATAATTCAGTATCATTCTGACACTCTCATTTTATTAGACCATTTCTGAGTCACTCTGCTCATTCAGCACATTATCAATTTCCCGCTGATCGACTGCTTCTAATAATTCAGTTAATTCGGGTAATCCGTGAACCATTTCCACAATGTTCATCTTACATGCAAATCTGATGTACACAGAGTTTATAACGAGAGCTGGTGACATCCGTTTTCGTAACTTACTCAACAACAATCCGGCCGCACTAAATAAGCGCTGTACTAGACAAGCCTTTAAATACATGGAAAATACAAATATGTGCTGTCCCATCCCATCCCATCCCATGGGACGTTTCCCATGGGAATCCCATGGGAATAACATTCCTATGGACAAGCCTGACAATACATATATCCGAAATCTGTAAATTAAAAAACCATAGACAGCAAATTTGATGTTGGTCAGTGTTATCCACTATATCGTGAGATATCAAATATTATTCAAGTATAATTTAACAATATATGCCTAATATAATAATAATATAATATACAACAGAATTTGATATTAAATTAATGTTATAAAATATTAATATTAAAGACTGGACATGATTAAGATGCAATGCACACAAACAAAGAACTCATAATAGAGAGAAATTGGAAAATGTGTCTATTGTTCTCAGAGTGACACACCTACAACCATGAAGGGAGATGTTTTCAGAGTGACACACCTACAACCATGAAGGGATAGGTTCTCAAAGTAACACATTTACAACCATAAAGGGATATCTTCTCAAAGTGAGATACATACAACCATGAAAGGAGATGTTTTCAGAGTGACACACCTACAATCATGAAGGGAGATGTTTTCAGAGTGACACACCTACAACCATTAAGGGAGATGTTTTCAGAGTGACACACCTACAAACATGAAGGGATATGTTTTCAGAGTGACACATCTACAACCATTAAGGGAGATGTTTTCAGAGTGACACAACTACAAACATGAAGGGATATGTTTTCAGAGTGACACACCTACAACCATTAAGGGAGATGTTCTCAGAGTGACACACCTACAAACATGAAGGGATATGTTTTCAGAGTGACACATCTACAACCATTAAGGGAGATGTTCTCAGAGTGACACACCTACAACCATTAAGGGAGATGTTCTCAGAGTGACACATCTACAAACATGAAGGGAGATTTTCTCAGAGTGACACACCTACAAACATGAAGGGATATGTTTTCAGAGTGACACACCTACAACCATTAAGGGAGATGTTCTCAGAGTGACACACCTACAACCATTAAGCGAGATGTTCTCAGAGTGACACACCTACAAACATGAAGGGATATGTTTTCAGAGTGACACATCTACAACCATTAAGCGAGATGTTCTCAGAGTGACACACCT
This sequence comes from Meghimatium bilineatum, assembly GCA_034231615.1. Taxonomy (NCBI): domain Eukaryota; kingdom Metazoa; phylum Mollusca; class Gastropoda; order Stylommatophora; family Philomycidae; genus Meghimatium; species Meghimatium bilineatum. The sequence goes on from CM067302.1 coordinate 17,747,015, forward strand.
ACAAACATGAAGGGATATGTTTTCAGAGTGACACATCTACAACCATTAAGGGAGATGTTCTCAGAGTGACACACCTACAACCATTAAGGGAGATGTTCTCAGAGTGACACATCTACAAACATGAAGGGATATATGTTTGATGATGGTGATAGTACCCTGAGAGATTTACTGAAGCGGAGATCTGAAAACTTATGGACATGTTCGGTGTGCGAACACAATAACCAACATACCTAACTGACTAAGTATCCAAATTAACGTGACATTTTTAGAAACGTAGAGGATTGACTTTAGTGTATTCCGATCTCATCATACGTACACCACTGTTCACAACGAGCAGACTACCAATATCAACGTTCATACTGAATAACTTCAAGCGATAATATTCCGTGATATCCACGACACGATATATCTAATATTCAATGATATCCACGACACGATATATCTAATATTCAATGATATCCACGACACGATATATCTAATATTCAGTGATATCCACGACACGATATATCTAATATTCAGTGATATCCACGGCACGATATATCTAATATTCATTGATATCCACGACACGATATATCTAATATTCAGTGATATCCACGACACGATATATATAATATAGATTCCGGTCTTAAGTTGAAAGGATAATGCTTTGGCAAGAATGTTGAATTCTACATCTAGCAAACAATAAACATTCTTTAAAAATGCACTTGTTAAAAAGACGTAACGATCATGTATCGAATTCACGACCTCTTGAACACAAAGCGAATAGTTTAACAGCTAGGGAATGTGAGAACCGTTACTTTCTAATTGTGCCAAATAAACACCAGATTGCTCGCGGTTGCATATTAAAAGAACATTTCTACAAAAATATAAAATACCTTCCCTGAGATAGGTAAATGTCTTCTTTTCCTTCTGCGTTCGTTCTCAAACTCCTTCAGATTAGCAGGATGTAGTCCGGAGAACGGAATGCGTTAAGTCATGGTTTACCGCATTGAGGCGATGTCTGCGCCTTTTGGTCTGACTCATCCGACTTCAACATGGTTTTGTTTCACTGACCCTGTATTGGATGGGATAGCCAACTCCAACCCATAACCTCCTTAGTCGCCTTTTACGACATGAGTCGAAGGTGAACAGTGTTGCTATTTGTTGCTCCCCTTTTGGGCCATGACAACACAGGGGCGAGGTAAATTTGAATTATCCGGTGACGTTGTTCCTGAGTAGAGGTAGGTTGGGTAGTTATGTCCCCAAATGAACAATAAAGAATGGATTAACCTCTTTCTCACGAAGATAATCCCCACCATCGATCTGGTACAGTTCCAGGTGTTAAGACAGCTATAGAACATATATCGAATTGATATAAAAAATATATGAGTAAATACGAGTACAATCAACGATTCTCGTGTTTTCAAAACATGAATACTTTTATTTAAACAGATAATTTCCCACACATGAACACCAGAACTGCACTATATAAAATAATCATCATACCATCACTATGCTACCAATGTCAAATGTAGACACTAAAAACAGAAGCACACAAGAAAACTTGTTACAATAGAAATGACTTGTCTACGTAGAATTATCGGATAACAATAAGAGACATAATTAGAAATGAATACATCAGAAGACTAACAAAAACAATGCGAACCCTGGATTACATCAGAAGACTAACAAAAACAATGCGAACCATGGATTACATCAGAAGAATAACAAAAATAATGCGAACCCTGGATTACATCAGAAGACACCAGATTAAGTGGTTCTCACATGCTTCCAGACTACCATCAGATAGTGACACTCACAAAGCATTGCTATACAGACACGATGAATACACAGAGAGGGGCAAACCAAGGAAAAGATAAATTACAGAAATAAAAATAAAATAATAAAAAAATATATGAAACACAGAACAAAGGCCCAGATAACTTTTCTATCATTGATGCTTCAAAGAATACTTTTGGTATAACTAGAAACAAAAGCAATTATTTCCCAAAGAGTTAAGACATTATGAATAGAATGAGAGAAAGAGATAGAGAGTTATATCTGTCAGTTCAGGATAGAGAGAGGCAGAGTGGCTGCATGTGGCTTACATGTCCTTATTGTCGCCACATCATGTACATGGTGCTTTTTTTGGCAATATACTCTCTGTGAGGAAAAAAAAAATATCCCGAGGTTTACCTACGATCTCCGTCTGAGATCAACGTTCTAAACCAGGAGTTCACAAACTTTTTTTCAGGCGGCGAGTATATTTGTAACCATTAGTGCTCGCTAGCTCCGCCCACATGTCATCATTACTGCTTGCTAGCACCGCCCACATGTCATCATTACTGCTTGCTAGCACCAAGCACATTTAACGATTTTAGCTCGCGAAAACTGTTAACTCGTATGACGAGGGCAGATGCCCTTATGAGAGAGCTAATGTGGTCGCAAACGCCAGAAAAGAGAACTCCTACTCTATTAACTAAGATACGTGTCACATTCAGGAAGAAATGTTAGCGACACATAATATGTTTCAGAGTCCACGGGTGTGATACCAAGACATGACTTCTTGAAAATAAAACGATCCCCTTTCTACCCCGGTAACATCCAGCATTCTACAAGATTCATGTCTCCTTCATGTCTGACATTAAATATCTCAACCTCAATGTGTTATCCAACAGTCGTACGTCAAGTAGTCTTACTACGTATTGTGTAGTCGTTGTCATTTTCCCAACTAGTCTGCTCTCTTATTATCTCCGAATGTCTGGGGAATTAGGTACCACAGACCAGACTACTCTCCGGTTATCTCTTCATGTCTTGACAGTATATCCAAATGTACTTCTGATCGTATATCACTTCCGCATGTCCGGGCAGTATATCCACATGTCTGTATGATCTCTCATTACCTCAGTATGTCAGGGCAGTATATCCACATGCCTGTCTAATCTCTCTCCTTGTCTCAGAATGTCTGGGCAGTGGATCCACAAGTGCTCTCCAATAATCCCTGCATGTCCGTACCTCCAAATTATACCATGGTGGTTGAAAGTCACCACAGATGTGGCTGCTGCCCACGACACTGGTTAGTTGAGTTCTTTATAAATATCTACTTATATTCTGAAACAATTGATAAGTGTCAAGAATACGCGAATTGGGACCGAGGATAGTACAGTAGCAAAGAAATAACAACGTTTCAAAAAATAACGTTGAATCAAAATAGAACACGAATTATTATCCACTATGTCCTGAGATATAAATATTCTTCTTCTTCTTCAGCGTTAATTCTCAAATTCCCACTGGATATCTCTTGTAACAGGACAATGGTCCTACAAGATTTCCAATTGGATGTAGTCCAAGGAATGGAAATGCGTTGTGTTGCTGTTTTATTTGCGCCCATAGCCCAACACATCCGTCTTCAGCGGGAAATATTATTCAATTATAATTTAACAATGTGTGCCTAATATAATAATAATATAATATACAGCAGAATTAAATATTACATAATGTTATAAAATATTATTACTAAAGACTGGACATGATTAAGATTCTCTGCACTCAAACAAAGAACTGATAATATGGTGACATGGCGACATTTTTCTATTGTTTCAGATCGTCACACATACAACCATGAAGGGATATGGATTTGATGATAATGATGGTGCCCTGATAGATTAATTGACGCGAAGATCTGAGCACTTATGTACATGATCTGTGTGCGAACACGACAATCAACAGACCTAACTGACTTAGTAGAATCTCATATATCCAAATTGACGTGAAATGTTTAGAAGCGTAGAGGATTGAGTTTAGTGTATTCGGATTTCATCATACGTATACCACTGTACTGAACTAATAGACTTTCCAAAATCACCGTTCATAATAAATAATTTCAAACGGTAATCTTCAGCGACATCCACGACACGATATATCCAACATTCATTCCGGTCTTAGGTTGAAAGTTGCCTTGGCAAGAAGATTGAACTAACAAACAAACAACAATGTAAACACAATGCACATGTTAATACGACGTCACGATCTAGGATCCAATCCAAGACTTTTTGAGCTAAACGCGAATGGTTTAGCCATCAGGAATTGTGAGAACCGTTACTTTCGAATTATGCCAAATCAAAACTAGGTTAGTCATTGTTGCATAAAAAATATAACATCTCTTCAAAAGTATAAAAGAGCTTCGCAGAGACAGTGAACTTTGAATATTCCAGTAACGTTGTTCATGTGTAGAGGTGTGTTGGTAGAAGTAAGACGTTGTTCCTGAGTAGAGGTAAGTCGGTAGAAGTAAGACCTTGTTCCTGAGTAGAGGTAAGTCGGTAGAAGTAAGACGTTTTTGTTCAGGTTGTTCACTGTCCAGATTTGTCACTGGTAGAAAAGTGATTGAATAATAATAATATTCTTGCATAATGCAACTTTAGTGTCTATGTTTAAAATTTTGATCTTAAAAATACGAGGCATCTATCCTAGGATCTGGTATTTTTTGTTCCATCTATTATGTATCTGTTTACTGTTTTTCCCTTCACTCGTTATAATGCTTCATTAGTAGGTGAACTCCGTAACTTGTTTTATGTGTTTATTATCGATGGAGATAGTGATATTTCTTTTATTTCGGTCTTTTCAATATTAATCTTCATGTTGAGTTTTTGACATGTGCGTGGAGTCTGTTCGTATGTTCTTGCAATTGTTATTCTGATGTCGCAATTAGTCCTTGGTCGTCTGCAAAGAGTAGTTCGTTCAATTTTGTATTTTATGTTGTCTTCTTCGTTGGTTCTTATTACTTTACAGATGTGGTAGATATATGTTATTAAAAAGTAGAGGGAATAGGACATATCCTGGTGAACTCCTGATTGGATTTGGAACTTATTGGACATTCCTGTCTCTGATCTTAGTTAACATTGACTAATAACATAAATGCCCTTGCATATATTGTTTAAATCTTCTGGTACTCCTTATATTGATAGTGTTTTCCGTAGTTATTGTCTGTCCACTCTGTCGAAGGCCTTTTCTGTGTCGACGAATGCGATGTATAATTCTTTGTTTTTTTTCTGTTGCTCTTCTTGTTAGTTGGCTAAGTGTAAAGATAACATACGTAAAGCTGTTATTCTTATGAAAGGAAGCCTATTTGGGTTATTTTAAGTTGTGGTTAAATAAATGATCGTAATTGTCGTTCTATGATTGTGTTTAAAATGTTCCCTGTGTGGCTTAGTAAGGATATTTCTCTGTATTTTATGCTATCTCTCTTACTGACTTTTTTTTTTGCTGCCTCTTACTGTTTATATATATATATTATTTATTTCTCATGTTCTTAATTCTCTTGTAGAAACACTTTTGTGTATATTATAAGCTGCGTTGAGCATGTCTCCATATTCTTTCTATGAGTTGATTTTGACAGCTGTAATGATGTTCTTGGCATATGTTTCGTTTGTCTTGTATTCTCTGTAATCTACTTTGTTCTTTCTGTTTGCTCTTTCTCTTATATTTCGGTATATTTTTCTCGTGGCTTTTTTTTTACTTATTCATTCCATCATACTGATATTTTATGTTTATTTACACTGTTGTTCTTGTAACCATTCCATCGTGCAGTTAGTTTATGTTTATTTACACTGTTGTTCTTGTAACGGAATGATTCTTCTGCTGCTTGTGTGATGGAGTCGTTGAATAATTTCCATTCTTCTTCTGTTGTTGTAGTATCTATTGATAGTTTTCGAATTTTTCTGTTATTTTGTGTGTGTAATGCTCCCGTACCATGTCGTCCGTAAGTTTGTGTATTTTAATTGTTGTTGTTTTGTTATCTGTGTTGTTGACTTTCTTCCTTCTCTTTATGTTTGTCTGTACAGATACTATCACTGTTTGATGGTCGGTGTCTGTACAAATGTTTGGTATCTCTCTTGCGTCCGTTATTTTCTTATTTTGGTCAAACTTGTTAATATATGCACAAGTCTGTATGGCCTTTGTTGTTTAATCTTTTCCACGTGTGCCATGTGTGTTCTTGGTAATCTCTGTGCTTAAATAATGTGTTACTAATAAATAGGTTGTTCTGAATGCACATTTCTATTAAACTGTAGCCGTTGTCATTTATTTTGTTTATTTTATCTCCGAACGGCCCAATGTATTCTTCTATCCCATATCACTTTTCGTCGTAAGCGTGCGTTGAAGTCTACTAGTACTAATATGCTTTCTTCTGTTTTGTTGTTGTTTATCCAAACATATAAGATTTCAAAAAATTCTTCCCTTTCCGTTTCGTTGTTTGCATTACAGGGTGAGTATGTTTGGATGAATGATATGGTTTCGTTGTTTATTCTGACTGTTAAAATCATTTCCTGTTTAAGTGAAAGAAATCATGTGCCCCGAGGGACAATAATGAATGAATTCTTTCACACCAATGTCAGCGTAACTTGTCATCTGCTACAGTTCTACGTGTTAATAAAGGACACAGGAGTAAATCATACGTCGATTTGACAAATATCAATATCTCATTTGACATGAGTACAATCAAAGGTTCTCGTGTTTTCACAACATGCACACTTTTATTTAAACAAACAATTTCCCAAACATGAACACAAAAACTGCACTATATAAAACGATCATCATACCATCACTATTTTACCAATGTCAAATGTGGACACTAACAACAGAAGAACAATAGAAAACTTGTTACAAAATAAATTCGTGGAGTAACAATAATCAGAAATGAAAATATAAGAAGACTAACAAACACAATGTCAATCCTGGATTACATCAGAAGACTAACAAACACAATATCAATCCTGGATTACATCAGAAGACTAACAAACACAATGCCAATCCTGGATTACATCAGAAGACTAACAAACACAATATCAATCCTGGATTACATCAGAGGACTAACAAACACAATATGAATCCTGGATTACATCAGAAGACTAACAAACACAATATCAATCCTGGATTACATCAGAGGACTAACAAACACAATATCAATCCTGGATTACATCAGAGGACTAACAAACACAATATCAATCCTGGATTACATCAGAGGAATAACAAACACAATATCAATCCTGGATTACATCAGAGGAATAACAAACACAATGTCAATCCTGGATTACATCAGAGGAATAACAAACACAATGTCAATCCTGGATTACATCAGAGGACTAACAAACACAATGTCAATCCTGGATTACATCAGAAGACTAACAAACACAATGTCAATCCTGGATTACATCAGAAGACTAACAAACACAATGCCAATCCTGGATTACATCAGAGGACTAACAAACACAATGTCAATCCTGGATTACATCAGAAGACACCAGATTAAGGTTGCTTCTCAGATGCTTCCAGACTACCATCAGATAGTGTCCCTCGCAAAGAATGTTATACAGACACGAAGGACACACAGCCAGGGACAAACCATGCACAAGATAAATTACAAAAATAAAAATAAAAGAATAAACGAAAACAAACACATAAGAAACATACAAGAAAATGTCGTCTCCAGACAACTTCTCTACCTCTGAGGTTACAAGACAGACAGAGGTATAACTCGAAAAGAAAGCAAGAATTTCCCAAAAAATTAAAACATTATAAGCGAATAACACAAGCTGTATTTACATATCTCTTGTCATGTTTGTCTTTAGCATGCATATTCTTAGATGGAGTATTTTACTAAAGCTGTTACTACTGCATGTTTCTGGATAGAGAGATGCACAGTGGCTGCATGTGGCTTATATGTCCGTGTTGTCACCACGTCATGTACATCATGCATTTATTTGTTGTAATATACCTTAAGATTGAAAAAAAAATCATTTACTAGACGACTCTCTAGCACCGCCCACATGTATTCGTTAGTGCTCGCTAGCTCCGCCCACATGTATTCATTACTGATCTCTAGCTCAGTCCACCTAAAATTATTAGTGCTCGATAGCACCACCAACAAGTAAGCAATCACTACCATCTAGCTCCACCAACATGTATATATTAGTGTTAGCTAACACCGACACATGTAGTTATTGCTGCTCGCTAGAACCGACCAAATGTAATCAGTACTGCTTTCTAGCTCCGGTCACATGTAATCATTGCTGCTCGCTAGCAGCGCCCACATGTAATATTACTGATTTCTAGCACCGTCCACAAGTAATCATTACTGCTATCTAGCTCCGCCAACATGTAGATAATAGTGCTCGCTAGGACCTGCCACATGTAATCATTGCTACTTTCTAGCTCCGCTCACGTGTGATTACTAGTGCTAGCTAGATTTCCAACATGTAATCATTACTGCTCTTTAGCACCGCCTACATGTAATCATTACTGCTCTCTAGCACCGCCTACATGTAAAAGGATGGGTTTGATGATAATGATTGTACCCTGAGAGATTTACTGAAGCCGAGATCTGAGCACTTATGGGCATGATCTGTGTGTGAAGACGATAATCAACAGACATATCTGATATAGTAGAGTCTCTGATATCTAAATTAACGTGAAAGGTCTAGAATCATAGAGGATTGATTTTACTGTATTTCGATCTCATCATACGTACAACACCGGTCTGAACTAGCAGAATGAAAATATCACAGTCCACAATAAATAACTTCAAGCGATGATGTTCAGTGACATCCACGACATGATATATCCAACATAGATTCCAGTCTGAGGTTGAAAGAATCGTGCCTTAGCAAGAAGGTTGAATCCTACATTAAACTAACAAACAAACAACAATCTAATAAAACTGTACTTGTTAATAAGACGTCACTAACCAGGATTAAATCCACGATCTCTTGAGCACAAAGCGAATGTTTTAGCCACTATGAAATGTGAGAACCGCTACATTATAATTGTGGCGGAAAAAACGAAAGAGGAAAAACAGATTACTCACTGTTGTATAATAAAACAAAATCGAACATCTCTACAATAGTATAAAAGATCTTCACTGAAACAGTGAACTTTAAATATTCAGTAACGTTGTTCCTGAGTAGAGGTAAGTCGGTAGAAGTAAGACGTTGTTCCTGTATATAGGTAAGTCGGTAGAAGTCGGACGTTGTTCCTGAGTAGAGGTAAGTCGGTAGAGGTAAGACGTTGTTCCTGTGTATAGGTAAGTCGGTAAAAGTAAGACGTTGTTCCTGTGTATAGGTACGTCGGTAGAAGTAAGACGTTGTTCCTGAGTAGAGGTAAGTCGGTAGAAGTAAGACGTTGTTCCTGAGTAGAGGTAAGTCGGTAGAACTAAGACGTTATTCCTGAGTAGAGGTAGTCGGTTGAAGTAAGACGTTGTTCCTGAGTAGAGGTAAGTCGGTAGAAGGAAGACGTTGTTCATGAGTAGAGGTAAGTCGGTAGAAGTAAGACGTTGCATAATGTCTCTGGTACTTTTAAAAATATACCCTAGAGCACATCATACAGTAGACCCTTCATGATTACATCACTTCTATATCAATCAGATGTCCTGTAATTGCAATCTGCGTTTCGCTCATGATAACTTTCTTATAGTTTGGTTAGAAAAAGAAGTACAAGTGTTTACAACAAGAATGTTAATAGTTGCCAACTGGTGCGGAGTGAAAATCAATACAGAAAAGAGCTAACCGTTGTTAACTGAAGAGACACAGAACCACAGACCTGCATTTGTAAAAGTCATGTTCATAAATTTGTCCATGTCACTGATCCATCGTCTACTTTGTCTTCTTACTCTACTTTATCCTGACACTCTGCCCTCCAGATTCAGATTATCGAGACCATCATCTCTTCAAGTCTTCAAACTACCGTGGCGCTCTTCTGATAATTATTAGTTGATATCAACCAATCAATCAAGTGTCATTATACCATCAATCAATCAAGTATCGTTATGCCATCAATCAATCAATCAAGTGTCATTACACCATCAATCAATCAAGTGTCATTATACCAGCAAACAATCAAGTGTCATTATAACATCAATCAATCAATCAATCAAGTGTCATTATATCATCAAACAATCAAGTGTCATTATAACATCAATCAATCAATCAAGTGTCATTATACCATCAATCAATCAAGTGTCGTTATGCCATCAATCAATAAAGTGTCGTTATGCCATCAATCAATCAAGTGTCGTTATACCATCAATCAATCAAGTGTCGTTATACCATCAATCAATCAAGTGTCGTTATGCCATCAATCAATCAAGTGTCGTTATGCCATCAATCAATCAAGTGTCGTTATGCCATCAATCAATCAAGTGTCGTTATGCCATCAATCAATCAAGTGTCGTTATGCCATCAATCAATCAAGTGTCATTATGCCATCAATCAATCAAGTGTCATGCCGAATGGAGTAGCCGATTATGCTTCTTCCTTTTCTTATGCGTCTCTTATGTTGTTGTTAATAAATTCAGTTGATGACTTCTTTCTGTGTCACAGTGACAACACATCCAGAAATGTTTCTCTTTATCTTCCTCAGTCTCTTCCCTAGATCTTTCCGGTGTTTACTAACTTATCAAGTTTTAATTTTATCATCACATTCCCTAAGAATCGTGATTGTCTGCATTTAATTTCCGCTATTACTTTGTCGTTTTACTCCAGTATCTCTGAGAACTTCTACATTAGTTGTTTTTTTTTGTATGTCCATGGAATTTTCAACATTGTTCTTAAAAATAACATCTCTATTAGTTAGTGTGCAATCTCAAATATTGTAAAGTGCACCGAATTCAGATAATTGATTGCATTTATAAATACCAACAGCTGCTGTCAACCACAGTCCAACTAGCAAGATGATTAAAGTAGCTATTGCTATCTTGGCGCTTCTTGGTACCATCAACGCCGCACCAGTAGCTGAGGTAAGACGACCTGTCCAGTTTGTTTTTCTGTGTTTAGTTTCAATTTGTAAGATCATGTAATAGATACTTCAGCGAGAGTATATTATCATCAAGTGCCGTCTTCACAAAGAAGCGTAGCTAATATCATATGTCTCTTGCTGTGGTGGTGCACTCAGCTACACTGTAACATGTCCATCACGTGATTTTTGAGTCTCTCCCACTTGTATCTCTGCCTTCCTCGTGTTTGCCTCCCTCGACTTTACCCTCAAGTAACGTCTTCAACAAGTTACAATATCTTTTAATATGTCCAAAATACAATATTTGTCTGATCTTTACTTCCTTTCATATTTGTTTTCATACAAAGTGTTGCGTAATTATCTTTGTTAGTTTTCTTCCCTATCCATGATGTTCTCTCTATTCTTCAATGTGTCTACATAAAAAAGACATAAATTATGTCTTCGAATTACATATTCATTGTCCATGTTTCTGAGCCATACATTATACATCCATAGATATAACGTTTCATAATTCTCATTTTTCGCTTGTTTCTAATGTGCTTTAAGGTTGTTAACACTTTAAGATATTGTTTTCTCCAATATCAATAAATTTATTGTTAAACATCCTTTAATTGTTAATTTCTCCTTTAGAAATAAATTTCACAAATTTCTTTAAGAAATCTATTCTATTAGTTAAATTGTTTTCAAATATTGATTTCATTTATTAATTTTTCATATTCGTTGTACGAATTTCAGAAATATAGATGTTCAGTTGATTTTCATAGAAACTAATTTATTAATTTGATTCGTTTTTGTGAAATCTAGCCAAATATTTTATCTTCAACAAAACGAGTGTCAATCTCCACTCACATACAGTTATTTGTTCTTCTTTACGAGATGTAGATAATTAGTTTAGTTCTAAGAGATGGAATTCATTTCTTCATCATCACAAGAGTACATGAAATGGTTCATCATCATCATGTGATCATGTTAATTAGCTCCCTTCATGTATCATGTCAGGTTACCTTCAGTAAAAGAAATAAACTCCCTGACGTTATCAAGACAGTTTTCCCTTCATTATTCATGTTTGTTCATCTATGTTTAATCAAGTTAGTTTACTTTCAATAAAATAGTCAATCTCGCTAATCTGTTCAAGATATTATATATTTAATGGAACAGCTTACCATCATTGCGTGATCATGCTAGTGTACCTTCAAGAGAAGAGTGTACACACCTGCTGTAATGATATTAGTTTACCTTCAATAGAAGAAAAAATATATGTAATGTGTTCAAGATATAATAATAAACCCATAAACTCTCAGGGACGTAGGGTGTCACAATGAGTCCTTTGGTGCAGAACTCCAAGGATCTTCATCCATTCCCATCCTGATGAGTATGTTTTCAAGATAGTTTACCTTCAATAAAACAGATACCACTCGTGATATTATCAAGATAGTTTCAATTCAACAGACAGATTACCTTTCCTTTAGTGAGAAAGGTATTTTACTTTCAATAGAATAATGTCTCACTCTGACGTGATCAAGATAGAATAGGTTGAATAGAAAAACTAACACCCATTCTGTGATGACCTTAGTTTCAGCTTCAGAAAATGAGCAAACGAACCTGTATTGCATGAGATAGAATCGTGGAATATAACTAAAAAATCCTGACCTGAAATACCTATTGTAAGAGGTGAACAACAATGTCTCTAGTTACACCTGAATCTTTAGAACTTTTAATTTTCCACAATATATTAATAAATTCTTAGATCATTATCAATGCTCAGGGTTAACGTGACAATACACCAGGTGACAGTTTGCCCACCGTCACGCCCACTGGTCATTAATTTTCCATACAGTCAAGGGAGACAAGAGAGTCCTCTAATTGTCAGTAATCGGATTCCAGAGATACAAGCAAGAAATTCCACAGGTAGACAAGAACTGAACATAAATTCATAGGCCTACAGAACAAGTTCACTGAATATAAGCCAACAAAACATTAATCTTCTTACACGATCTAGATATGGAAAATGTACAATTCCAATCATATTAGACAAACTATCATTAGCTCTATCTATAGATGAATGCTACATTATTGTAAGTTCTGGAACAATAGTTTATTTTGCACATTTATTATGTCAACTATGCTAACAAATTTGACACTATAAAGTAATGAGATTAGGAATATTGAACTAATATGAATAATAGCGATATTGAAATTACATGTATAAATATTAAATGAGTACAGACACCAACAGGAACCTAAAATGAATCGGAAAGTATTTTTGTTTTTAAATACTGCCAACATTAACATAGTTAGTTTAACGTTTTAGCAATTGTATGTCGATGAATTTGCAGTCTTTTCGCTTCACCAAAGCCAAATCGGATTGCCCTGTCCCTACCTCAGCACCAGGTAATTAAATCACTGTTAAAATATATCTGATCAGTAACGCACGCTGACTCATCAACTGTGATAGCAGGAAGGGATTGTTCTCAGGCAAGCATTAACTGTCTGGTTCTTACCGTTTCTAAATGTCTAACATTATATATATATATATATATATATATATATATATATATATATATATATATATATATATACAATTCAGGTGTGTTTACTAGAAATGACTGTTACATTCCATTTCTAACATTGATTAATCAAATTATGTATAGGACGGATCTGTCGTGTCCAAATGGGCAATTACATCTATCAAGTTAAATATCATGATACTATGCATTATACACCCTGGATTACGCCCTCTTGTTTGTTCAACAGAAGTATGTGAATGAATCCATAAGAACAATTAAAAGATTGAGGATAAATGAAAATATATAATAGAGGTCACATTACAAGTAATACTGTCATCACAGTTTGATTAGAGACATTTTAAAGAAACTCTAATATTCTGTCAACAGTCACAAGAAGCCACTAGTGATAACAGCTTTAGAAGAAACACAGCTCGTCGGAGATACGGTGTCTCCATCATCAGTATTGGAATTGTAAGTACAACCGTCTTCATCTATTTTCAAAAACTATACATGAGTATTACAAAGTGTTCATAATACAATATATTACTGTACGGCTTTGGAACATAGGAACTCTGCAAATATTTATCAGATAGAATAAACACCTTTGTGTTGATCATTTGATAGAAGAACGTACCCACCTGCTGTAATGAAGTTAGTTTACCTTCAATAGAAGAGCGTACTTACCTGTTGTAATGAAGTTAGTTAACCTTCAACAGAAGAACGTACTTACCTGTTGTAATGAAGTTAGTTAACCTTCAACAGAAGAACGTACTTACCTGTTGTAATGAAGTTAGTTAGCCTTCAATAGAAGAACGTACTTACCTGTTGTAATGAAGTTAGTTAACCTTCAACAGAAGAACGTACTTACCTGTTGTAATGAAGTTAGTTAACCTTCAACAGAAGAACGTACTTACCTGTTGTAATGAAGTTAGTTAACCTTCAACAGAAGAACGTACTTACCTGTTGTAATGAAGTTAGTTAACCTTCAACAGAAGAACGTACTTACCTGTTGTAATGAAGTTAGTTAACCTTCAACAGAAGAACGTACTTACCTGTTGTAATGAAGTTAGTTAACCTTCAACAGAAGAACGTACTTACCTGTTGTAATGAAGTTATTTAACCTTCAATAGAAGAAAGTACTGACCTGTTGTAAGAAGTTAGTTTACCATCTGTTTGTAATAACTACTTGTATGCTCTTTTATATCTTCCATTGACTTAGTTTGTTAGTTATTCCTCTAGGGTCAAAGACGACACACAGGAAGGATGTCATAGATTTCAATGTCTTGCGATTCATTGCAATTTCCATTGACTAGTTCATTGAATCTAGTCTCTAATGTATTTATGAGTGTAGATTTCATAGATGCAGTAATAATATTTGTATTTTGTTGAATTGTGTTTTAGATGCTGTGACCCAGGCTGCGATGCCATACACTAGTACTGGCCTAATTCTACATATGTATTCGTTTTTCAATATTTTGCTTTAATCTACAAAGTGAGTGCCTGATATCTTTTTTATTCTTCTTCTTCTTCTTTCGTTCACTTGAAACATGTTTATATCTGTAATTCTGTCTCCTTAATAAAACTCACTGTCTTTTGTAGTTCATACAGTGTCCCATAGAGCTTTGATTCCAGTGTTGTTTCCTCTGGCCAATATGTATGCCTCAGCGTTTCATGCTCAGAACACTCTTGAAGTATATGTTTTGCACTCTGTGCTGCCTGTCCACATGTACACATGGCCGTGTTGCCAATCTTGAACTTTGTATACATGTGACTGCGGAGTCGGTTGTGTCCTGTTCTGAGACGTAGAATTATAACTTGCTCTGATCTGTTCATAATGTGATAGTCATCTTGTGTTGGCGTTTGTGGCTTTCTTATTGACTTGATCATCTGCTTTTTCTGATGGTAGGTGATTGGTATATCTGGTTGGTCTTCGGCAGCACCTTCCTTAGCCAGTTGGCCTGCTTTTTCATTTCCTGGTATTTCACAGTGAGAGGGTATCCACTGCATGGTTACCCTATACTGGTAAGACAATTCGCTAAGTGGTTTTTTTCAAGTCTGTTAGTTTTCCAGACTGGAGAGCTTGAAGCACTGACCTTGCATCTGTCAGAAATACCACAGGCTGTAGGCCAGAGTTGGAGTTCAGCAGTTTTTTAGCTGCCACACTAATTGCCTGGATTTCTGTATCATAATTATTGCAGAATTTTCCTGTCGTTGTTCTGATTGTATCTCTAGGCGTGTGTGGATATTCTATATATACACCTGCACCTCCATTCCTCACAGCATTCTGTGCTTACCCATCTGTGTACACTCTGACCCATATATCTTGTGGGTATTCCTCATCCAGAAAACTGAGGGTGACTGTCATTCGCTGCACACTGTTCTGTTCGTCCTCGCTTAGTATTCCTTTCACATGGGTCTGAATGTATATTGGCATTCCATGGCTCTCCCTCCACGGGGTTTGTTCTGTTACAGACCTTAAGGGGCTATCAACTTCAGGTAGGTCTGTAAGTTGTCTACGGAGTCGTTTAGCTTGATGGATAAAGCTGCTCCTTTTCAGTCATTCATTTCTTGGACCAGCTTTCTAGTTTGTACGGTTTCCCGTAAATTCTATTTTATTTTTTTTTAAATTGCTAATGTCTCTTTGTTTTCCACAAAGGCAGGACATCTGCATACATTGTAGAGTATACCCAGCCGGTATGACCTCCATAATAGCATTTATGTAAATTAAGAATTGTGTAGAGTATAGTATACCTCTTTGAGGGACACCCTGTTCTATTATTATCTTCCTGCTACGTTTTCCCTGTATTAGCACTTGGGTTGTTATTTTTTCCATGTAGTTGCAATCCAGTTATATAAGTTTCCTCTGACTCATATTCTAAGGAACTTGTCTTGAGTTCTTCTATCCATACTTTGTCAAATACCTTCTATATGTCAATCCACACTGCAAGCGTGTGTTTTCTTGGTATGCGTCTTTAATCTCTTAGGCTATGTAGGCGACCTGGTCTTCTGTTGATTTGTTTTGTAGGAAGTCACTCTGTTGCGCTTATAGTAGTTGTTTTCCTTCCAGCTGCCACATGAGTTTTCTGTTGACAATTTTCTCCAATAATTTGCTCATAAAGATAAGGAGACTGACTCGTCTATAGCTACTTGGTTCGAGTTTACCTTTTCCTTGCTTTGGAATGGGTACCATGGCAGTTTCTGTTCATGCAGTGTACACCTGCCCTTTTCTTTAGTTATTGTATACTAATTTTAGCAGCTTTCTCCTTTAGGCCACAGCTTCATAAACATCTCATTGGAAACCCCATCTTTATTTTGTGAATTCTTGAATTTAAGTTTCTGAAGTGCTTTTTTTCTATCTCAGTTTCTGCAAACTTTGCAACGTTTGATCTTCTATCACCATGGACATATCATGTAGTATATAAATTTCATTCTTTACTTCCTTTTTTTTTTGGTATGTACTATTTATGCTAATTATCTGGCCATATTCAGGTCGTCAAGTTTTGGTACTTCTTTGGCCTAGTACTATTTGTTGTTCTTTCTTTCCCTTTTGGTATTGATTCTTTTGCTGCTCTAAGGATTGCCTTAGTTAGCTTTACTGTTGTGTTCTTTATTTTATTTTGATGGATAATGATAGGCTCACTATATGCGTCTGTAAGCTTTGACGATTTTTCGAAATCTGTTCTCTTGTAGATCCAGAAGGGAAGAGGTTTCTGCTCTTCTAGTGTGTAGTTGAAGCTGATAGTGAGTTTGGTTGTTTTGTGATCACTATTCCATAGCTAGTTCATAACCATTCTGGCGATTTTATGAGATACATGGCCAGTGGCAAACCGAGGGTTGATGATAATTTCCACCTCCTTGAGTGCAAAGTTGGGGGGAGGGAGTTCCTATGCATTTACAAGGAATATATTGTTATATATTTCTTATCTTTCCACTTCTCCTCTTGACTAAGCTTTCTGGTAACCCCCAACTTTCAGAGTGGCAGTTAAAGTCGCCCACTACAATGCAGTGTGTTTCTGTAATATCCATCGTTTCTAATTTGAGGCCTCTACCTATTGGTCTGTATCTGTATATGGTAAAATTTCTGATGTGTTGGTTATGTGCACATCCGGTCTTATGATCTCTGGTTCTACTATTGTGTTCATTTCTTACTGCTGTGTTGGTGTGGTGTTCCTTATCAGAAGAATTACCCCTCACTTATGAATGTATGCCCTTCTCTGTCTGAATGTTTGGAAGCCTGTGATAGAGAATCTGTGATGTGGATAAGATGGATTTCTTGTATGCAAGCCACATCTATCTTGTCTTTGTCTAGTCTAACCGTTTGTGCCTGCTTTATGTGGTAAACGTCTTCTTATTTAGTTCTTGTGTCAGTTGGATTGTTTGATCTATCGTGTTTTCCCGTTGTTCCCATTTCCTGGTTTTCCAAAATTCCTGGTTTTGCCAGGGAGACCACCAGTAGCTTGACGTGGGTCCCTTCTAGGCATGTGACCAGCACACTCTATCTGCCTGGTGGGACCCCTCAGACAGAGCACCATAACCAGAATCCATTGTCTCAATTTGCATTTATATATACATATATACTAGTTACGTTGCACTTATGCTCCATATGGTCAAGTGCACCTGATTTCCGCCTGTTATTTTATTTTAGGTTCACTATCCGTAGAAGGTCTGCATTACAGAGCTCATGTGCACCATCTTCCTATCCTGTGGAGCTTTCCATCTACAAGCTGGCCTGTTGTTCTAGACTCCTGAGCGCCACTTGCCCAGCGTAGTTTGTCCTGCATAATTAGAAGTTTTCTATGTTTTTCATGCATTTTTCCTTTACGGGATGTGACTAGTTTGCCTAAGGGGGATTTCCCTGACTTCTGCCAACTTTGTGTATTTATAAATCTTTGTCCTATGTTTCAAATATAAAGCCCACCCTGGGGACACGCCAGTTTGTGTTCAATGACCTCATCTGTTGGATTGAACTTGTAGCAGTTTATACTCCCTCAATGATACTCGTCACGAGAAGTATGGGGTATTTCAGTGGAGACATCAGTGCCACATGATATCCCTTCCTGACCTTGTGTGTAACAGCGTCAGTTTGTCCTCGACGTCTTATCAGTCCAGAGTTCCGATATTATTGCTTATATTACAGCTATCCACCAGATATGGATGGTAGCTACCCTCCGTATCTGGAGGCCTTTTCACTATCCACAACCTGTGGACGCGTCTGGTATGGAATGGTCGCCGCACTACCCAGGAGCCATATTGTGTTTACCTTAGTTACAACTTCAGCAGATAAGCTAACGACCCTGTATTGCCAGAGATAATACATATAAAAGAGTAGCATAGAATTAACAAATTCTGATCTGAAATTCATATTGTCAGAGACGAACAACAATGTCTGTTATTGGAAATGACTGTCACATTCCATTCCTCAAAGCGACCAAAATTCATGTCATAAACGGATGTGTCGTGTCCAAATGGGCAATTATCACTATCAAATTTTATATCATGACATATATAAAAGTTATATATCGTGTGATATAGTTATATCAAAGTTAAATATCATGACACACTGCATTATGTAGACTATGTCCTGCTAGCTAGCAGGAGTTTGAGAATGAACCCATAAGAACAATTTAAAGGTGTAGGACAAATTAAACTATAATGGAGGTCACGTTACATGTAATACTGTCATCACAGTTTGATTAGAGACATTTTAAAGAAATTCAAATATTCTGTCTACAGGGAGATATAATCGATAACATATTGAAAAAGCTCATGGCTTCCGAGCCAATCACTATCTCATCCAACCAGGTTAAAGATGTAAGTATGAAGATAGAAAAACTAACAACCAGGTTAAAGATGTAAGTATGAAGATAGAAAAACTAACAACCAGGTTAAAGATGTAAGTATGAAGATAGAAAAACTAACAACCAGGTTAAAGATGTAAGTATGAAGATAGAAAAACTAACAACCAGGTTAAAGATGTAAGTATGAAGATAGAAAAACTAACAACCAGGTTAAAGATGTAAGTATGAAGATAGAAAAACTAACAACCAGGTTAAAGATGTAAGTATGAAGATAGAAAAACTAACAACCAGGTTAAAGATGTAAGTATCGTACATTCGTCTTCATCAATTTTCAACGATTATATATGCGTATTATAAAGTGTTCCATGGTATATATTAATGTACAGTTTTGGAACATGGGAACTCTGCAAATATTGATCAGATAGAATAAATACCTCTGTATTTTGGATACACAGAATAATATGTGGAAGTTTGAGATTCATTTTCAAGAGACCAATTAATTAGTTTCCTCTTTTGAAATCAAATTCACAAGTTGATTTTAGGATTTTGATTTCATAAGTTCATTTATCAGAGATCGATTTAATTAGTTCTTCATTTAGTTCATCCATTGTTGTAGTTAAAATATAAATAAATCATAGATGTTCAATTGATAATTTTCTATTTTACTTTATTTATTTCTATGACATCGAGTTATCTACTTCATCTTCAACAAAACGATTTTGTCCTTCTATTTTTAATCATATTAGTTTACTTTCAATAGAATAGTCCATCTCCGTGAGGTCATCAAGATAGTATACCTTTAATGAAACAGCTTGAAAACATTGTATGGTCACGCTAGATTATCTTCAATATAAGAGCGCCCCCACCAGCTGTAGGAAAGGTAGTTTACCTCAATAGAAAAGCATACCCACCTGTTGTAATGAATTTAGCTTACCTTCAACAAAATAGTGTACCCATCTGTTGTAGTGAAGTTGGTTTAGCTTCAATAGAAGAGCGTACTCACCTGCTGTAATAAATTAGTTTACCTTCAATAGAAGAGCGTACTCACCTGCTGTAATAAAGTTAGGTTACCTTCAACAGAACAAAAAGCATCTGTAATGTTTTCAAGATATAATAATAAATCTACAAACTGTCAAGTTCGTAAAGTTGTCACAATGAGACAACCCTAACCCTAACCCTATCCCTAACCCTAACATATCCATGTATCTTCATCCTCTCCCATCCTGATGAGTATGTTATAAAGATAGATTACCTTCAAGAGAAAAGATAACCTAATTGATGTTATCGTGATAATTTACCTTTAACAGAAGAGATAACCTCTGTGATATTATCGAGATAGTTTGAATATAATAGACAGGTTATCTTTCCTTGTGTGATCAAGTTATTTTACTTGCAATAGTAAAGACTATCACCATGACGTTAAGATGATAGAATACGATCAATGAGAAAAAAACAACAACTAAAAGCCACTGCTTAATTACCTGCCGAAGACGTGCGTGTCAGGCCATTGGGGCAGATAAAGTGACGAAACAGCGCATTTTCATTCGCTGGACTACATGCTACGGGAAATCTAGAATGTATCAAGGTCCTGTTACAAGAGTGATCCAGAAGAGGTTTGAGAATGAACGTTGAAGAAGAAGAAGAAGATTACCTTAGTTTCAGCTTCAGTAGATCAGCTGACGACCCTGTATTGTTGGAGCTAAAACTGTAGCCTAGAATTAACTAATCCTGACCTGGCATGCATACTGTAAGAGACGACCAACAATGTTTGTTAGTGGAAGCGCTGCCAAAATGAATTCCTCAAATTGGCCACAATTCATGCAGAGGACGGATGTGTCGTGTCCAAATGGGCACTTATCACTATCAAGTTAAAAAATCTGGAAACAATACATTATGTGCCCTGGACTACGTCCTGCTATTAAGCAGGAGTATGAGAATGAACCCATAAGAACAATTTAAAGGTGTGAAGCAAATGAAACTATAATGGTGGTCACAGTTCAAGTAATACTGTCTTCACAGTTTGATTAGAAATTTTTTTTTAAGAAATTCAAATATTATGTCAACAGGTACACATAAATAAAGTCCATGCACTCATGATTACAAAAGCCGAAGATGTCGACCAACTTCTTAGCCTATTCTCCGACGTAAAAGATGTAAGTATCGTACATGAGTCTTCATCTATTTTCATAAACTATATATGATCATTATCAATTGTACAGTTTACTATATATTAATGTACAGTTTTGGAACATGGAAATTGTGCAAATAGTGATCAGATAACACCTTTGTGTTGTGGATACACAGAATTGATATGCGGAAGTTTGGTATTCATTTTCAAGAGAGCAATTAATTAGTTTCATTTTACGTAATCAATTTCACTAGTTGATTTTAAGAAATTGATTTTATAAGTTAATTTATCAGAGATGTATTTAATTAGTTCATTTTTCGTTCAGCCATTGTTGTTAAAATATCTTTAAAAAATATATTTTCACTTGATTAAAAATAAATTTTACTTGACTCGTTTTTAGAAAATCGAGTTATTTACTTTATCTTCAACTTCCATCTATTCGTAATCAAGTTAGTTTACTTTCAATATAAAAGCTAAACTTCCTCATGTGATTAAGACAGTATACCTTTAACGAAACAGCTTAACATCCATGTATAGTCACGCACGATTATCCTCAATTGAAGAGCGTAGCTACCTGATGTAATGAAGTTAGTTTACCTTCAATAGAAGAACAGACTCTCCTGCTGAAATGAAGTAAGTTTACCTTCAAAAGAAGAACGTACCCACCTATTGTAGTGAAATTAGTTTGCCTTCAATAAAATACCGTACCCATCTGCTGTAATGAAGTTAATGTAACTTCAATAGAAGAACATACCTGCTGAATGAAGTTAGTTTACCTTCAATAGAAGAACGTACTCACGTGCTGAATAAGTTAGATTACCTTCAATAGAAGAACTTTCCTGATGAATGAAGTTAGTTTACCTTAAATAGAAGAACATACCTTCTGAATAAGTTAGTTTACCTTCAATAGAAGAACATACTCACCTGCTGAATGAAGTTAGTTTACCTTCAATAGAAGAACATACTCACCTGCTGAATGAAGTTAGTTTACCTTCAATAGAAGAACATACTCACCTGATAAATGAAGTTAGTTTACCTTCAATAGAAGAACATACCTGCTGAATGAAGTTAGTTTACCTTCAATAGACGAAAACATCCTCTGTAATGTTTTCAAGATATAATAATACACCCCTAACTCGTCAGGGACGTAAAGGTTCACAATGAGACAAGTGGTGCAGAAAAATAAACATCTCCAAGTATCTTCATCATCTCCCATCCTGATGATTAGGTTTTCTAGATATTTTACCTACAATAAAAGAGACAACACTGCTGATGTGAACGAGATAGTTTCAATTCAATAGACATTATCTTTCTTTCTGTGATCAAGTTATTTTGTTCCGAATGTTAGAGTATATTGCCATGAATTGATCAAGATAGAATACGTTCAATGAACAAATAATTGTCATAGGATGATTGCCTGTCGAAGACAGATGTGCCTGACCATTAGCGCAAATGAAATGCCGACACAACGCATATCCATTCTTTGGACTACATCCTGCTGGAAAACTAGTAGTATTGCAACAGGAGAGTTATAGCGGGAGTTTTAGAATGAACGATCAAGAGAAGAAGAAGAAGAAGAAGAAGAAAAAAATTAGAGAAATTTTAAAGAAATCTAAATATTCTGTCAACAATTACAAAAACAATTTTTTGATAACATCTTGATAGAAGTCACAGCTATCGGGCCACTCAATATCTCACTCATTCAGTAGAGATGTAAGTATTGTGCATCAGAGTAATTCTTCTATCAACAGGCTTTAAGTTTAACCTATTACATAATCACACACACACACATACACACACCCACACACACACACACATATATATATATATAATGCTATCCCTGTAGCTCTGAATTTTTTTTTTTCCTTATTGAAATGTTCGATACATCACGTATAGAAAATTGATGTGAAATTGTCCACAGTTATAAGACAGTTAAAATGGACAGAACTAGCGCATGAGAAAATTATTGTCCAAATGTCCGGCAAAAGCTAACCAATGATACGATTGGTTAACCTTTTACCTCTGGCATCTGCACAAAGGTAAAAATAAATGTCAACAAATCCATAAATAATATATTTGCAATGTAATTGACGTTTATTGTATTTTACATTTGTATCTATTTATCTATCTCTCAATTCTTCTCTCTATTTGTCTATATATTTATTTATCTATATATTTATATTTTTATCTATATATCCATTATTTGCGATAATGTTTAGTAAAATTGGCGCAAATATAACAGCGATACGAATCATTTTCATTATCTGGACTATGTCCTGCTGACAAGCTAGTAGGTCCATGGTCTTGGTACAGGAAAGAAACAGCGAGAGTTTGAAAATGGACGATAAAGACGACGAAGAAATCATTTCCACTAATCCAATGGACATAAGATACATTTGTTACATTTCCACTAACCCAATGGGCATAAGATACATTTGTTACATTTCCACTAACCCAATGGGCATAAGATACATTTGTTACATTTCCACTAATCCAATGGACATAAGATATATTTGTTACATTTCCACTAACCCAATGGACATAAGATACATTTGTTACATTTCCACTAACCCAATGGACATAAGATACATTTGTTACATTTCCACTAACCCAATGGGCATAAGATACATTTGTTACATTTCCACTAACCCAATGGGCATAAGATACATTTGTTACATTTCCACTAATCCAATGGACATAAGATATATTTGTTACATTTCCACTAACCCAATGGACATAAGATACATTTGTTACATTTCCACTAACCCAATGGACATAAGATACATTTGTTACATTTCCACTAATCCAATGGACATAAGATATATTTGTTACATTTCCACTAATCCAATGGGCATACGATATATTTGTTACATTTCCACTAACCCAATGGACATAAGATACATTTGTTACATTTCCACTAACCCAATGGACATAAGATACATTTGTTACATTTCCACTAATCCAATGGGCATAAGATACATTTGTTACATTTCCACTAATCCAATGGGCATAAGATATATTTGTTACATTTCCACTAACCCAATGGACATAAGATACATTTGTTACATTTCCACTAACCCAATGGACATAAGATACATTTGTTACATTTCCACTAATCCAATGGGCATAAGATACATTTGTTACATTTCCACTAACCCAATGGACATAAGATACATTTGTTACATTTCCACTAACCCAATGGACATAAGATACATTTGTTACATTTCCACTAACCCAATGGACATAAGATACATTTGTTACATTTCCACTAACCCAATGGACATAAGATACATTTGTTACATTTCCACTAACCCAATGGACATAAGATACATTTGTTACATTTCCACTAACCCAATGGGCATAAGATACATTTGTTACATTTCCACTAATCCAATGGGCATAAGATACATTTGTTACATTTCCACTAATCCAATGGGCATAAGATACATTTGTTACATTTCCACTAACCCAATGGGCATAAGATACATTTGTTACATTTCCACTAATCCAATGGGCATAAGATACATTTGTTACATTTCCACTAACCCAATGGGCATAAGATACATTTGTTACATTTCCACTAATCCAATGGACATAAGATACATTTGTTACATTTCCACTAATCCAATGGACATAAGATATATTTGTTACATTTCTTTTTTTTTCCATTTTGAGTGTCTTGTATTAAATATTGTCTGGCTCTGTGGAGACATGTTATAGAGAGAATCTGTAGCAGCCACGTTACCCCCAGACTAGAAATATTACCAACGTAATATTATCAATATCAGCAAGGGAAATAACTGAATTCAAGGCTTAAACATTCGTGTCTGTGTTACATCCCTTTTCAGTGTTAGTTACACTATCTCCCATGTCAGTGTTAGTTACAATACCATCCTTGCCAGTGTTAGTTACAATATCTTCCTTGCCAGTGTTAGTTACAATATCTCGCTTGCCAGTATTAGTTACAATATCATCCTTGCCAGTGTTAGTTACAATATCTTCCTTGACAGTGTTAGTTACAATATCTTCCTTGCCAGTGTTAGTTACAATATCATCCTTACCAGTGTTAGTTACAATATCATCCTTGCCAGTGTTAGTTACAATATCATCCTTGCCAGTGTTAGTTACAATATTTCGCATACCAGTGTTAGTTACAATATTTCACTTGCCAGTGTACACTGGCCACATTCTAAAATAGAACACGCAGGTTTTTAATTCCTAGCATATCGGTCTTCGATTCCTTTCGTCTACGACCCGTCCGGTGACCTTTCCTTTTTGAGCCACGTCGCTTATGTCGCTTGATATTGGTCAGCATTTTTCCAAACTGTGTAATAGTGATTACATTAACGAAGACTTCAGCTCAGATGCACGCACTCCGTTAGCAATGGCGAAGATCTTTAGTGGAACTCCCGATAAGAAAATAATAGCACATCACCGCACAATCTGTTATTTGAAAACAACGATTACGTGCGTAGACCAGAGTTAGACAAGCTACCTATTGCGCTGACATCGTTGCGTTGTAAGAGACAAAGTTTGGTGAACGTGTTAACATCAGGATAGCCGGTTTTAAGTTTTTCTACAACAGGCGACACCTTGGACAGGGAATCTTAGTACGCGAGGGTATTAGTGTATGCGAGGTCGACATGTCCAAGTGGGATAGCGACAATATCCAGTTACAGGCAGTAATGGTCCAGAGGGTCCAGCCCCCATTCGTGATTGTAAATGTGTATGCCTGCAACACGAGCGTTGATCTTCAGTGATGGAAAATCCTAGGGGAGATCATGGAACAGGAAAGGCAGATCCTCGTTTGCGGTGACTTCAATGCGAAAGGTACATCATGTGGCAATAATTCTTCTAAAAACAGGGAAGAGAGATTGAGAGTCACAACAGATACGGATCCGGTGTGTAGTAATGATGGCCGTATGACAAGAATGGCAAGCAGGGATGGTGATGATGACAGCACTATCGACCTGCCATTGGTGACATCGGCTTGTCTGTTATGGCTATTTGCACATGAGATAAGCTGGGGCATTATGGCGGTGACCACCTCCCATGTGTTGTGCTATTGAAAAATGAGAAAAGTAAGCAGATAACACCATAAGTCAGGTTCTGTAAGTATTATCGCAGAGGAGTGCATGTTGTGAGCAGAATTCAGCAAGACAAATGTAAGGCTCAAGAAGTGGGAAATCAGGTTTGAGATAATCCCCGCTGGTGGAACGAAGAGGTTCAAATGGTATGGAGCGAGAAACGAAAATCCGTAGCACTATGACAGAGGAAAAGAAAACATGGACTCAGCTCGTGGAGGTCGCACAATGGATGCGGAAGAAAGATATCTTAGTTCAAAGATTCAAACATATTACAAAGTCAGCAAATATGTCAAAATAGGACCAATTTTGCCAGGAGATCACACGTGAAAAGTCACTAAAATTTACACAAATTCATAAATGGTCTGACAAAACGCGTGGTTATTGCCGATTTCCAGAGCGACAATACGGTCTGGCAGAAGACGGGCGAAATAAAAGATGCGGTTGTGCTGGCACACTACACCGCACAAATTGGTCAGAGAAATATGGAGGCATATCAAGAAATCAGGAAAACGATTACAGACACGTGTAAGCATAGAAAATCATATGATAATCACATTTGAAGAAATCAGGAAGGCGCTGAAAGGTACAAAAAACACAGCACCAGGACCAGATGACATTGCATACGATGACATTACTAGGAGAACGGATGAGGAGTTGGGAGAGTTGGCGGACATGTTCAATAATAGCCTTCTAAAGGGCAAAGTAAAAGATGCCTGGTTGCACAGATTTAGTTCCACTACCCAAACCTGAGAAGGACCACAACCAGGATACAAGGCTACAGAATAATAACAATGCAGAATAAAATTAGGCAAGCTTTTGGAAAAAATTGTGGCCTGGGAGGTATTGTGATACCTTGAAAGAAATAAGTGTTTACCAACATTGTTTGGAGGGTATCGTCCAGGAAAGAAGACATGGCAGAATATAGCCACATTTGCGCAGGATGTTTTTGAGGGTTTCGATTCGCGCATGGAGATATGTGCGGTCGCAACAGATATTGAGTATGCGTACAATAGGGTGTCCTTGGATATCCTTATGAACCAACTGTTAAATCTTGGAGTCAATTAATTTATCGTGCTATTTTAATCATCGCCTCTGATGGACGGTTATTATTATTATTGTAGTCGGACTAAGTGTTACAGCATTCTCACGTGTAAGTGATTATAACACACGTCAATAAATACAACCTGTGCTCGTGCATGTAAATATAACCAACCTCTGATCTCTGATTGTGGTCAATGAAGTCACCAGAGATACGAAGTAGTTGATCGGTGTTACAATTTCAGCTACATTTTTGCATGCCTCAAGATTAGAATAAGCGACAGGACGACAAGGAGGGTGTGTTATTGAATGGGATAATAGAAGACAACAGGAGCAAAGGCCGCCAAGACGCCGTTGGACAAATATATACTCAATAAAAGCGGCGGGACAACTTGCTCAAGACCACGGATAATTCAAGAGAAGCATAGGAAAGACTACGTTCTGGAAATACTATGTCACTTGATTATGAAACTACTCGGGTAGTAGTACCAGACTTCATTGCTGACATTCTACACAGAATCGATGAGATTTTTGGAACTGCTATCTCCAATATCAGGGCGGTAAGAAAATGCTTGCAGAGGTTTACAGAACAGATGAGACAATTTTAGAATCAATAATGGCATGTCAGAAATAGAATGGGGTGCAGAACATATTAAAATAATATTGTGAAGAAATATTAAATGTGAGCTATGAATTTACATCAAGAAATGAATGACTAATACAGCAAATATAAATCAGTTCCTACCGTCACAAGAAGCATGTTTCGGACACACTGATGCACATAAAACAGCGATACAATGCAATTATATTCTCTGGACTATGTCCTGGTGGAAAGTTAGTAGGACTGTTGTCTTGCTACAAGAAAGAACCAGCGGGAGTATGAGAATGAACAATGAAGAAGATGAAGAAATCATTTCCACCAGCTCAATAAACATAAGATACATTTGTTAATTTTCTTTGATCATATTTGAATATATTGTATTTAATTAGTCCGCTTTTGTTATAGAGAGAATCTGTGGCAACCACGTTACATTCAGACTAGAAATATTGCAAATGTAATATTCTCAATATCAGCAAGGGAAACAACTGTCTTCGAGATAAGACATTCGTGTATTTGTGACTTCCCTTCCCAGTGTTCGTTAACAATATATCCCTTGTTCGTGTTAGTTACAATTTCTCTCTTGCTTATTAAATGTTAGTAAAATATACAATTTGCCAGCGCTAGTTACAATGTCTTCGTTGCAAACAAAGTAAATGTTTCTAGTTGATAACGTTAGTTAGTTCAGGTCCAAATCGTGAATATTTCCTCTTCATGTGATGGCGTCAGCTAGTTAACGTCCAGGACGTGAACAATTCCTCTTTATGTGATGGTTTCAGCTAGTTCATGTTCAAGTCGTGAATACTTTCTCTTCATGTGATGGTATCAGTTAGTTCATGTTCACATTGTGAATAATTTATCTTCATGTGATGGTGTCAGCTAGTTCATGTCCAAGTAGTGATTACTTCAGATTCATGTGATGACTTCAGCTAGTTCATGCCCAGCTCGTGAATGCTTTCTCTTCATGTGTTGTCGTCAGCTAGTTCATATCAAAGGCGTGATTACTTCTTCTTCATGTGATGGCGTCAGCTAGTTCATGTCCAACTCGTGAATTCTTCCTCTTCATGTGATGGCGTCAGCTAGTTCATGTCCAAGTCGTGAATACTTTCTCTTCATTCGCAGGCGTGAGCAAGTTTATATTCTCGTCATGAATAATTTCTATCAAAATTCCGATACATTTCCAGTCATGTGGTCAATTAGTTCTCCCAAGGCATACAGTTATCTTGTCCTCAAATTATGCAGTTAGTTTATCTTGAAGCCATACATTTAGTTTATCTTCACGTCATTCAAACATTACATCTTCACATCATACAGGCAGCACACCATCAAGTCATGCTGTCAGTACATCTTTAAATCATACAGTCAGTTAGCACATCATCAAGTCATGCACTCAGTACATCATCAAGTCATGCACTCAGTTCATCTTAGATCATGCAGTCAGTTACTTAGAGACATATCATCACTTTTAAGACAGGTACATAACGTATTTGATTGATTTCTTTCTGCCAATATCTCAGGTAATAGAGATAATCAGTGAAGACGACATTGATATGTTTATAACAAGTGGAATTCCTGGAAAATCTACTAGGACCAAGGAGGTAAGAATTTCTACGGGCAATTTGTTGGTTGGTTGGTTGGTTGAAGATCCAGCGGGCTATGGGCTCATTCCCGTTGACTCAATGCCATTAAAATGGCATTATATTGCTGCGAAGTCTGTGAATTTTCGGCCCACTCCCGTCCAGAGCCAGAGAATAACTAATTTGTTGGATGTAGTGATTGCCAGGTTATTTGTGGGCTGCGTCGACCTAATAGTCGCTGGTCCCCATTGAATTGGAAATTAAAGCCTTGATCACCCGAACAGGAAGCAAGCTCACTAACAAATAGGCTGCACCGAGGCATCTGAAGAAGCAACAGTATATGAGAAAATGGTGTGTGCCACAGTAACACTAATAGCAAGCACTATGATTCATTTATATTTACTAGGATAAATAGTAACATTTACATTAACGCTCTTTGCTCGAGACGTAGAAGGTGTCCCTATTTATATTTTATATGTATTGCAATTCATACTTTTGTATCCAGTTTTTATTAATTTTTCTTATCCTGTAATATATTACTGATTAGTAAGCAGTCTACTTTTTCTGCCTTCATTCTCAAATCCCACTGGATCTCTCTTCTAGCAGGTCAAAGGTCATACTAGATTTCCAACAAGATTTAGTTAATAGAATAGTAATGCGGTTGTGTCGCTGTTGTATATGCCCCAATGACACGACGCATCCGTCTTTGGCGGGAGTAAACAGTCAAAACTGAATACCGTTATAGAATGTGTTGTATTAAGAGAGAAAACGACTGGTCGATGGAGAGAAGAAATGTTTCAAAATGCTTTCAGTGTACCTAAAGAGTATCAACATCGAAACCACATCCTGGGAATCTGTCGTGTAGACTCATCCAGTGTGTCGTATCATCACCAGCAAATATGCTTACATCGACCAGAAACATTAAATCTCGGAGGCACAGAGAAATCCTGATGCCCAAAAAGATAGACAAAAAAATACACAATCGCATAATTCGGATCAAACGTGTCCCAAATGTGGCAGGGGATTCTATGCCAGGAACTGACTGTTCAGTTATCTCCTCACACACCTGAGAATTGTAACAATACACGTAAACTACCTGTTGTCTGTGATGCACGATTATTATTATTATTGTAATCGGGCTAAGTGTGCCATCATTCTCGTGTGTAAGTGATTATAACACACATCAATAAATACAACCTGTGCTCTTGCATGTAACTATATAACCTACCTCTGATCTTTGTTTGTGGTCAATGACGTGTGTGGTCAATGTAGTTCCCAGAGGTACGTTCCTATTGTGTGAACTCTGAACTTGAAGTCCATGCACCAGTTGCCAAACTGGAGATAGTTGCGATATAAATTACCTTCTTCACATAATTAGTATTCTAAATTTGAGAAATCTATATTGCGTAATTACCATTATATACCACCA
This sequence comes from Meghimatium bilineatum, assembly GCA_034231615.1. NCBI lineage: Eukaryota > Metazoa > Mollusca > Gastropoda > Stylommatophora > Philomycidae > Meghimatium > Meghimatium bilineatum. Next base: position 17,777,938 of record CM067302.1, read on the forward strand.
TCGCATACTTCAACATCAGCATCAAGTTCCGTAACCGTCTGGTGTTGACGAATATGGGTCTGAACAACTAAATCTCATATCTCTAGTATGTATCGGGATCGCTGTTGACCCTTTGCTGTGTCACGATGTTAAAGTAATATTGTCTCACACTGTCGCCCTCTGTCATTCGTACATTCACTATTATCGCTTGTAACAATAATTTGTGTCAATTTATTCAAAATCAATTATTATGCCAACGCACTGCTACCAGTGTCAAACATGGACAAAGACATCACAAGACAAACGCAAACTTGTGACAGCTGAAATGGCATGCCTACGCAGAATCCTAGAAATATTGCTAAGAGACACAGTAAGGAATGAGAACATTAGACAAAGAACCGGCAACGTCCCATATATTGGAATATATATAAAGATACAATAGATTAAATGGTGTGCACACATCAGCAGACTACCATCAGACAGCATACAGCAGCAAGCTATGATACATAGATGCAGTGAAGGCAGACCTAGAGGCCGACCACAAAAACGATGGACCACGGAAATAACAGAGGCGACAAATTCCGCAAAATACTCAGCACACAAGAGGACCGGTTCCAAAAAAAACTCTTCTACTCCCTACGCTGTAAGGCAATAAAGGGTTTAGCGAATAAACAGTTTAGAAAACAATGGCAAACTATTCAACATATGTATATTGCGTAGAAAATTAATGCAATAAAATGTGCTGAGCTGATGATGGCTATGTCCTAAATATTATATATTTCAAAATTTATATATATATATCTACGTAACATAATTACTGTAACATATATTTGCAATCAGTAATGCCACTATTTTTGGCGTAATAGATTTTTGCAATATTTATAAGATAATTAATGTTTGATAACTAGTGTAAACTACGACCTGTGGAGTTCATATCACGAGCTGTTCCTGTTGGGATGAGCTTTGTCAATAAGAGCCAGCAATTATGGTTCAAGAATTTCAACGACATTAACGATATCTTCAGCCCAGTGTTCATTTTGTGTAAATGATAGTCTGTTATTTTTACATTTCGCTTTCTGTTGTATGTTACAATTTGTTTTAATTTTAGTCTCGATTAAGACATTTTGATCGAAACGTCGATGTGTGTGTTGACTGATAGCTAAACTTCAATACACAGTTCCGTGATTTACCTGTTAAATGTTATGGCAGAACTAAACTGTTTCAATGTTATTGCGAGACTAAACATTTTCAATGTTATTTCGTCACTAACCAGTTCCATTGTTATTACAGCAATAACTACCGTTTTCTTTATTCCCATCTTGGTCTATATATTTTTGTTTTCATCAATACTTAAACATGTTTTTTCTTCTTCTCACTAGGTTGCAGATAACGCCATCAATGACAATTTAATTACTCCTAACGATCACCATTAATTGTGAAATAAATTCACATGAAGTAAGTATGGAAAACAGGTTCATGACAAATAAATTCACCACAATTAAACATGGAGAACATGTTCATTACAAATAAATTCACATGAAGTAAGTATGTAAATCGGGTTTATGACAAATAAATTCTCCTGAAGGAGATATAGAGACCAGGTTTATGACAAATAAATTCACCTGAGGTAAGTATGGAGACCAAGTTTATGACAAGTAAATTCACCTGAAGTAAGTATGGAAACCAGGTTTATGACAAATAAATTCACCTGAAGGAAGTATGGAGACCAGGTTTGTGACAAATAAATTCACCTGAAATAAGTATGGAAACCAGGCTCATCATCAAACCCATAAACCTTCAGGGTCGTAAGTGTGTTACTCTGGAAATAACAAAACAAACAGTTTGCCAGTCCTCGCTGTTATCATTTCTTTGTTTAAGTGTGGGGAATCTTAATCTTGTCCAGTCTTTAATATTATCAATCCAGACTTTCTTCCCACCTCCTTCTTCTTCCACCCTCAACTGTTTCCTGCAAGATATTCTTGGAAAGAGAATCGTGTCACATCACGTGGACAAACCACACAAGTTTGCCACGCTTCACCAGTTTCATGAGATGTTCTTGTTGGCCTACAAGAGTAATTTTTTTTTAACTTCTCACTTATACGTTGGTTTTATGTTCTGTATAATGGATACGTATTATTCGTTTGTAGAATTTGTTGTCATATGACTGTATTACCCTCTCCATTTCTGTTGTAATTGTCCAACTCTAACATCCGTACAAAAGAACAGGTATTATTCCAGATTTATATAAGTTTATTTTCACTGTCTTACTTATTTCTGCTCTTCCATAATGTGATATTTAATCTGGACATTGCTGCGGGGGCTATTTTAAGTCTAGTCTTTATTTCTTTGTAAGTTCTTCAATAGCTCCTCAGATAAGATCCTATTTTTTTATTGGTATCACTTTCTGTCAGTTTCTTTCCTTTCACTCAGATGTTTACAAGAGTCGTGTTTTCATCTCTGTTTGTCATTATTTTACTTGTTCTCATGTTTATTTCCATAGCAAATGTTTTTGCAAGATTTTTCAAGTTTAGAAGTAAGTTCTTTCTCACATCCAGTTATACGATCGATGTCATATGTGAACTACACGTTGCAAACAGGGGCAGTCACTGATTGAGATTGTTGTTTGATGGTTTCTGAATATCTCTTGCAAGTTGTATTCAAAGAATATATTGAATAACACTGGTGATAATATGCATCCTTGTCGGACTCCTGCAGTTGTTTTGAAAAAGGCTACAATATCACCATTAACCAGAACAGCACTATTTGCTAATTTGTGTAGTTCTTCAATGATTTCTATTATATTTATGTTAAAATTATTATTTCTCAAAATATTCCATAATCCTTCTTGATTAAATACTCAATCGATTGACTTAGTAAAATCGATAAAGTTGTCAAAGAATTCATGCTGATGTTGTAGATATTTCTCAATAATTATTCTGAGGTTGAAAATTGGTTTTAGAACTTGTTATTACGGAAACCTGCTTGTTCTTCAACTAATATTTATTCTGATCCTTCTCTTCAATCTGTTTAACAATATCCTCAGCATCAGTTTGTTCGGATGTTTAATAAAACTAATAGTTTTATAATATTTGTATAATTTTACATTCTCTTTTTTTTGGCAGTGATTGTGCCGTCGCATGACACCAGCAATTGTGTACATGATATAGGTCACTATTTTCCCCCACATATATATATATACAGAGAGAGAGAGAGAGAGAGAGAGAGAGAGTTTGCAGTGTTTTATTTAAAAAATGAATATCACGGAAAAAAGTCAAATGTGTTACTATAGAGGGAAGTATCCCGGTTAGCCACGAGGTTTATATAAATGACAATTACAAGGTGTAATATTCCAGTTTGTTATCAAAAATGAAAATATATATTTCTAAATAAGAGACTAGCTTTGTTATAAATTTTACTACCAGGGGTAAGTGGGTAAAGTCAGCACTATATCCAGAACTAAATATTTGAGCATGGTAAGCCCATACCGTGAGTCAATGTCCGTGATCGTTTAGAAATGGCTGACACAAAAGTGATAAAATTAACTTTTTAATGTTTTCGCAGTATAATTTTTGTTTTCACGAACACTGAATGTTTGTTAGGTTGATACTCAAAACCATAATAACAAGATAAGTTGGAGATACAGCGTGCCCCTGCGTATCCCCAGAAAAAAATCCTTGAAATAAGTCTTATTTAATTTGTATATTTGATAACGTGTCTAAAGTTATTTCATATATTTTCCACAGATGTTTACAACCAACTACCTCAATGTTCAAGAATATAAGGATCTCAGGTATCACCAAGCAATACGGCGCTTATCACCGACTTAATGCAGACTATGATTGACAGTTAGTTGTCCACTGAAATATAAGTGGGCGTAACTAGGTATCTCATAGCTTGTGGATTAATGGCGGTGATAAATAAAGTGTTACCATGGTGACAAAATTGTTTTGTTTATGTCATTAGCTGTAATATTTGTCTAATTTGTTTTTTATGCTTGCAAATACGAGAGTTATGTCCCTGTCACACGTTTCTCTATTTACAAATAATGACTCGATCAAACAAGTCCTTCTTGACAACAGCCCTGCGCACAGATCTCACACATCGTCATTTATCATGACTTCTGAACGATCATTAGTAGCTTTGTCAACCATTTAAAGTGCACGGTAAGGTAAATCTGTGGGGCAATCGTGAGGACATCCTGCAGACGACAGAATTCATGGAGACATCCCACCTTCTTGTATAGACTTATGAGCAAAGGAAATCGCTCGCAGAAGAAGAAGATCTCTTCATTCCGCTATTTATATGTGTCATTGTGTTCTTAACATTCTTCTACACAGATTCGTTGTACATGTAATCTTTTACGTATACCATATCATCTCCTGCCAAAGATTCTTCTCTATGGTGAGTTGTAGAAGGGCATACGATCTCAAGGTGGTAAAAAGACGCGCTACAATGTCACGTTAAATAACAAAATGAAAGCCCTTCAAATAGATCAAGAAACATGAGAAAAAATAGCACAAAACGGAGCTACACGGCGATCTACAGTGTTAAAAGACGCAGCATCTTGTAAAAACATGAGATGTGCAGCAGCCCAAGAGCAGAGATTTGCTAGAAAGTCACGGTTAGATAAACACTTTCTACAGCGGTCATCCCATACCTGAAGTATCCAATGATATTTACTGTCCGAATATGCAATTATTAGCCATCTACGAACTCATAATCAAGGATATAATTCTAACTCAATGTCAAAAGTGGATGTAACAAATGGTCAACATCATCTTGTGATGGACGAACATCAACAAAATATTCTTCTATAAACAACAAAACTCTACTACCAATAACTATTACTATAAACATCAAATCTCTACTGCCAATAACTATTACTATAAACAACAAATCTCTACTGCCAATAACTATTACTATAAACAATAAATCTCTACTGCCAATAACTATTACTATAAACAATAAATCTCTACTGCCAATAACTATTACTATAAACAACAAAACTCTACTACCAATAACTATTACTATAAACATCAAATCTCTACTGCCAATAACTATTACTATAAACAACAAATCTCTACTGCCAATAACTATTACTATAAACAATAAATCTCTACTACCAATAACTATTACTATAAACAATAAAACTCTACTGCCAATAACTATTACTATAAACATCAAATCTCTACTACCAATAACTATTACTATAAACAACAAAACTCTACTACCAATAACTATTACTATAAACATCAAATCTCTACTGCCAATAACTATTACTATAAACAACAAATCTCTACTACCAATAACTATTAATATAAACAGCAAAACTCTACTGCCAATAACTATTACTATAAACAACAAAACTCTACTGCCAATAACTATTACTATAAACAACAAATCTCTACTACCAATAACTATTAATATAAACAGCAAAACTCTACTGCCAATAACTATTACTATAAACAATAAAACTCTACTGCCAATAACTATTACTATAAACATCAAATCTCTACAATGATAATCAGTGATTACACCAGAAGACAACAGATTAAGTAGTTTTCGCATGCTTCCAGGCTACCATCAGCCAGTGCTCATCAAAAGACATTACTATACAGACACGATGGAAACAAACCAGAGGCAGACATTGTCTATGATGGATTGCAGGAAAAAGAAGATTCAACGAAAACAAAGATATATGAAGCCCACAAAAATGCCATCTCCAGCGTACTCTTCTACCCCTGACGATGCAAGGCATAAAGAGTTATAATGTCAAAATAAAGAAGGCGCAAAGAAAGATTTAAAAAGGTATACATTGTTTTCATTCGTTCTTCTCAGGATCAAATACTTTCTTTTACAAAAAAAAAATAAACCAATAAAAAATTACAAATATCCAACTGGAAAGTTCAACTGTAACTTTCAAATATGTCCGCGATGACGAATAGTAATTTATTGTATGTCTGTATAAACAAATATGTCCGCTATGACGAAAAGTAATTTATTGCATGTTTGTATAAACAAATATGTCCGCTATGACGAATAGTAATTTATTGTATGTTTGTATAAACAATTGTTGGAAAAATGACTGTTTAATTATTTGTGTTCAATTCTAGTTCTGTTCCTGAATGACCACACTATATTTCTAAACTCTGCAAGAAGACTTAAGTTATTTTTTAAAAGTTCGTGTCTGCATATGAGAGTACGTTTAACATGACTGCCTTGTACATGGCTGTGTCCGATGTTGTGTCTGGTGTTATTTTTTTCTTTTAGTGTTCAATGCGAGGGATATTGTTTTGCAGCGGAGGAATATGTGGTCTATTTCTGGTGTTTTAAGTTCTCATACTTATCATCTCTCGTGTGTCATGTGTGTGAAAGTGGTGTGATATGTAGAAGTAGTCTGTCTGTAACTTATGTTTGTTTTGGTTGTTGTTTGTGTACGGTGTAGATTGACAAATATTTCTGAGTAATCTGTTATTAACTGAGAAAAGCCTCGTAAATTATGTTCATATGTGATGGGTCTTGTGCTGCGATGAAATGTGTATAGTTGTTATTTTTGTTGGTTTATTGATTACCTGCTCATTTCCCTTGAGATATTGTTGGTGGAAAGGTGCCAAAGTAACCATTGAGAGGGGTTGTTCGTTTCATATGGTGCATGCATGAGATATGTTTAGTCTGATGTAATGATGTGCCGGCATGTATTCTTTGGAGTTTTGTATTATTTCTGATATAAATTTTAGTTTGTGCTTGGATGTTTGGTTTTTATTTCACGCCAGGATTCATTTACTCATTCATTTTCCTTTTGTGCTTATGTTAGCGCATAGGGCAGAGGTCAGATCTCTCCAATTCTGTCTGTTCAAAGCTATTCTGTGCAGTTCTTGAATAGTATGAATATTGATTGTTTTATTTTCTCGAAGTCTACCCCTGGCTCTTTTGCCTGTAGGTATTCATTCAAGAGATTGGTGATGTATTATGTTGATGTCTGCTCGAAGGACATTCCCGATGTAGGACCAACAGCGTTTTCTGATAACATCTGTGATGGAATTTTGATGTGTCTCTTCTCTGATTTTATCATTCGATTTGAATTCACTCCAATGGGTGTTAGTTATCCTAAGAAGATATTTGTTCTGGACAATCAGTAATTTATTTTCTGAAGATAAATAGCTTTTTTATCTCTCACATGATAGCACCATATGGATGTCAGACTACTCGCCATTTTTATTGTCCTCTGATTGTTTTATTTTGTATTGCGTGTATCGCATGTCAAAAAATTAACTGTCTAATGTGTTTATTTATATCTTTGAGTGTGTGGTTTAATGAGTAGAAGATATTTGATGTGATCAGCAGCTTTGGTATGACGAAAGTGTTTAAAACTACGCTTCTGCCAAGAATTGTTTTTATTTTGTATTTGTGTTGTTCTAATCGATCTTCAATTCCTGTTGTTATATTATTTTTTATGTTTCTCCATTTACAATTGTTAATGTACAATGTTAGAGAATGCCGCATATCTTTATCTTCTCTACTTGAATAGGTTTATAAGGAAATTACATTTTATTTCTCCATTTTCTTATACCCATTTTCCTATAGCTATTATGTATGACGTTTGTACGTTAACCTTTGAACCACTTTCTATTCCATATGATTCGAAATCTTTAATAATATTGTGTTCTCTACTCTTATATGTTTCTTTCTTTCTTTTTACAGTTTATTAGGAAGGTAGTTAGTTAATGAATTTACCTCTATTTTGGAAAGGAGTGCCGCTTTCAACAAGCGGACAACAAAGTTCAATTAACTTATTCCAGGACGCACCGCCATAAAATATTAAAGATAACAAAGACCACACGTTTTTAATTACAGTTTGTTACTGGTACGTAATGCAAATGTTTAGATTAAGTAAAATGTAGCTCATATGTTGAACCACGATTCATTAATCCATGGTGGTTAATCTAATTTGGTTGTAATAGAGATTCATAATGATAAAATGTAGTGGAGTTCACAGTTCTGGTAATCCAGTCATTAAGACCTCCTGAATAACCGTTAGTAAATTATTTCCCATTTTTTTCACAGCAGAATTCTGTATTTGTATAGCAATTAATTTCCCTTAGATAACTCTGTGATTGTTCCAAAATGCAAACTAATATTTTGGGATTGCTTGCCTTAGATGGAAGAACTTATCAAACTTGCATTACATATTTTTTTGTGATTGGCTTCCCTTAGATTGCAAGAATTTATCCAACTTTCATTAGATATTTCTGTGTTCAGGATTATTTTGGTCGTGCTATATTTTCACGTAAGACGACATGACGAAGCTACGAGTCTTATGTACTTCAGACCAACATTGTGGCAACAGCGGACTGTACTTCAGACCAACATTGTGGCAACAGCGGACTGTACTTCAGACCAACATTGTGGCAACAGCGGACTGTACTTCAGACCAACAGTGTGGAAACATCGGCTTGTACTTCAGACCAACAGTGTGGCAACATCGGACTGTACTTCAGACCAACAGTGTGGCAACATCGGACTGTACTTCAGACAAACAGTGTGGCAACATCGGACTGTACTTCAGACAAACAGTGTGGCAACAGCGGCCTGTACTTTTATATTGTTTAGGTTGCAAAATGTAGACTTTCTCTCCAATCATGTAGAAGATGAGTTAAAAAGGTTGGAGTATTGGCTGACAACCCGCTACCTGTGAGATAGACAGATGGCATGTTACCTGTGAAATAGTCTGAGAACCCGCTACCTGTGAAATAGCAGATGACATGTTACCTGTGAAATAGTCTGACAACCCGCTACCTGTGAAATAAACTGACAACCTGTTATCTCTGAAAACATCATTGTATCATCTTGTCTCATTTTGTTAATTTTTGTTTTCTAACAGATATTCCACATGGGTTAGAATAGATGAAATCCAGAAGAAATTGAACATTTGCCCATTTCCTACAGACTCCTAGGTCATCTTAACAGGTGGTCAGCCTATGGACCGAGCAGCAGATTTGAGTGCCCAGAGCTTGCATTTCTTGCATGTCCTGTGTGTTATTCTATGTGAGAGTGGTGTGATATTGAAAAGTAGTCTGTAAGTAACTTGCTTGTCTTTGGATACTGTGTGTGTACCTTGTATGATTTCTAAAATTTCTCTTATAAACTGGGCATATCCTCGTTTGTTTCTGTTGATAAGAGATGGTTCTTGTGCTGCAAAGAAGTATTAATAGATGTTTTGTGTTCGCTAATTAATGAGTTGTTCATTTCCTTTGAGATATTGGGTGCAATGTTGGTGGAAAGGTGGTAAAGTACCCATTGAGTTGGAACTCTGCGTTTCGTATGGTGCATTGCTCTTGTTAGTCCAAAATATCAGAAGATTTTGAGATGAATGTGCGTGTGTCAATATCGAGAATGTTAGTTAGTTAGTCGTCGGATCATCATCAATGCAAACATGACACGCCCATAGTTGATCCGATCTCTCCTTGAGTTAAACCGCCATTACACTTCTGCTGACAGTACCGGTCCTATGCTGGTTGACCATCATTCTTCTGCGCTCTCCAAAATATTCCCTTCTATCAACACCACATTTCAATCCCCGATCTTTAATCGCGGCCATTGAAAAGGAATCATCATCCATATTAGTCTCACTCTCTAGTGCTATACATCTCTTAAGGAGTTCAAAACTTCAGCGCGATCCATTGCCCCATCCCCCTGTGCAACAATCGCGCGTAATGCCAGTTGTCCTTCCCATGTTTGGGTAGTGGAACTAAATACCTGTGCAATCCAGAATGTGCGAATTAAAATGTTTAGACTGCAGCTTGAGTATTCCACACTTTCTAGTTCGCCACTTCCCAATCGCCAGAGTTCGTGTTGTGTGAGATGATGATGATGGATAATGATAGTTGAGTAATGACTGGCGCTGACTTTTTGTTTAATGTTTGGAGACGTTGTGCTATTCCTCGACCACACTCTCTCTTCCTGATCCACCAGACGGTCAAGTGACAAGATAAATCAAGACGAATGGACATGTACCAGGATATACCAGCATAAATAACTAATTATACACCGTCGATACTAGATAGCCTTAAAAAGCCTCCCTGCACTCCTTAACAGGAAAACATGCAGTAAGGAAAGATACTAGATTATCTGACCCTCTTGCTACAGATTGACAAGACTAAAACTACGTTTTAGATAAACGTTCATTTTATCCTTTAGTTATGTTATGTTGTTTGGTTCAAAGGACATTCGCCCATGGACCGCTGGGTCAGTAACCAACCAACCATACCATGTTATGTTGTTATGTTATGTTGTTATGTTATGTTGTTATGTTATGTTGTTATGTTATGTTGTTATGTTGTGTTGTTATGTTGTGTTATATGTTGTTATGTTATGTTGTTATATTATGTTGTTATGTTATATTGTTATGCTATGTTGTTATGTTATGTTATGTTATGTTATGTTATGTTATGTTATGTTATGTTATGTTGTATGTTATGTTGTTATGTTATGTTGTTGTGTTGTTATGTTATGTTATGTTGTTATGTTATGTTGTTATGTTATGTTGTTATGTTATGTTGTTATGTTATGTTGTTGTGTTGTTATGTTATGTTATGTTGTTATGTTATGTTGTTATGTTATGATCTGGCCAGAGACATGTCATTCAACTAGCGTTGTAGAACGTCAAAGTTAACGGTGAGACAGTAAGTTCATCTACCTCACCCCAACATACACTCAGTCGTCTTGATCCGTCTTGTCACTGAGACAATGTGTGTAAGGGCGAGAGAGTGAGGCTGACGACATTCGCATCTCTCCTTCACTTTAATCCAATTTTCATCGCGCGAGTCATGGCTTTCATCATCATTTCATTAATTATCACAAAACATTCATGGAGCGATAGGCGAGTGGTCGAGTGGCAGGTCTGGATTCACTTGCAGTCTTCTTCACAAACAAGCACATAGGTGGCTCAGAACATGTGGTCGTTCTCCAATGACAATGAGACTTATCTGGAGTCCGGCAGCTGTCTTGTCGTCTGAGCAGCCATATTAAGGAAAGCACTGCACGCGTCCTTATTGAGAGGAACGGGCTAAAAAAGGTATCCTAAACATTGCCTCACGGTGACCCAAGTCATCATACCGCGGCTGGCGGGGATCCCTACTCAGCTGTAAAAGCTACAAGAAAATAAGGAAAATTAATGTGAGTCCACTCATATGTGGCGCATGAAATGTGCGTACCCTGTTGGACCGCGTGGAGGATGCACGGCCAGAAAGATGTGTCGCACTTGTAGCGAAAGAGACATCAAGATAACAAAATTGATATCGCTGCTCTCAGCAAGACACGACTGTCTGACGAGGGTGAGCTTGTGGAACAAGTCGCTGGTTATTTCTTCTTCTGGATTAGCAGGAGAAAAAACGAAGTGAAACGCTAAGCTGGATTTGGCTTTTAAATTAAATCTAGCGAGAAAGATGGTTGGATCCCAAAAGGACATTAGTGACCGGCTGATGACCGTTCACCTTCCACTTTCTAAAGAGCAACATGAAATATTCGTTAGCGTATATGCCCCGACTATGACGAGTCCCGATTTTCAGACTGAAAAGTTATATGATGACTTGAAAAAAGTCATACAGGACACCCCCCAAATCCGACAAACTCATCATCCTTGGTGACTTTAATGCATGGATGAAATAAGACTGGACGTCCTGAGATGGTGTGCCGGAGAGACATGGCATTCGAAAATGCAATAGTAATGGGCAACTACTGCTCAAAACATGCACAACACTTCACCTAATCATATCCAACACTGTCTTTCAATTACCTGACCGTAATAAGACTTCATGGATGCACCCACTATCAAAACATGCACAACACTTCACCTAATCATATCCAACACTGTCTTTCAACTACCTGACCGTAATAAGACTTCATGGATGCACCCACTATCAAAACATGCACAACACTTCACCTAATCATATCCAACACTGTCTTTCAACTACCTGACCGTAATAAGACTTCATGGATGCACCCACTATCAAAACATGCACAACACTTCACCTAATCATATCCAACACTGTCTTTCAATTACCTGACCGTAATAAGACTTCATGGATGCACCCACGATCAAAACCTTATGACATAATCGATTTGATGCCACTGTCATCGTGAGACAACGTGATAAGTAGGATGTGAGAATCATTAAACCATTTTGTGAAGACCACTGCTGGACGTACCACAGACTACTAGCCTCCAAAATGAATCACCAAACACTGCATCTTCGGCGGCCTCAAAAAATAGCAAACACTCACAACATCTCCAAATTGAAAGCTTCACTTTATAAACAGCTTCAGCATAGCTTAATGGATACTAAAATTGCACCATTGACAGTCGACTCTATAGACAGTCAAAAGATCTGGAGAAATCTCCGTGACACTATTTACAGAGCTACAGAAGAAGTTATGGGCGTTGCTGTTCGCAGTCGTCAAGACTGGTTTTGACGAAAACGATGTACAAATGAAAACTCTCCTGGACAACAAGCACAAAAAGCACAAATCCTATCTAATCTACACCAGATCAACCAATAAAAAGTCGTTGTACGAAAACTCAAAGAACGCGCAAAAAGTACTAAGGATGCACACACTCATAGTCTAGCAGCAAAGTCAAAGAGATACATTATAACGCTCATAGCACTAATATGTAGAAATTGTATTCAACGTTATAAGCAATTTATGATCTTCAGTCTTCAGGAACGTATCCTCTTCTAAGCACATATTAAAAGCATACCATCACTGACAAAGAGGAAATTTTCAAAGGCTTAGCTGTTAGCTGAACATTTTAAAAATGTACTAAACAGCCCCTGCATTATCAACAACGAAGCGATTGTGCGTATTACTTAAATACCAATGAAATTCAATATCGGAGCTCTCTTGCCTTAAGGAGGTGGAGAAGGCAATTTCATATTTGTTTGGTGGAAAAACGCAAGGTACAGACTCCATTTCAGCCGAAGTTTACACCATCAGTGGTCCTATTATTACTGCTAAACTCACATAGCTTTTCCAGGCAATGTAGAACATGGAAGCGATACCACAAGGCTTTAAGGATGATTCCGTCATACATCTTTACAAGAGAAAAGGAAATCGCCTTGCTTGCGACAACCATCGAGGGATATCCCTGCTTTCTATAGAAGGAAGATCCTGGCTAGGATCATGTTAAAGAGACTGCAAGCCCATCTTGAGACAAGTACCTCCCAAAAGAGCCAATGTGGCTTCCGACAGGGCAGAGGTGTGTTTGTTATCCACTGCGAATTTTCACTGCCATACAGCTACAGGAAAAGTGTAGCGAATAGAACATGGTCTCTAGGCCACATCTTCGACCAAACTAAGGCATTTGACACTGTCAGTACTATCGAAGACCATGACCAAATTTGGATGTATCGGAAAATTCACCAACATGTTTCTCCTGTTTCATGATGGTATGACAGCATGTGTGCAAGATGACGGCGCACACTCAACCCCGTTTCCAGTAACTAACGGTGTCAAACAATGTTGCGTCCTGGCCCCGACGCGCTTCAGCATGGCTCTGCCATGTTAAATGATGTCTTCCGGATTAAAAGTACAGGAATTTGCTTTCCCTATCGAGCTAATGGATGGCTATTCAATTTTAGTAGATTGAAGGACAGGATGAAAACTGGCATTGTTCGCGACTTCTTGCTCACCCACGTTTGTGCACTAAACGCTATCAGACTGAAAGACATGCAGGACAGCATGGAGCTCTTTCTTTGGCCTGTGGTGCGTTTGGTCTCACCATCAACACCGCGAAGACATTAGTAATGTATCAAACAGCGCCAGGTGTCCCCTACGCAAAACCTGTATTCACAGTAAAGGAACAAAAATACTGTCAATAAGTTTGCATGTCTCGCCAGCACCCTATCGCAAACTGTGTGTAATAATGGACGAGAATGCTGCCTTGCGTATTGCTCTCGTTAGTGCAGTATTCGGGAGCCTTTGAACAGCGTCTAGATCTGGCGTGTTCTCTGTTTTACAACTAAGTTGGACGTCCGCCGCGCAGTGGTTCTACCAACACTGATTTATGTTGCGTCGTCATCCTGGACTGTCTATGCGAGACACACTAGATAGCTTAATTCTGTCCACATTCGATGCATAAGAGACCTCATGGGAGTACGTTGGCAGGATCGAGTACCAGACACTGAAATCCTTCAAAAGTTCCGTATGAAAAGTATATATGCCATGCTGACTAGGTCCCAACGTCGTTGGACTAACCACATCGTCTGTATGCCAGACAATCGTCTTTCAAAGAGGTTATACTATGAGGAGCTGTGCGATGGTAAACGTTCAATCAGATGGCAAAAAAAAAGCTTCAAGGATCACCTAAGAAACTCTCTCAAGCACTGCAGCATTGATCCTAGCAACTGGGAAACTACAGCCCTTGATCTCTCAGCGTGGCACACCCAGATCACGTCTGTCATCACTAAATTTCACAAAGAAAGAACACTGCGGGAAATTTACAGGCGACAGAAGCGGAATGATAAATCCGAAGACTCGCACACCCTGAAACCTCTACACTCCTGCATGTACTGCAATAGAACTTTCCTGGCACGAATCGGACACATCGGGCATCTACTAACTCACAAACACAATTAGACAATCTCAAATGTTTTGTTCATCAAATTTATTGTTTTTCATTGCATGCTCATTTTTGCTTACGAAGGAGGAACAACATCATCATCATGTTATGAATATATATATATTTATATGTAGTTGGTAGTTTTAGATAACTGTAACAGGGATCTTGATATGGACAACTTCTGATTAGTCGGTCGGGAGAACTATTCTTACAATATCATATAATCGATATATTAGAATATATTCTGTGTTTTCGTCTGACGCTAGGCGTTTACTTGCCACTAGAAACACCAGCTGTCACCCAGCTATTATTTATGTAATAAAACTGTTACGAGATACTTTTATCGATATTATTTCTGATCTATGTATTATCTGTTCCCAGGTGAATGATGATTGCGTGTTCATACTTGCCGTTAAGCGTAGGGATGGGAGCTTAAGCTATAGTTCCAAGTCCAGATGTATCGCCGTTGTTGCATTTAGTCAATGTTTGTTCAATGCTATCTTGATGTTTTCTATCCACCGTTTTCTTGGTCTACCTTTGACTTCACGCCATGTTAATATTTTGTTATATGTTCTTATTAGTATTTGGTTTGGGTTCATTCTCATAAGGTGACCGAACCATTTTACTTGCTATCTTTCAATATGTTCAATACATGATATCATATCAACTCTTTCACTAATTTCTTCATTTCTTATTGTATCTAGTATCCATTGCAACTTTTGTCAGACACGTTAATTTCACATGTAACGATTTTTCTGTGTTGCGATGCTGTTAAAGACCATGTTTGACATTGGTAGCGGAGTGGTGATATAAAAATTGTAGATATTATATGTTTAAAAAATTTCTTTCTTGATATTTAGGTTAAGAAGTAATGGTGAATATTGGTAGGTCACTCTGTTTGCTTTCTGGCACCTTGTTTCTAGATATTAAAATTATTTGGCGTGTTTCACTTTGGTGTTATCTATTGCTATATCCATTGATGTTGCAGACTTGCTAATTTTTATAACTTCTGTTTTTGCTCGTTAATTTTCATGTTGTACTTCTGACATGCTAATATTTCTGACATACATTGATGTGATTTTGTGCAATGTAGATAGTCGTCATGATGTTTGGATTTCTGCCATTTATATAAACATTTTTTGTTTCTGTTGTACAATTTGGTGTATCTCCACACTTCACCATGATGTTTTATTGTCTTTCTTTGGATGTCATGTACCGCATATGTTTTGTAAATGTTTCTGGTCTGTGTATGGTGTAATATAGAGATAATATATGATGATTTTAAAATAAAAATAGATATTTTCCTCATCCGTAAGAATAAACGAGGAATACGATGATCCTTATCCTTATTTTTGTTACGGTTATACCAGACATAAATATGTATACGTGTTGCGAAAATAAGTCAATAAAACAACCCAACAACGAGACACAGTGACAAGCGAATAATGAACCTTTATCAGCACAAAGAACACCAGTAAATAAATCTTACATAGAGACACACATGTTGGTGGTGATAGGCAGGACAAAAGATAATAGATGGCTCTGTTGTAGTGACGAGACGATGGATAAAGCAACGATCTGAAAACACGACAGGGGAAAAGAAAGTGTGAGAGGAAGATGAAAGTGGTAAGTAAGTGCACAGAAACAGTAGAAATAGATAAGATGTAATGAAACTTTAACAAAAAATTGTAAATAACTTTGCTCGATAATAGTTGGCGGTGAAAAAGAGTGGGGGCTAGAGACAGAAAGTTAAATTATAAATTATGGCTTGTTGCCAAACAATTTCAATGGCGCAGAGGCCAGAAGACCATCCGCGGGCTATAAGACGCAATAAAATTTGAGTGGACCATGCTGTTGTCCTAATGAGCATGACGACGATGATGATGATGAATCAATCCATTTCGCTGTGAGCAAGAATCCCTTGACATCCCATATTCCTTCTGGCGAATAGACAGTTTTTCCTCAGCTGTGGCACAGTTGTGTAAATTGTGCTGTGTATAGTTGTAAGAAATGGTAGTAGTTCTTGTCAGATGTCTGTTAGTTTTGGTACTGCAGTAGTAAGTGTTCGATAGTTTCCTCTTGTATGTTACAGTGTCTACAATTTGGTTCGTGTAATGAATGTATTCTGTTCAGGTGTCTTTTAACATGATCTTAGTTGGAATGTGAGACTGGTTTGTCCACATTTAAGTTTTCTCAGAGAGTCTACTGGGTTGGGTTTCTGTTGGTGATCACATAGTGAGCGTCCAGTCTTTGAGCCGGTCCACTAATGTAGCCATTTATGCATGTAGTTGTTTCCTATGATTGGTTTGCATGTTTCTTAGGATTGGTTTGCATGATTTCGGGAGATTTTTGGCGAAAACTGGGGGGGGGGCAGCACCTTACTTAGCTAGTTTCTCAGCTGTTTCGTTCCCAGGGGCTCTGGCATGACCATGTAATCATTTGAGGGTGACTTCCGTGCCATGTGACGTTGATAACTGGTGTATTTGTCTGTTGATATTGCAACCAGGAGGTTTTTTTTGTTGTTTCCTGGGCGTCGAGTGCTGATTGTGAGTCGAAAACTAAAAATATCTTCAGGTGAAGTAAGTCCATTCTCAAAGTACACAATAATTCGATTCAGAACTTTCTAGATTGCAATGATCTCTGTTGTGAAGTTAAAGCAGATATCTCTGTTGTGAAGTTAAAGCAGATATCTCTGTTGTGTAGCTAGAGGAGATATCTCTGTTGTGTAGCTAGAGCAGATATCTCTGTTGTGTAGCTAGAGCAGATATCTCTGTTGTGTAGCTAGAGCAGATATCTCTGTTGTGTAGCTAGAGCAGATATCTCTGTTGTGTAACTAGAGCACATATCTCTGTTGTGTAGCTAGAGCAGATATCTCCGCATGGGACAAACAATTTTGGGTAGTCTTCTGGGTCTGTGTTTGGTTATTTTATCACATCTCCATATCCAGCATTTGTGGTAGCGTTTTGTGCATATCCATCTGTGTATACATGGATTATTTCTGATGGATATGTATGGATTGCTTCTAGGGTAATAGTTTTCCGGAATGGGGTTATAGTGTTCTTATTTGCCGAGGGGTCAGAGAGTTGTTCTACGACCTCTTCTCTTACTCAATGTCCGTAACATATACATTCTTCCTTCCGCTGCTACTCTCCTTAGATATGCACTCACTGATACAGTACCTGTAGGAGTAGAAATAGATGTAGTAGTAGTAGTATAAATAGTAGTAATCAAAGCAGCAGTAGTAGTATTAGTAGTAGAAGTTATAGTAGTAATCAAAGTAGCAGTAGTAGTATTAGTAGTAGTATTTATAGTTGTAATCAAAGTAGCAGTAGTAGTATTAGTAGTAGTAGTTATAGTAGTAATCAAAGTAGCAGTAGTAGTATTAGTAGTAGTAGTTATAGTAGTAATCAAAGTAGCAGCAATAGTATTAGTAATAGTATTAGTAGTAGTAGTAAAAGTAGCATTAATATTATTAGTAGTAGTATTTATAGTAGTAATTAAAGTAGCAGTTATAATATTAGTAACAGTATTTGTAGTACTAATAAAAGTAGCAGTAGTACTATTAGTAGTATTTGTAGTAGTATTAGTAGTAGTAGTAGTAGTAAAAGTAGCATTAGTAGTAGTAGTAGTAGTAGTTGTATAAGTAGCAGTAGTAGTATTAGTAGTAGTAGTAAAAGTAACAGTATTAGTATTAGTAGTAGTATTAGTATTAGTATTAGTATTAGTAGTTGAATCAATAGTAGTAGTATTAGTATTAGTATTAGTAGTTGAATTAATAGTAGTAGTAGTAGTAAAAGTATCATTAGTAGTAGTATTAGTAGTGGTAGTAGTAGTAAAAGTAGTAGTATAAGTATTAGTATTAGTATTAGCAGTAGTAGTAGTAGTAGTACAAATTGTACTAGTAATAGTAGTAGTAGTAACATCCGCAGAAGAAGAAATCATGTCTCTATTGTAGAGCGATATAATCATGTGCCTCCTCAATTCAACATAAAAATTATGTTCCTGCTGAGAGAGAAAGAAATTGTGTTCCTGCTGGAGAGAAAGAAATTATGTTCCTGCTGGTGAGAAAGAAATTGTCCCTGCTAGAGAGAAATTGGGTTCCTGATGGAAGAGAGAGAAACTAGGTTCCTGGTGGAAGAGAGATAAATATTAGGTTGCTGCTGGAAAGATTCATTGCTTTTCTGCTGAAGAGAGAGAAATTACGATCCTGCTGGAGAGAAAATATGTTCCTGCTGGAGAGACATTCGGTTCCTGCTGCAGAAAGAGAGATAGAGAGATTCGGTTTTTGCTGTAGAGAGAGAAATTAGATTCCTTCTTGAGAGAGACAACATATGTTCCTGCTGGAGAGAGATAAATTGGGTTCCTGCTAGAGATAAATTAGGTTCCTACTGGAGACAGAGAGAAATAATTTTCCTGCTGGAAAACAAATCGTGATCCGTCTGAACAGAAATAGAAATTAGGTTCCTGCTGAAGAGAGATAGAAATGAGGCTCCTGCTGTAGAGAGAGAGAGAGAGAGAGAGAGAGAGAGAAATGAGGTTCCTTCTGTAGAGAGAGAAATTATGTTCCTGCTGGAGATAACATGAAGCATCCTCATGTCTAAAGACTGCAGAATGGAATCTTCATGCCTGTCAACTCTAGCAAGAAGAGAGGGAGAAAATATAACATACTGAGACGGCACTACTTCCAGACTTGAGGGGTTCCATGGATGATCTAAAGCGGATAAACAACGGATGATCACACAATTCATTGAAACTGTTGACGCTTTAACCTGATATCTCACTGAAGCTATTGACGCTGTAACCTGATATCTGACTGAAGCTATTGACGCTGTAACATGATATCTGACTGAAGCTAGTGGCGCTGTAACATGATATCTGAATGAAACTATTGACGCTGTAACCTGATATCTGACTGAAGCTATTGTTGTTGTAACCTGATATCTGACTGAAGCTAGTGGCGCTGTAACATGATATCTGAATGAAACTATTGACGCTGTAACCTGATATCTGACTGAAGCTATTGTTGTTGTAACCTGATATCTGACTGAAGCTAGTGGCGCTGTAACCCAATATCTTACTGAAGCTATTGACGCTGTAACCTGATATCTAAATGTAGCTATTGACGCTGTAACCTGATATCTGAAAGAAGCTATTGACGCTGTAACCCAATATCTTACTGAAGCTATTGACGCTGTAACCTGATATCTGACTGAAGCTATTGA
Source organism: Meghimatium bilineatum (assembly GCA_034231615.1). Classification (NCBI taxonomy): domain Eukaryota; kingdom Metazoa; phylum Mollusca; class Gastropoda; order Stylommatophora; family Philomycidae; genus Meghimatium; species Meghimatium bilineatum. Next base: position 17,797,755 of record CM067302.1, read on the forward strand.
CCCTGTAACCTGATATCTAAATGTAGCTATTGACGCTGTAACCTGATATCTGACTGAAGCTATTGACGCTGTAACCTGATATCTGAAAGAAGCTATTGAAGCTGTAACCCAATATCTTACTGAAGCTATTGACGCTGTAACCCGATATCTGACTGAAGCTATTGACGCTGTAACCTGATATCTGACTGAAGCTATTGGCTCTGTAACCTGATATCTGACTGAAGCTATTGGCTCTGTAACCTGATATCTGACTGAAGCTATTGGCGCTGTAACCTGATATCTGATTGAAGAACGAAGAAGAAGAAGAAGAATCCTCCAGTCTAGATAAAATCCTGACAATTTATCTATAATATTCCTAATTTAGAGACAAAAAAGAATGAATGAAAGTTACTGTTAGATTGAAAAATAATCATGTTTTCTTTTAGTGTAAAATATATCTTGTTCCTGGTACAATGAAAGAAATCAAGTTCCTTGTTAGAATTGAAATAATCATGTTTCTGTTAGAATCAAAGAAATCATGTTCCCCTTTAGAATGAAAGAAATCGCGCTACTTTTTGAATTTACGAAATCATATTTAATGTTAGCATGAAAAGAAATCATGTCCCACGAGGAACAATAAAGAATGAATTAAAATCTTTCACACCAAGATCTTCGTCATCTACCATCTGGTAAAGTCCCAGATGTTAAGAAAAGTTACAGCAGTAGAAAATATATCGAATTGAAATAACAATATCTCATTTAACACGAGAACAATCTATGGTTCAAAACATGAAAAACTTTATTTGAACACACAATAATTTTCCACACATGAACACCAGAACTGCACTATGTTAAACAATCATCATACCATCACTTCGCTACCAATGTCAAACGTGGACTTTAACAACAGTAGCACAAATGAAAACTTGATACAATAGAAATAACTTGTCTATGTAGAATTCTCGGAGTAACAATAAAAGACAGAATCAAAAATTAAAAAATACAGCAGAAGACTAACAAACACAATGCCAATCCTGGATTACATCAGAAGACACCAGATTAAGTGGTTCTCACATGCCTCCAGACTACCATCAGATAGTGGCCCTCTTAAAGTAATACTATACAGACACGATTGATACAAAGCCAGGGGCAGACCATGCAACATATGGATTAAAGAAATTTAAAAGAAATCTACGTAAACAAACATATATTAAATCTACGTAAACAAACATATATTAAATCTACGTAAACAAACATATATTAAATCTACGTAAACAAACATATATTAAAAACACACAAATGTTGTCTCAAGAGAACTCCTACCCCTGACGCTACAAGTCATACAGGGGTATACACGAAAAGAAAACATGAATTTCCCAGAGTTAAAATATTATCAGCAGCTAGATTATGCTGTATTTTCATATCTCGAATGATGTTTGTCTTTAGCATGAATATTCTTAGAGGGCGTGTATTTTCTTTTTTTTAAAGCTGTCACAACTGCGTGGTTCGGGTTACATAGATGCATAGTGGCAGCATATGGATTACTTGTCCTTGTTGGTGCCACGTCCTGTACAGGGTGCATTTTCTAAAATATACCCTCCGACTGTTAAAAAAAGTTCTTACCCGGATTCGAATCTAGGACCTCCCTTTTGAGATGAACGTTCTAGAACAGGGGTTCTCAACTATTTTTAGACGACGAGCACTGCACACACGTAATCATGACTGCTCGCTAGCACCGACCACATGTAATCATTAATGATTACGAAAACGTTTAACTTGAATGGTGCGAGCAGATGTCCTGATGAGAGAACTAATGTGGTCGCAAATGCCAGGTTGGGAACTCCTACTCTATCCTCTCAGCCACGTCTCACACTCATGAACTAATGTTAGTGACACATAATATATGTCCAGAGACCCTGGGTTTGATACCGAGCCATGACGCCTTGAAAAAAAACAACGATTCCCTTTCTACCCCGCAGACATCCAGTATTCTACAAGATTCATGTCTGATATTAAATATATCAACCTCAATGTGTCTTCAATCGTTGAGCCTGCATCTAGCAGATGTTCGTGAAGCTGTCTTACTACGTATTGTGTAGTCGTTGTCACATTCCTAACTAGTCTGTTCTCTTATTATCCCCGCATGTCTAGGATGTAGGCGCCACAGACCTGCTTCTTGTAAGAGGGAGTCCACTGCGTGGTTGCTCTATACAGTTTATTAAGTAGTTTTTGTAAGTCTGTTGGTTTTCAAAGTCTGGATAGCTTGAAGCACTGACCTTGCATCAGTCAGGAATACCACAGTATGAAAGCCAGGTTGGAGTTCAGCAGTTATTCAATTTCCTCTCTAATTGCCTGGATTTCTGCATCATACTTATTGCAATATTTCCCTGTTGGTGTTCTGATCGTATCTCTAAGCTTGTGTGGATATTCTATATATACATCTGCACCTTCATTCATCACTTAATTCTGTGCTGACCCATCTGTGTATTCTTTGACTAATATGACTTGTGGATATTCATTGTCTAGGAAACAGGATGCCTGTCCTTCATTGCATGCTGTTCTGTTCGTCCTCGTTTAGCATTCATTTCCCGTGGGTCTGAATGTATATTGGTATTTCATGCCTTTCACTCCAAGGCTTTGTTCAGACCGTAAGGGGTTGTCAACTTTAGGTAGGTCTGTAAGTTGTCTACGCAGTCGTTTAGCTTGGTGGATAAAGCTACTTTTTTCGGAAGCCTCATTGCTAGATTTTGGAATCTTTCCTTCATTGGATGACTTGGCATACACTGAAACTTTCTGCTTGTGTTAGTACGTTTGTGTCTCTGCGTTCGCAAAGTACTTGCATTCTGCCCATTTTCTGCATCTCTATTATGAGTGTTGATTTCATTACGCCGAACATTATCCTAAACGGTTTTTTTTGCACTTTATCTAGATCTTGTGATGTGGTGTTTAATACAGTACACCACGCAGCTTAACCATATTCCAGGTGTGATCATATAAACGTATTAAGCTGGTAAACTTTACGAAGTATATTCCAACTGGCTCCCCATGTGGTTTAACTTAGTTTTCTCAGGAGCTAACTTCCTCCTGGCTTTTGTTGTTCCTCTATTTATGTGTTGCTTCTATGTCAGCTTCTCGTCAAAAGTAACTCCGAGGTATGTGGTTTGTTTGTCTTATTTAAAAAGCTATCCAAATAACTTGATAACACATACTTTTTGTTTTGGTGAGAGGGTAAAGTGTAAAAAATGCAACGCTGACACACAGTGCATTTGCCCATTAGGTTAGGGCATCGATAGCTCTATGTATGTGTTTAGTGGCAACTGTTGCATGTTATTCCGTGCACCAGATCACCAGGTCTTCACCATAGATTGCCACTTTGACCCCGTGTGGTAGTTCAGCAACTAGGTCATTGATGTAATCGACGAAAAGTGTGGGTGACAGGACTCCTCCCAGGGGACTCCATGACGCAGTAGGACTTTCTTTCACTTCCGACCATCCAAATATACCCTGACTCTTCTATTATGGTAATATGAGTTAGCCCTGCAATTTTGCAATATATTTAGAGTCCTTCTTTCCAAACCTTATCAAATGATTTTCTGAGGTCTATTCATGGTGCTAGTACCCGTTTCTTTTCTTGGAAGCCTCAAGGTAGCTTGCTTTTTGTGATACCAGAGGATTTTGACTTTTAAAGTAGCACTGCATCTTAATATTGATAACGCGTTCCATAGTTGTGCATAGACAGCTTGTGAGTCTGATGGGCCTGTAATTGGAGACTGTATTGCCATATTTTCCTGATTTGAGGAGTGGTATCATCACGTGATCAACATGGCGGTGGATGAAAGTGAAAATGTCTTTATCCGCTAACTTGCGAATGTTTAAGAAAGAAAAAATGTCATCTAAAGCTGTTTCCTGTGCCATTGTGATATCTGTCGCTAACATAACGGAACATGTCATCTTCTACCTACGATATCGCAATAACTTTTGTTTATGTGCGATTTTTGTGTTTGTGTGTGGGTTGTGAAATGACTCCGATTGTTAGTGTAACACAATGGTTCAAAAAATAGTGATCGGCGATGGTCTTCATTGTGTACTCCGGACAGATGGAGTTCATTAGTTTCGGAAAGGTAATTTATCTAAGAGAAGGCCACTCTAAAATAAAACGACTGCTGCCTTGTAGATCAGGCTATTTTTTTTTAGCCAAGGGCTAGTGGAGAATATTATAAACAAATCGGCAAAAGCCAGTGGGAAACAGTGCTGTATTATCCCTAGATTACATTATGTTTTGTCACGGCTCATATAACATGCCATTTCCCACAAGCAGGTCTATCAAATGCAAGTCAATAAAGATTGTAACATGGAACATTCGAACATTGACATAATGAGGAAAATTAGATAATATAAACCAGGAAATGAGCAGAATGAATATCAACATACTAGATATAACTGAGATGAGATGGTTGGGAGCAGGTAGCGTAGTATCAAAAGAGCTTAGAATAATACATTCAGGAGGAGATCAACATAGGAACGGCGAGGGAATAATATTGGGTAAACAAAGGGCGATATCTGTTATCGGAATCTGGAATATATCAGACATTGTTCTATTAGTAAAACTACAGGAGCAGACTATTAATATAAATATCACCCAAGTTTATGCATCAACAGATAGTACAGTAGAGGACATACAACAATTCAACACAGATTTGAACACATCTATGAAACAGTGTAACCAACACAAAGTAAATATTGTCATTCAAGAACAATTGCTAGTTGGTTGATTGGTTGCTGTTCCAGCGGTCCACGGGATCATGCCCTTTGACCCAATGCCATTAAATGGCTTTATATTCCTGGGAAGTCTATGGATTTTTGTCCCACCCTGGACAAGAGCCAGAGAATAACTATCAGACCTCCAGGAAGTTAGGTTTCAACATATGCACTGCTCTGCGTCACTGTAGCCAAGATAGAGTTCACTGTGCTTATTCCCCGCCACCAATTGACTGCTGGTTATGCCGAACTTCTCTATTGCTCCAAGCATGCAACCAAATGTTCACTTCAAAAGGATTGCCACGTCCTGAGTCACTGTGTCTCTATGATGGGTCTCAGCCATAAGGAAAAAAAACAGTAGTTTGTCTAGTGGGCTATTGGTGAGACCCACAGACGCAACCACAAGCGTAAAGAGAAATTACTAGATGGACTAGTACTGTCGCACGGTAGAAGTTCACCAACCGAGCTTATTGACAACACTAGAGACAAAGAGTCGTGGAGAAACATGATTGATTGATAATTATTTCTTCCCCACATGCCTACGAACATTAACTGTGGTGCAGCCTGTGTTGAAGATACGCAGTAGCTTTGCTCTAGCTGTAGATCCCAGGTTTTTAATCATTTCTTTTGACACTACTGTGGACGTTTTCATTTTAAATTTGAATATTGCAAGATCCGGAGTCTTTATAAACATCTTTTTATAATCTGGCACAATGAGTCAGTATCCAGAATAAGCGAATTGGGCGTGAGGATAGTCGTGCACCGCAGACAAAAATAACACACGTTTCAAAATCATAAAATTGAATCAAAATAGAGCCGGAATCATTATCCATTATACCATGAGATATAAAATATTATTAAAATATAATTTAACAATACATTCCTAATATAATACTAATATAATATACAACAAAGAAAGAACTGATAATAGAGAGACATGGCCACATTTTACTATTGTTTCAGAATGACACACCTACAACCATGAAGGGATATGGGTTTGATGATAATGATGGTACCCTGAGAGATTAACTGAAGCGGAGATCTGAGCATTTATGTGCATGATCTGTGTGCGAAGACGATAATCAACAGATCTAACTGACTTAGTAGAATCTCATATATCCAAATTAACGTGAAAATGTTAGAAGCGTAGAAGATTGACTTTACTGTATTCGGATCTTATCGTACATACATCACCAGTCTCAACTAGGAGACTGCTAATGTCGATGTTCATAATAAATAATTTCAAACGGTAATCTTCAGCGACATCCACGTCGCGATATATCCAACATAGATTCCGATCTTAGGTTGCAAGATTCAAGCCTTGACAAGTGGGTTCAATCCCACAGTTAACAAACAAACCAACAACAATCTAATGAAATGGGCTTGTTAATAAGATGTTACGATCTGTGATCGAATCAACGACCTCTTGAGCACACAGCGAATTGTTTAGCCACTAAAGAATGTGAGAACCGCTACTTTCTAATTGTACCAAAACAAAACCAAAAACATTGCGATAAGTCATTGTTGCATATAAATAGCCAAATTAACATCTCTACAAAAGTACAAAAGACCTTCTCTGAGACAGTGAACTTCGAATACTCCAGTAACGTTGTTCCTGAGTAGAGGTAAGTCGGTAGAAGTAAGACGTTGTTCCTGAGTAGAGGTTAGACGGTAGAAGTAAGACGTTGCATAATGTCTCCGGTAATTTTAAATATATACTCGAGATCACATCATACAGTAGACCCTACATGATTACATCAATTCTATATCAATCGAAGATCGTCTATTTGCAATCTGCGCCTTGCTGATGGTAACTTTCTTATAGCTAGGTTATAGCAAGAAATACAAGTGTTAACATCCAGGTTGGAAATAGTTGCTAGCAGGTAGGGAATGGAAATCAACACAGACAAGAGCAAGGTCTTTGTTAACAGCAGAGACACAGAAACACATACCAACATAATGATGAATAGGTACTCACTTTAAAGCGGAATTCGTTCAACTATCTTGGATCTAGAATATGCAGCGATGGAAAATACAAAGTAGAATCAAAGTTAAGTTTAGAGATGGCTTTAGCTTCTATGTCAAGGCTAAACTTAATTTGGAAAGCAACTTCGAGAGTTCGAATAAAAGTCAAATTGTATAACTTGCAAGTAGTTTCTACTGTGATGTATGGTTGTGAGAGTTGGACACTCACTGCGGACATGGAGAGACGATTACAGGCTTTCAATACAAATGTTACAGACGAACTCTATGAATTTCTTAAAGATCGCATAGACAAATGTGTACGCAAGAAATAAACTAGTGTTGTATATCGGTCAACAAGAACCATTGCTTTCAATAGTGAAACGAGGAAAACTTGCAAGGTTTGGACATGTATGCAGACATAATTCATTGTCTAAAATGTGTTGTTGTTCGTCCATCACATGATGATGATGACCATTTGTTACATCCACTTTTGAAAATTCAATTTTATCTATGTCCTTGATTATGGGTTCGTAGATGGCTAATGAGCCCTATTCAAGCTGTAAATGTCCTTGGACAGTTCGGACATGGAATGACGACTGTAGACGGATCTTGGTCTATCCGTTACTTTCTAGCTGCTCTCTGCTGTTGAGCTGCTGCATTTCTCTTCTTTTCACAAGATGATGCGCTCTCTTTTATTTTAGAACGCCATGTAGATCTATTTTGTGCAAGTTCTTCCCATGTATCGTGGTCTATTTCAAAGGCGTTCAGTGAGTTTTTTAACGAGTGCTTGTAGCATTGTCTAAAATAATACTGTAGGGAACCGTGTAATGTGGAAGAAGCAGAGGAGGACAAATGAAAGCATGGATAGGGAACATCAAGGACTGCACAAGACAAGATTTGTCCTCACTAATCCGCATCGTTGAATGGTAGAAATAGCTAAAGTACTGTACGTTGATGCATGTGTTACCTTTATGTGCCTAACGAGGTACGTGGTTATATATGGACACACACACCAGTAGGTACTTAGGAATACAATGAAATGGAGATCACATTCACTCAAAGGGAGATCGGATACACTCAAAGAGATATCGGATACACTCAAAGAGATATCGGATACACTAAGAAGGAGATAGGATACACTAAAAGGTAGATCGAATCCTATATTGACATCTCATGAGTGCAATAATGATGATCTGATGCTAACACATCAACATCAGATGCCGCGCAGACTGGTATTAGCTACCATAGAGCTCAACAACTCTCTAATTTCAGTTTCTTTTATCGGGAACTTTGATGTCACGATGCCAGACAATTAGATTTTTCACACTGTCGCCCTCGATTGCAGTTGCCTTCCATTTTCCTGTTGTAACTATGTTCTGCAGACCGCCCTTTCTCGTAAAGTCACAATGACTTTCTTCTATGGAGAATAATGGGATGTCTTCTCGATGTTATCCATATGAGGGTCACACATATTTGCATCTTCTGTCTTTTGACATATGACTAAATAGAAATATTTTGATACTTCGCAGGGGACATTTTTCGGTTCTGTGGCAGAGAGCTACATAGATAGGGAGTCCCAGATTCTCAGCGTACGAGGTTCAATTCAGATATTTGTGCATCTGGACCGTTAAGAAAGCAATGTCAAACTTCGTTATGTAAAATATAAATAATCAAGCTGTCAGAGGTAAATCTCCAATTCACTCCAAATCACAGTGATGTGATTCCATCTCAGTAAATTTGTCAGGACCCCAACTCTCAGTGATGAGGCGCAAACCTTCAGTTAGGTGATTCCAAATGTCAGTGATGTGACTCCAAATCTCAATTGTGTGATTCCAATTCTTAATATTAAATAATGTTTGAAGAAGAAAGAAGAAGTCCCTTACTCAGAGATGTCGGCCTGTATGCAGACGGAAGATATGATTGCCCCACTTTTCATACATGCTTTCAATCACATGAAAGTCTGCACATGTGGTGGCATAAATGTTGACCATTGTTGACCAATGTTAGTCACTGTTAACCAATGCTGGCCACTGTTGACCACACAGTCAGTATGTCTTTAATATATTATTGAGTACGTATTAAACATACCAACAGTTTGCAGTTGTACTTTCTATAAGAATATCGTCTTCATCGTGTATACTCTAAGTGTCTCTCTGTCCCGGGCAAGCAGTCCGGAATTAGCATTAGTCATGTTCATACATTTGTTGATGTTACTAGTTTATCGTTTTCTTGGTCTTCTACCTCTTCTTTACCTTGACACTCTGACCTCCACAATGAGACTTTTGAGACCATCATGTTTGTTCAAATGTCCAAACTACTGTAGCTTTTTCTGATAATCATTAGGTAATATTAGTCAATGAATCGAGTGACATTATATCAATCAAACAATAAATTAAGTGTCATTCCGACTGGCGTAGGTTATCACGCTTCTCTCAACTATCTCTCTCTCTTTTCTGTTGTTGTTAATAAGTTCAGTTGGTGACTTCTTATTGTGTCGCAGTGACAACACATCCAGAAAATCTTTCTCTTTGTCTTCCTCTGTATCTTCTCCCTTTGATCTTTCTTATGGTTATTAAATGTTCAAGTTTTACTTTTCTAATCATATGCCCTAAATATCTGGATTGTCAGCTTTTAATTTTCACTATACTTTGTTGTTTTACTCAGTATCTCTGAGAACTTCTACATTAGTTTTCTTGTCTGTCCATCGAATTTTCATCATTCTTCTTAAAAACCACATCTATATTATTTAATTTGCAATTTAAACTATCGTAAATTTCATCGGAATTCAGACAATTCATTGCATTTATAAATACCAACAGCTCCTGTCAACCACAGTCCAACTATCAAGATGATTAAAGTAGCTATTGCTCTCTTGGCGCTTCTTGTTACCATCAACGCCGTGTCAGCATTAGCTCAGGTAAGACGACATGTCCAGTTTGTTTTTCTGTGTTTAGTCTCAATTTGTAAGATCATGTAATAGATAGAGCATGCAGCCTTTATCACAAAGTTATTCAATCCCCTCCATGTAACACCTGAACTGGTAAAATGCAGTATTGACAGTTTTTTTTAATGTAATAGATACTTCAACAAGAATACATTATCAGCAAGTGCCGTCTTCCCAAAGAATTTTAGCTGCGACGGACTTTCAAAATTCTTTCTATTGCTTTGGTGGCCCACTCTGCTAAACTTTAACATGCCCGTCACGTGATATTTGTTTCTCTCCTACATGTATCTCTGCCTACGTCTTGTTCGCCTTCCCTCAAGTTTACCATCAAGTGAGGTCTTCAACAAGCTACCATACGTGTTAATATGCTCAAAATACTTTATTTGTCTGATCTTTATTTGCTTTACTATTTGTTTTCATACAAAGTGTTGCCAGGGAGTTTGTGTTTGTTTTCCTCTCTATCCATGATGTTGTCCCTATTCTTCTATATATCTACATCTCAAAGGCATAAATTATGTCTTTAAATTGCACGTTCAGTGTCCATGTTTCTGAGCCATACATTATACAACCATAGATGTAACGCTTTATAATTCTCAGTTTTAGCTAGTTTGTAATTTGTTTAGATTTATTGAACATCCTTTAAGAATATCAACACCTTTAAATGTTAATTTCTACTTTAGAAATAAGTTTCACTAATTTCATTTAGAAATCAATTTTATTAGTTAATTTTTTTGTTTTTTCAAATATCGATTTCATTAATTAACTTTTTCATATTCGTTGCAAAAATTTCAAAAAATTTAGATTTTCAGTTCATTTTCGAAGAAACGAATTTATTGATTTACTTCGTTTTTGTGAAATCTATTCAAATACTTTATCTTCAACAAAACGAGTTTGTCCGTCTCCACTCACATACAGTTATTTGTTCTTCTTTACGAAATGTAGATAATTAGTTTAGTTCTAAGAGATGGAATTCATTTCTTCATCATCACAAGAGTACATGATATGTTGCATCATCATCATGTGATCATGTATGATGTATCACGTCAGGTTACATTCAATAAAATAAATAAATTCCCTCATGTCATCTTTCCTTCATTATTCACGTTGTTTCATCTATGTATATTCAAGTTAGTTCACTTTCACGTTTGTTCATCTATGTATATTCAAGTTAGTTCACTTTCACGTTTGTTCATCTATGTATATTCAAGCTAGTTCACTTTCATGTTTGTTCATCTATGTATATTCAAGTTAGTTCACTTTCACGTTTGTTCATCTATGTATATTCAAGCTAGTTCACTTTCAATAAAATAACGAATCTTCCTGATTTGATCAAGATAGTATAACTTTAACCGAACATCTTACCATCCTTGTATGATTATCTTCATAGTTATGATTACTAGATTACCTTCAATAAAAGAACGTAGCCACCTGCTGTTCTAAATTTAGTTTACCTTCAATTAAAACCAAAAAAAATTTCAAGAAAGTTTACTTTCAATAGAAGAGATGACGTCCGTGATGTTATCAAGATATTTTCAATTCAACAGACAGATTCCCTTTTTTTGTATGATCATGTTATTTTACTTTCAATAGAAAAGTCTTCCACCCTGACGTGATCAAGATAGAATATGTTCAATAGAAAATTTTTGCACCTTGACGTGATAAAAATAGAATATGTTCAATAGAAAGTTTTTCCACCCTGACGTGATTAAGATAGAATATGTTCAATAGAAAAGTTTTCAACCCTGACGTGATCAAGATAGAATATGTTCAATAGAAAAGTTTTCAACCCTGACTTGATCAAGATAGAATATGTTCAATAGAAAAGTTTTCAACCCTGACTTGATCAAGATAGAATATGATCAATAGAACAAAAATCAAAGCCATATTTCTTTTCTACTTCTTCGGCGATCATCACTCTGTCAGATTGTGCCTCCAGATACTGTAACATTGATCATCACTCAGTCCTGTTTGTGACTCCGGATACTGTAATATTGATCCTAATTCATTAAGGTTGTGACTCCAGATACTGTAATATTGATCCTAATTCATTCAGGTTGTGACTCCAGATACTGTAATATTGATCCTAATTCATTAAGGTTGTGACTCCAGATACTGTAATATTGATCCTAATTCATTCAGGTTGTGACTCCAGATACTGTAATATTGATCATACTTCATTCAGTTTGTGACCCCAGATACTGTAATATTGATCCTCTTCAGTCAGGTTGTGACTCCGGATATTGTAATATTGATCTTCACTCAGTCAGGTTGTGACTCCGGATATTGTAATATTGATGCTCATTCAGTCAGGTTGTGACTCCAGATACTGTAATATTGATCTTCACTCAGTCAGGTTGTGACTCCGGATACTGTAATATTGATCTTCACTCAGTCAGGTTGTGACTCCGGATACTGTAATATTGATCTTCACTCAGTCAGGTTGTGACTCCGGATACTGTAATATTGATCTTTGCTCAGTCAGGTTGAGACTCCAGATACTGCAGTATCGATCCTAATTCAGTCAGGTTGTGACTTCCGATACTGTAATATTGATCTTCACTCAGTCAGGTTGAGACTCCAGATACTGCAATATCGATCCTAATTCAGTCAGGTTGTGACTCCAGATACTGTAATATTGATCCTAATTCATTCAGGTTGTGACTCAAGATACTGTAATATTGATCCTAATTCATTCAGGTTATGACTCCAGATACTGTAATATTGATTCTAATTCATTCAGATTGTGACTCCAGATACTGTAATATTGATCCTAATTCGTCCAGGTTGTGACTCTAGATACTGTAATATTGATCCTAATTCATTCAGTCAGGTTGTGACTCCGGATACTGTAATATTGATCCTAATTCATTCAGTCAGGTTGTGACTCCGGATACCGTAATATTGATCCTAATTCGTCCAGGTTGTGACTCCAGATACTGTAATATTGATTCTAATTCATTCAGATTGTGACTCCAGATACTGTAATATTGATCCTAATTCGTCCAGGTTGTGACTCCAGATACTGTAATATTGATCCTAATTCGTCCAGATTGTGACTCCAGATACTGTAATATTGATCCTCATTCAGTCAGGTTGTGACTCCGGATACTGTAATATTGATCTTCACTCAGTCGCGTTGTGACTCCGGATACTATAATATTAATCATCAGTCAGTCTGTTTCTAATTGTTTGTGAGAAACCAATTTTCTTGGTCCATCTTTATAGTTTTTTCAGTGCCATTTGCATTATATTATTTTGCAACTGCTATTGTCTCCCCCTCTGTCCACAAAGGCACGTCACCTGCATACACTGCTGAGCATAGCCCAGTCGGGATTTGGTTAGTTAGTTAGTTATTCATCTAGGACCAAAGACGGCACACAGGTCGAATGTCATGGATATCCATGTCTCTCGTTTAATTGCAATTTGCTTTAGATCTTCATTGTTACTGATACCGATGGAGAAACGTTCTCTTGTAATAGTTCTACGTATAGTTTCGTTTGGTCTTTCTCGTGCCCTTTGGTGACCACATCAAAGCTTGCCAGGGGAGTCCATCGGTATCCATTCGTAGCGCGTGTCCGATGTAATTCCAACGAAGCTATCTAATATAGGTGGATACATATTCTTGTTTTGATTCTTGTCTGACAACTGTGTTTGATGTGAAGTCTGACCAACGTATGTTCAGTAGCCTTCTAAGACATTTATTTTCGAAGGTGTTAAGTCTTTGTTCTAATGTTTCTTTCCAACTTTCGCATCAATATGGTAATGTTGGAATTATGTAGGAGTTGAATATGAGTTTGTTGTTATTTCTGAGTGTTTTAGAAGATTAACTTTGAATTACAGACGATTTGCCCTTCATATTATCATTTAGGTAAACTAAGAATGTAATAATAGTGTAATAATAGTGCACCTACCTACGGGACACCTTGTTCTTGTATTATCTTCCTGCTACGTTTTCCCTGTACTTTCACTCGGTCTATTCTTTTTTCCATGTAGGGGCAAATCCAGTTATATAGGTGTCCTCTGATTCCTAATCTAAGGAACTTGTTCTTGAGTCCTTTTTTCCATACAATGACAAATGTCTTCTCCATGTCAACCCACACTGCAGGCGTGTTTATTTTTCTTGGTATGCGTATTCAATCTCTTGGGCTATGTAGGCGACCTGGTCTTCTGTTGATCTGTGATGTCGGAAGCCACTCTGTTGCTCTGCTATTAGTTGTTTTCCTTTCAGGTGCCACATATCTTCGGTTGATCATTTTCTCTATTAATTTGCCCATACAGCTGACGAGACTGACTGGTCTATAGCTACTTTGGTCGAAGTTGTCGTTTCCTTGCTTTAGTATGGGTACCACATTTAGAAAACGTAAACTTTTGACAGCTGAAATTACGCAGCATCCTAGGAATATCGGAAAGAGACAATGAATGGGAATGAGGATATCCAACAAAAAATCGGCATGCCCCAATCTTAGAATACATCAAGAGATAACATATAAAATGATTTGCACACATCAGCAGACTACCATCACACAGCATACCACAGCAAGCTATGCTACACAGATATAGCACAGCAGGCCAAGAGGCCGATAGACCACTGAAATAAGAGGCGACAAATTCCGCAATATTTTCAACACACAAGAGAGCCGTCTCACGAAAACTATTCTACCCTGACGCCGAAAGGCAACAAAGTGTTTCAGCGAATAGATAGAAATGACACCTTAATAGTTTCTTTGGATGCAGTGGGCACCTGACCGTTTTCTCCAGCTAGTGTTTACTACCTTTAGTAGCGTTCTATTTGTGTTAGTCCCCAGTTTCATAAGTATCTCATTGGTAACAACATCTTTGTCCGGTGACTTCTTGAATTTGAGGTTCTGGAAGTGCTTCTTCTTCTAGCTCAGTTTCTGCAAACGTTGACAACATATGCTCTTCTATCGCCATATGCATATCCTTTAGTCCATGAATTTCATTCTGACCTTATTTTTTGTTATCTTTCATTGGTATGCTTTGTTTTTGCTAATTATCTGTAAATGTTCAGGTCTTCTTCAAACTTTTGTGCTTCTTTGTGCCAGTACGGTTTGTACTTTTTCCTTGCACGCTTGGTATTGAGTCTTTCGCTACTCTAAAGAATTCCTCAGTTTTACCGGCATATTCTTTAATTTCTTGTGATTGGTATTGATAGACTCACTATATTTGTCGGTGAACTTTGCAGATTTTTCCTAATCTGCTCTCTTATAGTTCCAGCAGGGAAATGGTTTCTGCTCTTCCAGTGTGTAGTTGAGGTATACATTGAGTTTGATTGTTTTGTGATCACTATCCTATAGCATTCTTACCATTGCGTAAACATTTTATGAGATACATCACCAGTGGCAAACGATAAATCAGGGGTTGATGTTGATTTCCAACTCCCTAGGTAGAAAGTTGGGAGATCTTCCTGTGCATTTGTATATTGTTATCAATTTCACATTCGTCCACTTCTTCGACTCTTGAGTCAGTATGCTGGTAACCCTACGTGTCAGGTTGGCTGTTGTAGTCGTCCACTGCTATGCAGTATGTGTCTGTACTGTCCATCGCTTCTAATTTAAGGCACTTCCTATTGGGATGTATATGTTATAAATTTGGATTCGTTGTCTATGTGCACATCTGGTCCTATAATCTCTAATTCTGCTATTGTGTTTATTTCATTCTGCTTTGCTGGTATGATGTTGCTTATCAGTGTATTTAACCCTCACTTACGCCCCTGTCTAAATGTTTGGTAGTCCCTGATTGTGAATCTGTGACGTTGGTTAAGATGGGTTTCTTGTATACAAGCCACATCTATCTTGTCGATGTATAGTGTAACCGTTAGTGACTGCTTTATGTTGTAAATGTCTTCTGCATCCTAGTGCAGTATATTTAATCATCTTGTCTGTCGTGTGGATTTACCAGTCGTATTATCCCGCTTGTCTCATATTTCCAAAATGGGTCAGGTTGACCACCAATAGCTTCAGGTGGGTCCGTTCGAGTCATGGGACCTGGGACTCTACCTGTGTAATGGGACTCCTCAGGCAGATCAAGGTTTACAGAATACATTGTCTCAATCTACATGAGAATATATATATATATATATATATATATATATATATATATATATATATATACAATGCACTTTGTTATGCTCCATTTGGCGAAGTGCATCATATTTCCGGCATAGATGGTCTGCCCTCCCGGACTCATGATCACCATCTGCACAACTCTGTATATAGTTTTACAGGTCCCAGAGATTGTCCTGACTTCTTCTATCTGTATGTATATAGAAAGTTATTTCCTATATTGTCCTATCTAAAGCCACCCTCGTGACGCTGTAGGATGGTATCAATGATCCCATCACGAAAAGTATGGGGCATTTCAGTGGAGATAGTATTGCCACCTGATATCCCACCCCGTCCTGGTGGGAAACAACGTCTGTGTGTCCGCGACTATTTATTTGTTTAGAGATCCGGCTTATATCACAGTGAACTACCAGCTATCGAGGGGGGGGGGGGCGAGTGGGCGGTAGATATGATGTACTACCACAGGTAAAACTCTAGTATACAATTAGATATCCTGACCTGATATGGAGGGTAGATAAGATGTCATGCCACAGGTAAAACTCTAGTAGACAATTAGATATCCTGAACTGATATGGAGGGTAGATAAGATGTCCTGCCACAGGTAAAACTCTAGTATACAATTAGATATCCTGACCTGACATGCATATTGTAAGAGACGACCAACAATGTCTGTTAGTGGAAATGACTGTCCCATTCCATTTCTCAAAGTGACCAACATTCATGCAGAGGACGGATGTGTCGGAACCACATGGGCAATTATCACGCAAAGTATCAAGACAAAATGCAGTATGTACTCTGGACTATGTCCCAACAGGTAGCAGGAGTTTGAGAATGAACTCATGAAAACAAATTAAAGATGTAGGACAAACGAAACTATAATGGTGGCCACATTACAAGTAATACTGTCATCACAGTTTTATTAAAGACATTTAAAAAAAATTTTAAAAATTTTCTGTCAACAGGTACGAGATCCTTGTAACGAAATCACTTCAGTAATCAATACAGGCAGAGAAAGTTGTGTCGAAATAAAAAAAGAAGTAAGTAGTGTACACCCGTCGTTATCTATTATCAACAACTATATATGATTATTATCAAGTGTTACACATACTATATATTAATGTACGGTTTTAGATCATGGGAATTGTTGAACAGATAGTATTAACACATTTATGTTGTGGATACACAGAATAATATATGGAAGTTTGATAATCATTTTCAAGAGATCAATTAATTAGTTTCCTCTTACGAAATCAATTTCACTAGTTGATATTAAGAAAATCATTTCATAACTTAATTTAACAGAAATTGATTTGATTACTTTATCTTTCGTTCATCCATTTTTTTAATTTAAAATGTAAAAAAACAAAATCCATTAAAACAAATTACTTGAATCGTCTTTATGAAATCGAGTTACTTCCTTCATCTTCAACAAAATGAGTTTGTCCATCAATGTGTACTAAAATTAGATTACTTTCAATATTCAATAAAACAGTCCATCAATGTGTACTCAAGTTAGTTTAATTTCAATAGAACAGTCCATCAATGTGTACTCAAGTTAGTTTACTTTCAATAGAACAGTCCATCAATGTGTACTCAAGTTAGTTTTCTTTCAATAGAACAGTTCATCAATGTGTACTCAAGTTAGTTTACTTTCAATAGAACAGTCCATCAATGTGTACTCAAGTTAGTTTACTTTCAATAGAACAGTCCATCAATGTGTACTCAAGTTAGTTTACTTTCAATAGAACAGTCCATCAATGTGTACTCAAGTTAGTTTACTTTCAATAGAACAGTCCATCAATGTGTACTCAAGTTAGTAGTCTTTCAATAGAACAGTTCATCAATGTGTACTCAAGTTAGTTTACTTTCAATAGAACAGTCCATCAATGTGTACTCAAGTTAGTTTACTTTCAATAGAACAGTCCATCAATGTGTACTCAAGTTAGTTTACTTTCAATAGAACAGTCCATCCACGTGTACTCAAGTTAGTTTACTTTCAATAGAACAGTCCATCAATGTGCACTCAAGTTAGTTTACTTTCAATAGAACAGTCCATCAATGTGCACTCAAGTTAGTTTACTTTCAATAGAACAGTCCATCAATGTGCACTCAAGTTAGTTTACTTTCAATAGAACAGTCCATCAATGTGTACTCAAGTTAGTTTACTTTCAATAGAACATTCTATCAATGTGTACTCAAGTTAGTTTACTTTCAATAGAACAGTCCATCAATGTGTACTCAAGTTAGTTTACTTTCAATAGAACAGTCCATCAATGTGTACTCAAGTTAGTTTACTTTCAATAGAACAGTCCATCAATGTGTACTCAAGTTAGTTTAATTTCAATAGAACAGTCCATCAATATGTACACAAGTTAGTTTAATTTCAATAGAACAGTCCATCAATGTGTACACAAGTTAGTTTACTTTCAATAGAACAGTCTATCAATGTGTACTCAAGTTAGTTTACTTTCAATAGAACAGTCCATCAATGTGTACACAAGTTAGTTTAATTTCAATAGAACAGTCTATCAATGTGTACTCAAGTTAGTTTACTTTCAATAGAACAGTCTATCAATGTGTACTCAAGTTAGTTTAATTTCAATAGAACAGTCTATCAATGTGTACTCAAGTTAGTTTACTTTCAATAGAACAGTCCATCAATGTGTACTCAAGTTAGTTTACTTTCAATAGAACAGCCAAACTCCCTGATGTGATCAAGATATTATACCTTTAACGGAACAGCTTATCATCCTTGTATGGTCACGCTAGATTATCGTCAATAAAAGAATGTACCTACCTGCTGTAATGGAGATAAAATGAAGACATATAGGACGAGTGTTTCCAAGATGACTTATAAAACAACCTAGCAACGAGACACAATGACGGACGACACTTCGACTAAAAAGCTTTCATTAGGACACACAAAAGACAAAAATACACGAATATTACATAGAAACAAACAAAGTTTTGATGAGGAGGAAAGACATTGAGGGATAGCGGAAGAAGCAAAAATGGAGCAGCATAGCAGGGAAGAGGAGGGTATGGGGAGAAGATAGTGGTAAGGAGGGGAAAGTGTACAGAACAAAGAACCACAGAGAACATATGACTAAAGAGCAGGAGGTAAATGTAGAGCAGGGGAGAGAAAAGAGAAATAAGAACAGACAATAGTAGAAGGAAAATAAAGTGAAGATAAATGCAGGTAAGATAGTGACTATAAGTGATAATAAGTCAGTAAACATGGGTAACAATTAGCTGTAGATACGTGCTGCTCCACTGGGATTCTTTAACGGAATGGGCCAAACGAGTAGTACTACAGTCGAAAGTAGATAATAGTGGCGAGTGAATAGATCAGGCCCATGTATCCGACTAGCCCGGTAAGGAAATATATCAGACATATTACAGTTTACCACAATAAAAAGATGCCGGAGGAAAGAAAAACATACTCAGGTAAGAAAAAGAAATGAAAACAATACAAAATAGGGAAGATAAGAGAATGTGCGGCGAGCCAGAACCTAAGCGTAAGACAGGGACGTCGAAGCGAACAACGAGGAGAGGTTTTTTTTTTTAATTCATGATTTGAACCCAATGGCCATAGAGATAGATAACAAACGATAACAAAATCGAGGTCAGTAAGACAGTCTCCACATGTAAGGCTAATATGGGGGTAGTGGAACCATAATGCTAATATGGGGGTAGCGGAACCAACAAGGCTAATATAGGGGTAGCGGAACCAACGAGGCTAATATGGGGGTAGCGACCCAACAAGGCCAAACATATTTGGTCAGAATGTGGCCATAAACCGGAAGATAGTGGGCATAATGGGGAGCCCATGGCCCACTGGGGAAGGCACAGGGGTAAGAGCGAACAAGAACCAATGAAGTTGAACCAGACGGACCAGAGTAGAGGTGGCAATATAATGGTGAATGTGCCGATCAAGAACGAACTTAATGGCGGTTAGGCCGTCGCTGTGTGGGATAGAAGTGTAGAGGAAACAACGTCAATGAGGAAGAGATGATAAGTATGATAAGGGAGCAAGTCAACCGATGTGAATGTGGAAAGGCATGGTTAGTGTCCTTAAGGTACGAGGGGAGAGAAGCGACAAAAGGTTTAAAGATAGCACCAAGGAACGCAGAAATATTCTCAGTATGGCAAGAGCATGCCGACACAATAGGTCTGCTAGGGTTGAGATCCTTGTGAATTTTTGGCAAAAGATAAAGGGTCGGGTTGCCCAGGTTAGCATTGGTGCTAAGGACAGAGACAGCAGAACACGAGAGGAAGTCTTGCCAAATTAGTCATTTGACAGTAGCACCAACCGTAATGTTATGATCAGACGTAGGGTCCACAGGGAGAGGCTCATATAAGGTAGCTTCATTCAGTTAATGAGAGATTTCATGATCGTACATATTACGGTGCCACACCACGACATCGCTCCCTTTGTCAGCAGGTTTGATGAATATTTCGTGGCGAGCACGAAAGTAAGAGAGAGCAACAGTCTCAGACGGGGTGAGATTAGAGTGAAGTTACAGAGACGCGCGGAGACGAGCAATATCGCGACCTGTGTTCTGAATGTACAGGTCTACGGTGCTTGTGAGGGGAAAATGAGATGGCAAGTCATGTTTACGGCGACGAAAGGATGAGAAGAATTCATCGCGTCCAGGGCGCTGTTTTCTGTCGATAATGGATTCTGACAAAAGTGGAACTGAAGACGGAGACTGTGGTGTAATCTCGCAACGTCTCGCAACAACAAGAAGCGGTCACATGATGGACGAAGGGGAACAAATGTGAGTTCCTTGCTGAGAACCGAGATCTCGCTGGCAGAGAGTGGCAGTTCCAAATGAATTCAGCGGATCAAGCGCATAGTTGTATGTGAGGAAAGAGATTGAAGGATACTAGGGGGTGATACAAGTGGAACAGGATCGAGGGATTTTACGAGAATGAGCGGTGCAAAGGAATTCATAAAGATGGTGATAATGACAATTTATAACGTTGCGGATGTTGTAGTAGACGTGAAAATTGGAGATGTAAGGGACAAAACACGATGGCGGACAGAGGACATCGAGGACGTCAGTCCAAGGATAAGGAGAGAGTGACACGCAAGGACAGCACTCATCCTGGAGAAACCACAGCGTCTGTCGATGGGCGAGAATTGAGAGAGAATGTTAGGAGACGAATATCCTGAGGATCACATTTAGTAGAGAAGCCACGAGGTAAAAGATGATGAAGCAGACAGTGCCGGAGAAAGTATGAGTGACAGAAGAAGCCAGTTTTTTTTAAAACATAAGGGATGCGAAAGACATAACGGTGCGAGAAAGATCAGAGGAAAATGCTTCGAAGGCCTCGTACATGGAGGAGTGGATAGAGTGAAGAGATGCGTAAGAGAAATAGTGAAGTTTGTTTACCTTCAATAGAAGAGTGTACCCATCTGCTGAAATATAATGAAGTTAGTTTACCTTCAATTAAAAAACAACTTTGTAATGTTTTCAAGATAGTTTACTTTCAATAAAAGAGATAAGGTCCGTGGTGTTATCAAGATAACTTCAGTTCAATAGAGAATGTATCTTTCCTTGTGTGATCAAGTTATTTTACTATCAATAGAAGACTTTCTCCCCCTGACGTGATCAAGATAGCATATGTTCAATGGCAAAACTAAAAACCATAGTTAGAATATGTTCAATGGAAAAACTAAAAACCATAGTTAGAATATGTTCAATGACAAAACTAAAAACCATAGTTAGAATATGTTCAATGGAAAAACTAAAAACCATAGTTAGAATATGTTCAATGGAAAAACTAAAAACCATAGTTAGAATATGTTCAATGGAAAAACTAAAAACCATAGTTTCTTCTTCTGCAATCATCACTCAGTCAGGCTGGGACTTTCCGCTGTGCATTACAGTTTCTCTTAGACGATGATTGGAGTGGGACATGTCTTGTTCCTCATGTCTCCATACTGGGAACATTCTTGTAGATATGTTCTGCTGTCATATTCGCAAGGCTGCAATGCCAAAGGCAGCTGTACCTATTTTGAATTTGGTGTACAGGTAATGTCTCATTTTATTGTGACGAGTTCGAGGTTCTGGATAACCTGATCTCTTCTGGACATTTGGTAATACCCATCATCTGCATTATATTTTGGGTGGTCTTCTTTCCACATTTTGCTATAATTGCCTTTAATGATAGTCTTGACTTCTTCATAACTGACCAGATAGTCTTCTTGAGGCAACTTCCCTCCTTCTTTGGCCAGTCTATCTGCAACTTTATTCCCTTCGATGTTACAGTGTGACTGTATCCACTGTATCACTTCTCTCTGAAAATTATTGTGCAACTGAACTACAACGGCTTTCAATTCATTCAGTTCGGAGTCCCTGTGTAGCTTCAGTCCTGTTATGAGAGAGAAAGCATCTGTTATTAGTGCAATATTCCTGTGTAGCTTCAGTGCTGTTATGACAGAGAAAGCATCTGTTATTAGTGCAATATTCATGTGCAAGTATTCATTATGTTGTAAGATCATTTCTGATGATTTCTTGAAAGATTCTATTTCTACCATAACATTTGTTGAGAGCTTGCCTGTTGCTATCGCTAGAGTAAAATCTTCCCGTGTTTTAGTCAGAGGGTCACTCCTCCTCCTCCATTCTCAATTGCAATTTGTGACCAAGTCCCCTGTATAGGCATGATGCCATGCATCCTGTGGATAATTAACTGCGATGTGATGTTCTGGGATACGCCTTCTCTTCATATATGTCTGAGTTCCTTTCTTTTCTATACATTCTATTTGTTATTTTTATTATGTCAGCTTGTATGCCAAAGGGGAGATGGTACTGATTGGTCGTATAAGCCTTGGTTCTGTTGTCTTATAGTTGCTGCCTTCCGTATCAGTGTCTTTTTGTGTGCTGAGAAGTTAGTCCTTTCAGTCGTCTTCTTCATCAATTCTTTGGTGTATAGGTTGGTTCATGCGTCTCATGTACTTTTCTGCTTGTTGAACTACTTTTGACTTCTGGTCAAAATGGCGGGAATGTATGTGCTGTCCTTGGTGTCATTTTAAATCGGATGTTCCTCTTGAAAGCAACAGCAAAATACAGGAGTATAATGCCAAGACATTTTCTATAGATGTGGTGAATAATTTGTATTGGAATTAGCGCGTGTTTCAGATCACAGGGGGGGGGGGGGGGTTGGCTTTATAATTGCTAAGACGTCGAGTTCCTTCCGTATTAGGATATAATTCACTCAGCCTTTATAGAGGTAAAGCTACAGTCAACTTCGACGGTTCAATACAAGAGAGATTACCATTGGAAGAATTAACCAACAGGATTAAAGAGATTTACATACAGGGTGCACACAAATACATACCCAAGAAAACACAGAATGGCCAAACATATATAACAGACACTACCATGAACCTAGTAGAAGAATGAAGGAAAGTCAAACACAACTACAATAATAACTGCAATGCATTATACAAACATCTGATGAGGGAAATGCATACACAAATAAGAAAGGATAAACAACATTTTATCAAGGATTCCTGCAAAACCATAGAAGACCTGTACGAAGAAGAAAACATGAAAGACATGTTTCTCGCAGCAAATACCACAAAGAGAAAAACATATAAACCACATATGCGAGTCATCAAAGACAAATCAGGAAACACCCTTACAGAGAAAAGTAACATTTTAGGAAGGTGGAAAGAATAATATATAGAAATATACCACAAAATGTCACTCCAAATTGATCAAATAAACACAGATAGAAATACACAAGAACCAGAGTTTATAATAGAAGAAATTAGATCAACAATTCAGTTTTTAAGAGAGGAAAGGCAGCACGTTGTGACAAAATAGCTCAAATTATTAATGTCGGGGACGAAAGCGACGTTAATATCTTTTATCAGCTATGCAATACGATCTAGAGAAGGGAAACTTGGACAAGGGACTGGAAACTTCAGTATACATTAAATACCCAAAAGCGGTGATAAACAAATATGTTCAATTATAGGAAAATAGCAGTGATCAGCCAAGCCAATGAAATACTACTGCACATTATAGTGAAAATAATTCATAACAAGATGGGAGATGAGATCCAGGAAGAACATGCAGGATTCAGAACTGGTAGAGGCACGGGAGATCATATATTTAACATGAGGATTATCATAGAGAAATGTAGAGAGTATAACAACAAATTACACCCATGCTTCATAGACTACACTAAAACATTCGACTGTGTCATTCGCCATCAATTATGAGAAATAGTGAATGACATGGGTTTCCCAAAACACATTACACGACTAATAGCAGAGTTGTATAAAGAACAAGAATCTGCGGTAAAAGTGGAGTGTACAAGATCGGAGTGGTTCAGTGTACTGAAAGGAGTACGACGAGACAGTACCTTGTCTACATACTTGTTCAACATTTATGCGGAGAATATAATGAGAAATGTTGAACAAGAAACAATTACGCGTGATTTTAGACCCGTAAATTTAGAAGGTCTGCAGATACAATAAATTAGATATACAGATGACACAGTGCTACTAGCAACACACGAACACGACCTATTGAACATAATGAAGTCATCTAAAATTTCAGCGAACAGCAAAACTTGTTCTGAAATAGGAAAAAAGACAAAAATAGTTGCAACTGATAAAACTAAATCAAGACCCAAAATTAATAGTGAGAATTTAGAAGTGACATATGTTGAATATTTTGGAACTAATATAAACATTGCGGGTAAGTGCTCAGTTGAGATTAAGAGAAGAACAGTAATTGGCTGTCAAAATTAGAAAAGCTAAAGAAATTATGACAGGGTACTAATATAAGAACAAATATGTGTTTACTACGAACATGTGCATTTCCTTTGGCGTCATATGGATGTGAAGCATTGACACTAATTAAAACATTTGTCAAGAGAATAGCATCATTTGAATTAAAATTCTATAGAAGAGTTCTGAGAATACATGGACACAACGGAGAACAAACCAGGAGGTGTAACAAACAATTACAGTTCATGAAGACTGACTTCTGAACACCATGGACATCACGGAAAACAAACCAGGAGGTGTTACGAACAATTAAAGTCCATGAAGACTGCATTCTGAACACCATATGAAACAAAAATAATTTTTTTCGGTCACATTAGGAGACTCGACGGCATAGAGTGAGTGTTACTGCAGGGGATTATAGAAGGCAACAGGGGTAAAGGCCACCAAAGATCCGTTGGACACAATATAATCAAGAATACCTGCACATTTCACTAAAAGAGGCGAGACAACGTGCTCAAGACAGCGGAGAATTCAAGAGATCCATAGGGAAGACTACGTTCTGGAAAGAATATGTCACGTGATGAATGAACTACTTTCATGTCTCTTTTCTATCTTACATTGACTGAAGTCCAGTTATTGTTTCTATTGTATTTATGGGAGTAGATTTCATAGATAATACATCTAGCCTTATTCTAGGTTTTGTTTATTTTGCTGAATTGTATTTTAGTTAATGTTACCCAGACTGCGATGCCATACTCTAGTACTGGCCAAATTCTACATGTGTGTAGGTTTTTAAAGAATGTGCTTTACTTTCCCCAGTTTGTGTGTGTTATTCTTTTCATTATGCCCTTTCTGTTTCTGGCTCTTTCCTCCTCATTTTCTGTCTGTTTTCTCATGTCATTCTAGAGTCAAGGGTAATTCCGAGGTATTGTGGGTTCTACTGTAGTAGAAGTAGTGATTGTTTATTTTTAGTGTTGTTTTGTGTACTTTTTTTTAAACTGGGCCCCGGAACGGAGATACGTCACGAGACGAAAGAATGTGGAAGTAGGAGGGGTCCAAAAGACACAGGGAGGTCACAACAGAGGAGGGTGGGGGTATCCTGGAAAGCGCAACGGGGGAAGGTATCTCGCTGAAATAGAGAGAAGTAGGAAGAAGGTGCCAAAGAAAACGGAACAAAGGTAAGAGGGGAATAAAGAGAAAGGAAAAGAAGAACATCGTAGACCCGTGTCAGACCCTGAACTATTGCCAAAAGCATGTGAGGTGATGAGTCGTTGGTGACAACGAAAACGTTGTTAGTCCACAATGTCGTTATATGTGGAGGTCGGTGTGGCAGAAGTCCCAAGATGGCTCGGAGACAGTAGTCCCTACAATGTCTTTTTATGGAGCCAGCGTACAGTAGTGGCAACGTCTCCAAACGGATTGCGACGTACGGTTTGTCTCTCCCAGTTTCGAACCTCGTTTCATCTGACATTTTCCTCCCCACAATACATGGCCCGCAATAAGGGATTGTGTATCGGTGGCTCGAGGTTCTGTCCGTTGATCGTTGTTCCTTTAGATGAATTAGTGTACAGTGCAGGCAAAACCCTCATAGGGGTTACGACGAGCGGCTAAGTCATCCCTTTATCATCTTCGGTTTATGTGACCGGTCTCATTTCTAAAAACCTGTCGTGACAGTTGTGACTTTGGTCCATTTTCTGTCATATTTCAACGGAACATCTGCCACACTGACTTCCACATACAACAACATTGTGGACTAGCGGTTCTTTCTTTGTCACCTACGATGCACCACCTCACGATCTTTAGTGGTAGTTCCGGGCCTGCCACATTCCACAATGTTCTCTTTTCCTATCTCTTTTCTGCCCTCCTACTTTGGTGCTCTTTTCATCGGCACCTTCTTCCTACGTATCTCTATTTCAGCCAGATTCCTTCACCCGTAGCGCTTTCCCGGGATTACCCCACACCCTCTCCTGCTGATCCCTGCCCATGTCCTTTGGGCCCCTGCCAAATAAAAATTCCTTCCTGGCGTGACGTATCTCCGTTCCGGGGCCCATTTCTATCTATTACTTTCTCTTCTTCTTCTTCGCCTCAGTTTCCTATGTTTTATTATTCTTATGATTTCTCTTATCTTTAGTTATTTGTCTCCATGGCCATTTACTTTGAGTTATGAATATTTTTTAAAAAAAAACACTTTCTCCTGAGTGTTCGTTTCCACGTCCCTGCCTTACTCTTTGGTTCTGGTTCATCGCACACTCTCTCTACTCCATTCCTTTGTCTTGTGTTGACTTCTTCTTGTTGCCTCATTTTTTTTCTACGCTTCTGCATATTTTTATTGTGGGAAACGTATTATGTCTGTGTTCTCTTTCAGTGATAGCCAGATATATTGGCAGTGTCTATTGACCCGTCATTTTTGTCTACTCCAAACTTTTGCCTTATATGTTTGGCCCATTCGTTTCACGAATACCAGTGGCACAAAACGTATCTGAAGATAAGTTATCAGTTTTTACTGCTAATATTTCACAATCTTGCATATGTCATCCCTGCATTTTCTTTTCACTATTGTCTACTTCTAGTTCTCATCTCTCTCTCTGCTCTATATTTTTCTCTCCCGCTGTTTGCTCCTATGTGCCCTGTGTTCTCTTCTTCTCTCTCGTCTGTCCTTGCCATTTTGGACTCTTTCTCTCCCTCGCTCTCTCATCTGATCCCCCGTACCATCTTCTTTTGTTCTTTCCTTACATTACGACTGTTTGTCGGTAATACTCGTTGTCTGTTGCCCCTTTTGAGGTAAGTATTTTAATTTATCTTTTTTATATTCTATTATATCTTATCTATTTTTACTTCTCACTTTCTTCTGTAAACTTCCCCTCCTCACTTACCACCATCTTCTCCCTATACCCTCTTCTTCCTGTCACGCTGCTCCATCGTTGTTGTCTCCTCTATCTATTCGCTATCTCTCCTATTCTTTATTCCCTGTTATAGCCATAATTTTCTCCATGTACGATTCGTTGTACTATGCAATGTGGTTTGTCCCGATGAAGGTTTGGTAGCTGAAACGGCATTTGTCTCTGTATCTTGTTGATAGGTTGTTTTTGTAATTTTTTGTAACACTTCTGCCTATTTGTATTTATCTTGATAGTTATCCATTGTTAATCTGTGTTAATCCAGCCACTTACTACCTGCTCAGAGTTTAGAGTTGTTACGCTACACATGTATCCCTGGGTATTGATAGGCTCACTATATGCGTCTGTGAACTTTGCAGATTAGGAAAAAGCTTCTCATTTGTAGTTCTGGCGGGGAAGAGGTTTCTGCTCTTCCAGTGCGTGGTTGAGGTTGATATTGAGTTTCATTGTTTTGTGATCACTATTCCAAAGGTGGTTCGTAACCATTTATAGCATTTCAAAACCATTTTATAAAATAAATCGCCAGTGGCAAACATTTACAAGGAATAGGTTGTTATCAATTCATCATTATTCCACTTCTTTTCCTCGTGGGATAGTATGCTGGTAACCCCCAACTTTGAGAGTGGCTGTTAAGTCACCCACCACATTGCAGCGTCTGTCTGTAATATCCATCGCTTCTAATTTAAGAACTCTTCCTATTGGACTGTATATGTTATAAATTCTGAATGGTTGGTTGTCTATGTGCACATCCGGTCCTATTATCTCTGATTCTTCTGTTGCGTTTATTTATATCTGCTTTGCTTGTATGGTGTTGCTTATCAGTGTAATTACCTGTCCCTTATGCCTTCTCTGCACTGTCTGAATGTTTGGTAGCCCTGACAGAGAATTTATGATGTCGGTTAAGATGGGTTTCTTGTATGCAAGCCACATCTATCTTGTCGTTGTCTTAGTCTAACCGTTAGTACTTGCTTTATGTGATAAATGCCTTCTGCATTCCAATGTTGTACATTTAGTCCTCTTGTCTGTCCTGCTGTTTCACCAGTCGTATTTTCACGCTACTCCCATTTCCTGGTTTTCCAAATTGGGCCAGGGTAACTACCAGTGGCTTTAGATGGGACCCTTCAAGGCATGGAGCCTAGCACCGTACTTGCCTAGTAGGACTCCTCAGGCAGAGCGACATATCCACAATACATTGTCTCAATCTCCATGAGTATACATATACGAGATACTTTGCACTTTTTTATGCTCCATAAGTCCAGGTACATCCGATTTCTCACAGATGTTTTATTTTAGGTTTACTTTCTTCTGATCGTCTGCCCTCCAGAGTTCATGAGCACCATCTGCCCAGGCTTTTTGTAGAGTTTTCTATATCCTAGATGGCATGACGTTCCACACTCTTGAGCGTCACCTAGCCATTGTAGTTAGATAAGTTGTCTATGTTATTCCGTCCTTTTTCACTTACGGGATGAGACTGGTTTGGGTCCACGAAAGAATTTGTTGCCTCTGCTATATTTATGTATTTAAAAAATTATTTCCTATGTTCCTCTATCTAAAACCCACCATGGAGACAAGCCATGCTGGGATCAATGACCCCCAAGCTGTTGCCTTGGGCTTATAGCTTTTTATACTCGCTTGATGACGCCCGTCACGAAAAGTATAGGGTATTTCAGTGGAGACGTCAGTGCCACCTGATATCTCACCTGTCATGGTGGGCAACATGACTAGTTTATCTGCGACTGCTTACGCTGATCAACATCAAATTTGCTGTCTATGTGTTTTTATTTACAGATTTAAGATAATTTTAGCGTGCTGAATCCAAAAATCACATTGTTTTGCTCAATCTGGTCAAGTTTTTTTTTATCTAGCACCACATTCTATTTTTGTTATAGGTGTGTCATATTCCATGTCAATTCAATCAATAAAACGACAATTGATTTCCACACGTTTGATCAAAAGTGTGAGATTTTTCCTATTCGAAAGGACAAATGATATGGAAAGTAAGCATTGCATTTGATTAAAAGAAAAGACCCTCTTGTCTGACAGTACACGCATCACTTTTTATCGCAACAGGCATCAAGAGTTCCTCCACTTTTCAAGAGAAAAATCAAGAGAAGAAATTGATGTACTGTACAGATATTGTTCACCTTCTGCATGAGCTTGGAAGGCAACATTATGAACCCAGAGATTGGAGACTTGTTCATTGACTGCTGCAAGAGATCACTAAAATGTGTTCTGCTTCACAATGCCAATAAGTTTGCTTCTGTACCCCTTGCTCACTCGACTACACTGAAGGAGAAGTATGAAGCGGTGAAGTATGTGCTGGATACAGTTTCTTATTATCAGTACTAGAGTACTAGTGGTATATTTGTGTTGACTTGAAGATGATGAATTTCCTATTGGGACAACAGTCTGGCTTTACAAAGTACCCCTGCTTTCTGTGCATGTGGGATAGTAGGGACAGGTCTCAGCAATATACCAAGATGGACTGATCTGTACGAGAATAATTGTTGCCGGGTAGATCAAAGAACATCGTCAACGATCCTGTGGTAGACAGAAACAAGCTACTATTCCCATCGCTGCATATCAAGCTTGGCTTGATTAAACAGTTCACCAAAGCCCAGGACAAGGTGGCTGCTTCACTTACATGTGCCGCGCTTTTCCAGGATTAACCACAGTGAGGTTGAATGGTCGCATTTTTGATGGTCATCAAGTTCGTCAGTTCATCAGAGATCCTGAGTTTTAAAAATCAATGAACAAATTGAAATTGGACGCATAGAAGCCTGTGTTCTGGTTGTGAAGAATGTTTTTGGGCAACACCATAGCCTGTAACTATGAAGAAATTGTCAACAATATGCTGACTGCTTTCAAAAACCTTGGATGTAACATGAGCATACACGTGCATTATTTATTCTCGCATATGGATCGATTTCCCGAGATTCTTAGAATCTAATGAGTGACGAGCAGGGAGAGAGGTACCATCAGGACATAAAAGAGATGGAGACCAGGTATCAAGGACATTGGGATGCAATAATGATGGTTGATTACTGCTGGACTCTGAAGAGAGACATCCCTGCTGCTGAGCACTCGAGAAAGTGGAAGAAATTGAAGTTTATGTCTTGAATTATGCTCAGTTCTGACATAATTTACATGTCCTTTCCTTTATCAATGTCTTCTCTTCATTTATATAATTCCATGTTTGTAACATTTAATATATACATTGTGTTAAATGCTTTTTATGTGAGAAATGTAACACATAAATCAACTACTAATATCAACAAAATGTAGTTATGAATAGAAGGCTATAGCCAGAGAATATATATATATTTTAAATATAGATAAAAAACCAGACCTGATTGAGAAAATTGGTTGTCATTGTTGGCTTTAGTGGCACACAATGCTCCTAATTCAGTTAATAGAATTATAGACATCTTTCAACGCCATGTTATTTTTTTGTAAAGCAGTGTTTGTCCAGAGAACCGGCATATCACACCAACCATCAGATATGGACGGTAGTTATCTTCTGTATCTGGTGGCCATTACACTATCAGCAACCTGTGGAAACTCTTCTTTGGGAATGGTCACCCCCCCCCCCTCCGTTCCCACCAGACAGGAGTAATGGTGAACTTACCTTAGTTTCAGCTTCAGCTTCAGTAGATGAACTAACGACCGTTTATTGCCAGAGATAAAACCATAATGTTGAATTTACAAAATCCTGACTTGACATGCAAATTGTAAGAGACGACCAACAATGTCTGTTAATGAAAATGACTGTTCCATTCCATTCTTCAAAGTGACCAAAATTCATGCAGAGCACAGAGGTGTCCAAATAGGCAATTATCACTATCAAGTTAAATATCATGATACAATGAAATATGTACTCTGCACTAGGTTCTGCTAGCTAGCAGGAGTTTGAGAATGAACCCATACCAATAATTTAAAGTAGGACAAATGAAACTGTAATGGAGGTCACTTTACAAGAAATACTGTCATCTAAGTTTGATTGGAGACATCTTATAGAAATTCAAATATTCTGTCAACAGGGTATGCCCTACCTCCCAAGAATCAATGCTATCGCACTCAATAATGTCAAGGACGTCTGTAAATCAGTCAACCAGAGTGTAGATGTAAGTAGCGTACATTCGTATGTCTGTAAATCAGTCAACCAGAGTGTAGATGTAAGTAGCGTACATTCGTATGTCTGTAAATTAGTATTGTATTTAAATTAGTATTGCAATATTCATGTGCAAGTGTTCTTTATGTTGTAAGATCATTTCTGCTGATTTCTTGAACGCTTCTATTTCAACCTTAAAATCCCTCTCTCCGTCTATAATAATGTTTGTTACTTAGCATCTCAACATCAATGGTACAACATCGAGGTACAACATCAAGGTACAAAATCGAGGTACAACATCGAGGTACAACAGTCAATGGTACAACATCGAGGTACAACAGCCAATGTGCAGCAATCATGTTGCGACATATAATTTAAACATCTCATTGATCCGTACGTCAATCCAACCACTTCAACTAATTATTTTTAGTGTTGTTGTCTGTATTTTTTGGGATAGGTCGAATATTGTATGTGTGTTTTTCTTCTAGTTAATGGTGAGCAAACATTTCTTGGTCCAGCATTCTAGCCCCTTGTATTCTATTTTTTGCAACTGCAATTTCCCCCCTTTATGTCAAAACAGCAGGTCATCTGCATACTTTGCAGAGTGTACCCCAGTCGGTATGACCTCCATAATATCATGCATGTATATTACGAAGAGTGAATATATAGTATAGCACTTAGCGGGACAACATGTTCTAGTATTATCTTCCTGGTACGTTTTCCTTGTACCTAATTTTTGTTCGATGTAGTTGAATATCCAATTACATAAGTTTTCTTTGATTCCTAGTCTAAAGAACTTGTTAATTAGTCTCTTTTCCATACTTGTCAAATGCCTTCTCCATGTCAACCCACACTGTAAGCGTGCGTTTTTTTTGCTCTTGGTATGTGTCTTCAATTCTCGTGGGTTATGTAGGCGACCTGGTCTTCTGTTGATCTGTCTTGTCTAAGCCACTCTGTTGTGTTTCTAGTAGCTGTCCTTCCAGGTGCCACATGAGTTTTCTGTTGACCATTTTCTTCATTAATTTACCTATACAGCTGAGGAGACTGATTGTTCTATAGCTGCTTGGGTCGAGTTTATCATTTCTTTGCTTTAGAATGGTTACCATGATAGCTTCTTTCCATGCAGTGTACACATGTCATGTTCTTCAGCTAGTGTTTACTATCGTTAGAAGCTTTCTCTTTGCTGTAGGCCCCAATTTAATAAGCATCTCATTGGTACCTCATCTTTGACAGGTGACTTCTTGAGTGAAGGTTCTAAAGTGCTTCTCCTAGCTCAGTTTTTGTAAACTGTGACATTTTCTCTTCTTTCCCCATGACCATATCCTTTAGTCCATGAATTTCATTATTAACTACCTTTTTTGTTCGGTATGCTCTGCTTCTGCAAATTCTCTGACCATATTCGGGTCTTCCTTAAGCTTATGTGCTTATTTGCACCAGTACGGTTTGTAGTTTTTTTCCTTGCCCCTCTTGGTATTGATTATTTTACTGCTCTATGGATTGCCTCAGTTAGCTTTACTGTTGTGTTATTTATTTTCTTTTAATGGGTATTGATAGGCTCACTATAGACCTATGCATCTGTGAGAGTTGCAGGTTTTTCATAATCTAATCTCGTATAGTTCCAGTACGAAATAGATTTTTGCTCTTCCAGTGTGTAGTTGAGGTTGATAGTGATTTTGATTGGTTTTTGATCACTGTCCCCTAGCTGGATCATAACCATTCTTAGCATTTCATAACCATTTTATGATATAAATCGCCAGTGACAAAAATTAAATTGGGGGTTGGTGTTGATTTTCACCTCCTTGAGTAGAAAGTTGGGGGATCTTCCTGTGCATTTACAAAGAATATGTTGTTATCAATTTCTCATTCTTCCACTTCTACTCCTCTTGAATCAGCTTGCTGGTAACCCCATGTTTCAGAGTGGCCTTTGAAGCTGCCCATATCAATACAGTTTGTAATATCCTTCATTTGTAATTTACCGGCACTTCCTGTGGTCTATACATGTTATAAATTCTGATGGGTTGGTTGTCTATGTGCACAACCGTTCCTATGATCTCTGATTGTTCTATTTTGTTTATTTCTTTCTACTTTGCTGGTATGGTGTTGCTATCAGTGTAATTCCCTTATTCCTTATCAGTTCTGTCTAAATGTTTGGTAGCCTCTGGCATAGATTCTGTGATGTGGGTTAAGATGGGTTTCTTGTATACAAACCACATCTATCTTGTCGTTGTCTAGTCTAACCGTTTATGTCTGCTTTATGTGGTAAATGCCTTCCATATTCCACTGCATTATATTCTTTTATCTGTCGTGTGGTTTGACCAGTCGTTTTTTACTGATTTTCTAAAATGGACCAGGATGACCACCATAGGTTGAGCTGGTCGTCTTCGAGACGTGGGGCCGGCATCTACATGCCTGGTGGTCTCCTCAGACAGAGCACTATATCCAGAAAACATTGTCTCAATATATATATATATATTAAAATATAGGAGATACGTTGTACGAGGTGGTTCAAACTCCACCCCATCCGTTCTTCCTTATGGTGGTCAGTCAACATCCGTGGGACCCACTGTGAACACACCTTCCGATAGTTCAATTTCTTCCGAACAACCATGTGGGCTGTCCCAATTGACATATGGAATTCTTCTGCAAGCGAACGAATGCTCCGACGACGGTCAGTCAGTACTGCTTTATCAAGCACGGCTATGGCTTCTTCTGTTGCAACAATATGCGCCTGACCTGGCCGTGCAAGATCTGCCGTTAACTCACGTCCGTCTTTAAACATACGCACCCACTCCATCACTCTGGTCCTCGACAAACATTTGTCACCATATGCTGCCTTCATTCTCCGATGAATGTCTACTGCTTGACGTCCTTCAAATGAAAGAAACTGGATCACATCACGCTGATTCACTTTGGACGGGTTCGGAATCACACCCGCCATATTGTTAACAGTCTTCTGCAGCACATATGCATGCTGGGAAGATGAACACGTGACCGTATGTAAATTATTGGATACTCATTACTAGTGCAAAATGTCATCAATATCAGTGCGCTCTATCACGCGTGGTGTAACAAGTCCCGTTTTCATTTGAACACGCCTCGTACTTTGTTATGCTCCATATGGTCAAATGTACCCGATTTCCGCCAGATATTTTAATTTAGGTTTATTTTCCTCAGATGTCTGCCTTCCGCGCTCGTGAGCACCATCTTCCCAGGCTTTGTGTAGAGTTTTTCATCTACTAGCTGGTATGTAATTTGGACTCTTCTCTTGAGCGCCACCTACCCAACGTAGTTAGTTAGAGAAATTGTATATGTGTTTCCTTCCTTACAGGATGGGGCTGCTTCGGATTTAAGTACTGTTTTGCTTACTTCTCCTATTGTTATGTATTTAGAAAGTCAGTTCCTATGTTTATCTAAAGGCCACCCTGGGAACGCGCCAGGCTCTGACCAATAACCCCCAACTGTTGGCTTGAGTTTGTAGCAGTTTATACTCGCTTGGAGAAGTATGTGATATGTCAGTGGACATGTTAATAACATCTGATATCCCAGCCTGTCCTGGTTGACAACAACGCTAATTTGTCCGCGACTTCTTATTTGTCCAGAGATAAGCTTATATCGCAGCCAACCACCAGAGACGTTGAGTAGTTGCCCTCAGCATCTGGAAGCCGTTCCACTATCCGTATCTTGTGGAAGCGCCTGGTAGGGGATATTCGAACCGACAATACAGGAGCCATAGTTTGATTATCTTAGTTTCAGCTTCAGTAGATGAGATAGTGACCCTGTATTGTTAGGGATGAAACCGTAAAATAGAATTGACAAATCGTGAGCTGACATGAATATTGTAAGAGACGAACAACAATGCATGTTATTGGAAACGACTGCCTAATTCCATTTCTAAAAGTGACCAAAATTGATGCAGAGAATGGATGTACCGTATTCAAATGGGTAAAGAACACTATCAAGTTAAATATTATGACACTTTATCCAGCTTTATGTACGCTGGATTACTTCCTCTTTCCAGGAGGAGTTTGGTCATTTAAAGGAGTAAGACAAATGCAACTATAATGGAGGTCACATTACAAGTAATACTGCCATCACAGTTTGATTATAAACATTTTAAAGAAATTCAAATATTCTGTCAACAGTTACAAAAATGTACTGAAATCAAAAATCTTTCTGATGTCCGGAAAGTTTGTAAGACAGTCTCCAAGGATTTATTTGTAAGTATCGTACATCCGTCTTCATCAATTATCAACAACTATATATCAGTATTAGAAAATGTTACTCATATATTAATGTACGGTATTGGAATATGGGAATTGTGTAAATATTGATATCAGAAAGAATTAAAACGTTTGTGTTGTGGATATAAGTGTAAAAGTTTATATTTATTTTGAAGAGACCAAGTAATTAGTTTCCTATTACGAAATCAATTTCACTAGTTGATTTTAAGAAATCGATTTCATAAGTTAATTTATCATAGATCGATTTAACTCGTTAATCATTAACTATACATTTTACTTGTCTCTTTTTTTATGAAATCGAGTTATCTACTTCTTCTTCAACAAATCGAGTTCGTCCATCTATGTGTAATCAAGTTGTTAATTTCAATCGAATCGCCAATCTCCCTGATGTGATCGAGATATTATACCTTTAACGGAACAGCGAACCATCCTTTTATTGTCATGTTAGATTATCTTCAATATAAAGAACTCACCCACCTGCTGTAATGTAGTTAGTTTACCTTCAATATAAAGAACTTACCCACCTGCTGTAATGGAGTTAGTTTACCTTCAATATAAAGAACGTAACCAGCTGCTCTAATGTAGTTAGTTTACCTTCAATAGAAACAACATACCCATCTGCAGAAATGAAGTTATTTTACCTTCATAATAAAGAACGTACCCACCTATTGTAATGTAGTTTGTTTACCTTCAATATTAAGGGCGTACCCACCTGCTGTAATATAGTTAGTTTACCTTCAATAGATTGACGTACCCAACTCCTGTAATATAGTTCGTTTACCTTCAATAGATTGACGTACCCACCTGCTGTAATATAGTTAGTTTACCTTCAATAGATTGACGTACCCACCTGCTGTAATATAGTTAGTTTACCTTCAATAGATTGACGTACCCACCTGCTGTAATATAGTTAGTTTACCTTCAATAGATTGACGTACCCACCTGCTGTAATATAGTTAGTTTACCTTCAATAGATTGACGTACCCAACTGCTGTAATGTAGTTTACCTTCAATAGAAGAACGTAACCAACTGCTGTAATGTAGTTTATCTTCAATAGAAGAACGTAACCAACTGCTGTAATGTAGTTTATCTTCAATAGAAGAACGTAACCAACTGCTGTAATGTAGTTTATCTTCAATAGAAGAACGTAACCAACTGTTGTAATGTAGTTTATCTTCAATAGAAGAACGTAACCAACTGCTGTAATGTAGTTTATCTTCAATAGAAGAACGTAACCAACTGCTGTAATGTAGTTTATCTTCAATAGAAGAACGTAACCAACTGTTGTAATGTAGTTATGTTAGTTTCATAAGAGAGCGTACGTCGTTGATGTTATCAAGATAGTTTTTATTCAATAGACAAATTATCTTTCCATTTGTGATCTAGTTATTTTACTTCCAATAGAAGAGTTTTTCGCCCCAATGTGAGCAAGAATATGTTCAATGGAAAAACTAAAGTTCATTGTTTCTTATTCTTTTCTGGCGAGCATGACTCAGTCAAGTTGGGACTCCGGATTATATGCTATATGCTGCTGTCTTTAGAGTTTTCGCTGTGCCATACAGTTTCTCTTCCACGCTGATTGGGGTGGACTATGTCTTGCTCCTCAGGTCTGCATACTGGGGACATCCATGTAAGATATGTTATGCTGTCATATTTAGAAGGCTGTAGTTCCAAAGACCAGTTTTACCCATTTTGAATTTGGTGTACAAGTGATGTCTCATTTTTTAGTGACGAGTTCTGAAGCGCAGCAGGATAACCTGGTCTCATCTAGATAGTTAGTAATACCCATCATCTGCATTATATTTGGGAAGGTCTTCTTTCCACTTTTTGTTATAGTTGCCATTATTGATAGTCTTCACTTCTTCATAACTGATCAGATAATTTTATTCAGGTAAATTCCCTCCTTCTTTAGCTAGTCTATTAGCAACTTCATTCCCTTCGATGTTACAGTGTCAAAGAATTCACTGAATCACTATTCTCTGGAAATTATTGCGCAACTGAACTAGAACTGCTCTCAATTTATTCAGTTCGGTGTTCCTATGTAGCTTTAGTTCTGTTATGACATAGAGTGCATTTGTTAGTAATACAGTATTCATGTGCAAGTGTTCTTTATGTTGTAAGATCATTTCTGCTAATTTCTTGAAATCTTCAATTTCTGCCTACAAAATTGGTTGAGAACTTGCCTGTAGCTATAGCCTGAGTAACATCTTCTACCTGTTTTAGTCACTCTTCTTGAGACTAACGGGAATTGAACCAGTCCGTTCTACGGCACCAAATCGCCTAGCAACAATTGCACACGCGTTTTTCAGTACTTGACTAACCGCATCTCCAAAAAAAGATGCGATTTCATCAAGCCATTCAAATCGTGCACACAAAGTCACTCGAACGGACCAATCGAGACAAGGACTATCACAACAACAACAAACATCCCGTACAGGTATTGAAATATCCTCAGTAACAACAAACACATAACATAATATCCGTATTAGTTATACAAGGGCTGATAGGTCTTCTTGTAAACATGGATAACATATATAGACAATACAATTTTGCTTCAAATAATTGTTTATACAAGTAAATTTCCTACTTAAAAAAATTTAGTCACTCTTACTCCTCCATTCGCAATTACATTTGTGACCGAACCGTCTGTACATCTTTGAGTCCATGCATTCTGTGGGTAATTAACTACAATGTGATGTTCGGTGATACGCTTTCTCTCCATGTCTGTCCGAGTTCCTTTCTTTTTTATACCTTCTATTTGTTCTTTTAGTTCTAGGAGCCTAAATGCCCAACCCAATCCAATCCCCCATCCCTATCAAATGGGATGTTATATAGAAACTACCTAAAAGCCACGTTCACCATCTTCCCGGTTAGTTCGAAGATCTGTCTCCGATCGTAGTTATTTTTCATATGTTCTGTACCTACAACGATCTGGCGAGCTAATCTGAACGCTGGTATTAATGGTGTCTGCAACGTTGTTTTGCTGTCTACTCGCGGCCCGTGCGTTCCGGAAAGGTCCGTCCTCCATGCTGTCCGCCGCAGACTGAGGTGATGCCACCTCTTCAACTGTCTCACTGTGAGTCCAAGGTTCCGTCTCGGTGCTGTCGTGTGACTCGCACTCGTCTGTATCAATGTAGTTATCCGCTGCGATGTCGCCGTCATCAGTGTCGTGGTCTGACGCACTGTCTTCCTCGTTCTCTTCGCCCGACGTCATCTCTCCAGGTGTTCTTCCGTGGCTGGCTTGTCCGACACCCTGGAATCTGGTCTGGGCACTTGAACCTCTTCAGGATGTTCTCTCGCTACCTCACTCAGAGACCTCAACTCTGACTGAAGCACGGCCGTTAGTTTCTCTGTTGTCTAATACTGGTATTACTGGTGCTGTGACCAGGTCTAAATCTGTGTAATACTTCTCGACATCAATCAGTTAACCAAAGCACTCCTTCACAAGAATATGAGGTTTATTTACACAAGTTGATATACATCAATTAATAGCATCATACTCATAAGAGAGGCAAATAAACACAAGGCACAAGTCCCAATCTAGTCTTATTCGAATCCGTCCTCAACTGCAGACTAATCCTAAATTATCTGCAACTGGGCAATAATATAATCATCTCAGATTACAAATTACGCTAACACATCCAGGAATTGCTTCACTCGTGCTATAAGCTAAGTCTTAGAGAGTATACACCGACTAACTATCTGGCCCTGACTTTTCACCTCTCCTGGGAGACCGAAAACTCTGACTGTTGCGAGACTAACTAGGACTTGCCTCTCCTGGGAGACAAGTACTGACTGTCCGAGACAAGCCTGATAGAGACTGCCCTCTAACCTGGGGACTGACTTCCTGAGTAGTGAAAATGCGACCGCCCTGCTTGGCAGTCGATAATGCAATACTTCTTCCTCTTCCACTTCTATGTTTCTCGAAACTTCCAGAATCTTCCAACCAATCAAAAGCTTTCATTTTTCCAGAGGAAAACCTCTGGCCAATCAGAAATTGATCCTTCTGGTTACAATAAACCCACGTTACCTCAGACCAACTAGAAAGCTTCTACCTGGTATGATTCCTGTATGTCTATTATCTGACATGTTCTTAGGTAAACAAACGTTGCACTTGATCATAGCTTGACGCGTTCTTATAAAAACGCACGTTTTTGTTTTATCGTCGCTTGACACGTTCTTAAATAAACACACCCTTTCATTGCGTGTCAGCGATGTCCGTGGTGACAACATTTACCCAAGAGATGCAATGTGTGGCATTTCACGCCGTCAATATCTCGCTATCTGTGAAGGGTTCTCGCTTCTTACTGTGAAGACCCCTGTTTGTGAAGGGTTCCGTAACCAGATACTATCACAACAGGACTAATAGCAGAGCTGTAAAAAGAACAAGAAGAAGCGGTAAAATTAGAGCATGCAGTTCGGAGTGGTTCAGTGTACATAAAGGAGTAAGACAAGATTGTCCTTGGTATAACATCTGTGTTCTACGTCACGCCAATATGGCGCTGAATTTTTCTTCCAATGTCATATGTGCTACTGTTTTCAAAGTTTGTGTTATTATCATAGAAGTTGTATAACATCGAATGTACTTCCTAGAACAGACTAGTTGTGTTCGTCAAATGGATATATCTAATGGATATATCTAATGGATATATCTAATGGATATATTATAAAAGAATGATTTTATATAATAATGTTGAAGTGTATGTGATGAGCTAATTTACTTCAGTATCAACAACACATTGAATCGTTCGCTGTGTAGCGACAGTAGGCCTAACGTGTCGTGTGAACACAGCACCACTGGACAGCCTATGCGTGTTATGTTTCCACGCTCGACTGACATCCTGTTAGGTGTCATAAAGTTGGAGATGTCATGCTGAGACTGTCTCAAAAAAAATTCCGATCAGGTCTAACAACTACACGTACAGTCCGATATTCGGCGACTTTACGCGTACTATATACGATAGATTGTCGGCACACCTGGTAACACGGTGTTGACCGAACCGGACATGATGCGACACGTAGAAAACAATGGTCATCAACTGCATCGTACTTCACTTCCAGTGGTCTCGATTCGCTTTGCCACTGGTTTCACATGAGGTCCGACAAGAGAGTGAGGTTGACACTTTGCACAACACCTTTTCATATCCATTAAAATTTACCCGAAGTGAAAGGGTTTTCCCACTAACTCTAGTTGCACGTGTTGTACGTACACTCCTAGACAATGACTCTAACACAAATAGACCGAATCGACGAACAACCCTGATTGGGAGAGGGTTAACCAGGTACTATATTGGCATAGCTTTCAGAGACGCAACTTGCTGGAATCGATCAGCTCTGCGAAAGAGTTGCAGGCTGGACATTCTTTTGGAACAGAAGAGAAATTGAGGAAAGACGTAAATCAGGAGTATGCTTCACCATTAAAACAACACTCATTGGCAAACTAGCAGGCACACCAAAGGCAATATATGATCGCCTCATGACAGTAAAAGCGCCCCCCCCCCTCGTTCTGGTAAGAAATATGCAACAATCATCAGTGCGTAAGCACCAACGCTGACAAATCCAGAAGAAATTAAAGATAACTTATATGATGAACTTCATGCAGCTATCACTGCAGTTCCAAAAACTGATAAGCTCATATTACTTGGAGATTTCAATGCAAGAGGGGCACAGATATCTCCTGGAACGGTGTAATAGGGAAATATGGAATAGGTCAGTGAACAGCAATGACTTCATCTTTTACAAACATGTGCCAAGCATGACCTCCTCATTACTAACACCATATTTCAACTCCCAATCCGAAACTGGACCTCCTGGATGCACCCTCGATCAAAACACTGGCATCGTATAGATTATGCAATTATAAGAAGAAAGGACCACCAAGATGTTCGAATGACAAAATCCGTGTGCGGTGCAGACCGCCGGACTGACCATAGTCGTATTGTGTCAAAACTAAGATATCGCATCCATCCTGCCAAATTCCCACAGGGAAGCAAAGCAAACAACGTATAGACGTCAGAAAACTATCAAATATAAACACACACACCAGTCCCTAGCCTCTACTCTTTATGAATGTCTGAAATATGCCCAACTAGAGCAAGATGTGGATACGAGCATATTTGAGCAAGCAAATTTACGACACTGCTACTGAGGAACTAGATCATTCTATCAAGAACAAAAAAGGACTGGTTTGATGAGAATGGTAATACAATTAAAGAAATTGTGCTTGAAAAACACCACCTACTCATAGAATACTTGAATGATCCTAAATCAATGTCTAAAAATTAAGCACTCAAATGCAAACGGAAAATAATTCAACATAAATTGCGCCATATGAGGGACTCATGGCTGAGTAAGAAAGCAGATGAGATACAAAGATGTGCAGACACAAACGATTTAAGAAACTTCTATGATGCGCTTAAAATGTTATATGATGCACTTAAATCGTTATATGTTCGAACCTCGTCAGGATCTTTTCCCCTTCTCAATGCAAATGAAACATAATCGTTGAGAAAGATAAAATTCTGCATCGCTGGGTAGAACACGTTGAGAACATTTTGAATAAACCATAAATCAATAAATGAAGAGGCTATCAGCCGACTACCACATGTTCCTCTCAATGAAATGCTAGTTGACATCCCTACTTTAGACGAAACTCGTAAAGCAGTTCATCAACTTTCTAGTGGAAAAGCACCGGGCTCCGACTCAATACTAATCGAAATATAGACGTATGGCGTTGAAAATCTTAATGAGAAACTTCATAACATTTTCCAAGTCATGGAAAAGCAAATCTGTTTCACAACATTTTAGGGATGCAACAATTATACACCTGTATAAACGCAAAGGGAACTGCCAGTTTTTGTAATAGCCATCGTGGTATCTCTCTACTGTCCATCGCTGGAATGATATTTGCTTGAATCGTTGTGAACCGTCTTAATGAAGGATTATTGCCCGAAAGCCAATGTTTTCCAGAAAATAACGTGGAAAAACTGATATGGTATTTGCTGAAATACAACTTCAAGAAAATTGTCAAGAATAATACTTTGATCTGTACACATCATTCATAGACATAACAAAAGCATTTGACACAGTTAGTAGTTTGACACAGATTGTCCTCAATCTCTGGTAAAATATGAATGCTCATTGAAATTTCTCAAAATGGTGCAGCAATTGCATGATGGAATGCAATCAGATTTAAGGATGATGGAGAGCTATCTGAAACCTTTTCTGTCTCAAATGGAGTAAAACAAGAATGTGTATTAGCACCTACCCTATTTAGCATCATGTTCTCTTTTATGTTAGACGATGCGTTCAGAGATCTAGACTTGGGAGTAAACATCATATATCGCAGAGATGGAAAATTGTTCAACTTTCAGCGGTTCCGAGCAAAAAACAGAGTCACATCAAACACA
This sequence comes from Meghimatium bilineatum, assembly GCA_034231615.1. Lineage (NCBI taxonomy): Eukaryota > Metazoa > Mollusca > Gastropoda > Stylommatophora > Philomycidae > Meghimatium > Meghimatium bilineatum. The sequence continues at coordinate 17,840,895 of CM067302.1, forward strand.
ATCAGGGATCTCTTATTTGCTGATGACTGTTTCCTAAACTCCAACTCTGAGGCAGATTTATAAATTATAATAGACATATTCTCCAAATTCTGTACCAAAGTCAGTAAGTCTTTGGACTTACTATTAACACAGGATAAACAGAAGTCCTTTTACAACCAACATCTAACAGAAGCTATATCGAGTTCTGCATAAAGGTAAATGGCGTAGCACCGAAAGTTGTGAATAGATTCACATACCTTGGTAGTGCGTTATCACAAAATGCCAACGTTTATGATCAATGGTATACACGGATCGTCAAGACAAACAGGACTTTCTGCAGTTTGTACGCAAATGTGTGGCGTAGAAATGTCATAACTAAGCTGAATGTCTACAGAGTAGTCGTACTTCCAATGATGTTATACGTGAACCATGGCTTGTGTATATATGTCATTGCGAGTAAACTCAATCGCTTTCACACAACTTGTCTCAGAAAAGTTATGAACGTCAGATTACAGACAAGATTCCAGATATCCACGTACTTGACAGATCTGGTATCACCAGCAATGACACTATCCTGAGGCAAACATATTCGTTGGGTAGGTCATTTAGTAGACCATCGCATGACAAGGATACCTTTCTATGGGGAGCTGGAGAAAGGTAAACGATCTTACGGTGGCCAAAACGTGAGTTAGAAAACTACGAAGCCTGATTTCAGAGTCGCAACTATAGCAGGGTTGCAGATACCAGAGGTTAGATATGCAGACTACACAGTGCTACTAACAACAAACGAACACGACCTACTGAATAGTTGAGATTAAAGGAAGAACAGCAATGGCGCAAACAAAATTAAAACAGCTAAAAAAACTTTCGAAGAGTACTAACATAAGAACAAAATTGTGTTCACTTACGAACATGTGTGTTTCCTGTGGCGAGATATGGATGTGAAGCATGGACACTAAATAAAGCAGTGACCAAGAAAATAACATCATTTGAATTAATGTTCCATAGGAGAGTTATGAGAACCACATGGGCAGCAAGGGAAAACTAACCAGGAGATGTTTAGAACCACATGGGCAGCAAGAGAAACTAACCAGGAGATGTTTAGAACCAAATGGGTAGCAAGGGAAAACTAACCAGGAGATGTTTAGAACCACATGGGCAGCAAGGGAAAACTAACCAGGAGATGTTAAGAATAATTAACGTCCAAGAAAACTGCCTTCTTAAACATCATTTTAAAGAAAAACTAGTTATTTTTCGGTCACATTAAGAGACACAACATCATAGAAAGAGTGCTATTGGAGGCGATAATAGAAGGCATCATTTGCAAATGCCGCTCAAGACGCCGATGGACAAAAGACGCTCAAGAATGCCTGCGCATGTCACTAAAAGAGACGAGACAACTTGCTCAAGACAGCGGAGAATTGAAGAGATACATAGGACGACTACGTTCTGGAAAGAATATGTCACCTGATGAATGAACTATATTTCATGTCACTTTTCTCTCTTCCATTGATTGAAGAACAGTTATTGTTTCTATTGTATTTATGGGTGTAGATTTCATAGATGCTGTGATAATACGTCTAGCCTCATTCTGGGTTTTGTTTATTTTGTTGAATTGTGATAGACTCACTATATGTGTCTGTGAGCGTTGCAGATTTTTCCTAATTTTCTCTCTTATAATTCCAGTGGGGAAGAGGTTTCTGTCTTTCAGCTGCTAGTGAGTTTGATTGTTTTGTGATCACTATCCCATAGCTGGTTCATAACAATTCTTACCATTTCATAACCATTTTATGAGGTACATCGTCAGTTACAAAAGCTAACCCGGGGTTGATTTTGATTTCCACCTTTTTGAGCAGAAAGTTGGGGGATCTTCTGTGCATTTACAAGCAATAGGTTGTTATGAATTTCTCATTCTTCCAATTCTTCTCATTAGGAGTGGTTTCTGGTAACCACACCTTTCAGAGTGGCATTTTAAGTCGCGCACTACAATGCAGTGTGTGTCTTTTATATTTTTATCGGTTCTAATCTCAGTGCTCTTCCTATTGGGTGTCTGTGTCATAATTTCTGATTTCTTGGTTGTCTATGTGCACATCGGGTCCTATAATCTCTGATTCTTCTATTGTGGTTTTTTAATCTGCTATGTTGGTATGATGTTTCTTATCAGTGTATTTACCCCTCCCATATGTCCGTCTCTGTCCTGTCTGAATGTTTAGTAGCCCCTGATAGAGAATATGTGATGTGTGTTAAGATGGGTTTCTTGTATACAAGCCACGTCTATCTTGTCATTGTCTAGTCTAATCGTTAGTGTCTGCTTTATTTTGTAATTGTCTTGTACATTCCAATGCAGTATATTTAGTCCTAATGTCTATATATATATATATATATATATATATACGAGATACTTTTTTCTCTGCATTTTCTGTCTGTTTGCCCATGTCATTTTAGAGTCCAGGGTAATTATATATATATATCTATATATATATATATATCTATATATATATATATATATATATATATATATACGAGATAGGTTGTACCTTGTTATGCTACATATGGTCAAATGCATCCGATTTCCTCCAGATATTTTATTTTAGGTTTACTTTCCTCAGATGTCTGCCTTCCCCGCTCGTGTGACCACCATTTGCCAAAACCTTATGTAGAGTTGTTCATCTACGAGGTTATCTGTCGTTCTGGACTCTTCTATTGAGCGCCACCTACCCAACGTAGTTAGAGAAGTTGTATATGTGTTTCCTGCCACTGTCCCTTACTGGATGGGGCTGTTTCGGGTCTAAGGGCTGTGTTGCTGACTTCTCCTATCGTTGTGTATTTACAAAGTTAATTCATATGTTTATATAAAGCCCACCCTGGGAAATACAAATAGATACATAAATACGGGGCACGTTATGCTTTGATATGCTCCATATGGCCGAGTGCAACCAGTGTCCACCATATATTATATCTTTGTTTACTTTCCGTTGATGATCTGCCGTCACGGGATCATGAGAATCGTCTGCTCCGGCTTTTTGTAGAGTTTTCTAAATTCTAGTTGGCATGTCGATTTGGCCTCTTGAGCGACACCTGCCCAACGTAGTTAGTTAGAGAAGTTTTCTATTTATCTTACATTTTTCCCTTACGGGATTGGACTGGTTGGGGGCCTATGGGAGATTTTTCTGCAAGTTATTTCCTATGTTCCCCTATCTAAAGTGTGCCCTGGGGACGCGCCAGGATACCCTTCACGACAAGTATGTGGTATTTTAGTGGAGAATTCAGTGCCTACTCTGGAATAGGTCCTGCTTGCTAGCAGGAGTTTGAAAATAAACCAATAATAACAATTAAAAGGTGTATTACACATGTAACTATAATGGAGGTCACATTACAAGTAATACTGTCATCACAGTTTGATTAGAGTCATTGTAAAGAAATTCAAATATTCTTTCAACAGATACAAGAACTAACGTCGGAAATTGACACTATGAATTTAGGCAAAGCTGCCTTGGAAGTATGTAACTCACTATTGAAGTCTGCAGATGTAAGTATCGTACGTCCGTCTTCATCAATTATCAACAACTGTATTTGAGTATTATACAATGTTTCTCATACTATATATTAATGTAAGATTTGTAACATGTGATTATGCAAATATTGATCAGATAGAATTAACACCTTTGTGTTGTGGATACACAGAATAAAATGTTGAAGTTTGAGATTTATTTTCAAGAGATCAATGAATTAGTATGGAGGTTAAAGGTTACAGGAAAATGGTATACGAAATTTCTTTTTGTATATGATCCTTGGGACGAGGGGAATAATCCCATAGACCTCTCGACCAGAAACCGAACATCTGATGATCCGGAGAATCAGCAGGCAGCTAGAGGTAATTATTGTTGTTCATGTATTCTTGATAAAGGTGTTATGGTCGAAATGTCGATTTATGTGCGCTACTATGCGTTACCTACTGTTCATAACATACATAGACCACATATGTAAAGTAGCAAAGACAACGGAAGAAAACAATGTGAACTTAAACGAACTGCTATTTGCAGATGGAAAAACACTAGCAGCATAATCAGAAGAGCAATAACAAAGACAAATAGACAGATTACATCAAATTTGCCATGTCTTTAATATGAAGATAAATATAGAAAAGAGTTATGTAATGAAGATAAGAAGAACAGAAAGAAACAGCACTATATATATATATATATATATATATATATATACATATATATTGGAAACAACAGAATTAAACATGTGACATAATTCATATACTAATCCAGGAAGCAATATACCGACAGAGGGCAAGAGCAGCAAAGAAATGCACAATAGATGTAGTTACGCATACCAAAACCTAGAGCAAATGACACCAATCTTCAGAAACAAAAATGCACATTTAAACACCAAGGTACACTTTTAAAAACGATTATTGTGTCAATGCTGTGCTACTAATACCAAACATGGAAAACGACAGCACACGACAAACCTAAAATTGTGACAGCTGAAATGGCATGCTTACGAAGAATCTTAGGAATATTGCTAAGAGACAGAGTGAGAAATCAAGAAATTAGACAAAGAACCGGCATCACTCCAATCTTGAGAATATATTTAGAGACAACATATAAAATGGTTTGTACACATCACCTGACTACCATCAGACAGCATACCACAGCAAGCTATGCTACACAGTTACAGCGAAGGCAGACCTAGAGGTCATCACGAAAACAATGGATCATCGAAATAAAAGAATCGACAAATTCCACAATATACTCAGCACACAAGGGGCCCGTCTCCAGGGAACTCGTCTACCACTGATGCTGAAAGGAAACAACGGGTTCAACGAATAGATAGATAGACATATAGAATCGAGCTAAGTATGACATCATTCTCACGTGTAAGTGATTATAACACAGATCAATAAATACAACTTGTGCTCGTGCATGTAAATATAACCAATTTCTGATCTGTGTTTGTGGCCAATGGCGTTTGTGGTCAGTGGAGTCACCAGATGTCAGATGTAGTTGATCAGTGTTACAGTTTCATCTACACAATTTTCTGTATCTGTTAGATTAACTCTGCTGGAATTGAACACAGGTAATTGTAGATAGTCACAAACTATCGCATATTTGCAATATAATTGCAATATAATTGCAAATAATTGCGATATCTAGCGAGATAAAATACAGTTGGTGCAAAAATACGTTATGATGCACATGATAATGATTATATAATCCATTTACCCGTGTGCAGGTAGTTCTTCAAAGATCATTGCCTTTCTGACAACAACATAAGTCCTTCTCAGATGAGCAACTGGGGTGACACTCAAACAAACACGTTTTGCTATCTCCAAGGCATGTTTGTGTTAAAGCGGTTTATGTTTAGTCCCTGAAGGGAAGAACTGCAGTGTTGCAGTGTCCATGGATCATCAGGTCCTGCCAGGAGTGTAGCAGATACTTCTGGGACTAGCCAATCATTCTTATGTCAGATCTTCTGACTGTTCCTTAATTATGGCACATCTAACATTTTCCGCTACCTAGCAGTCTACCACAAACGGATAAAGGTACAAAGTACACTTGTCTGCGTTTCATCCATTTGGAACCATTTGATAAAGTAAGAAAACATACATAGATAAGCAAGGTTGCCTTTTTACCATTTGATAATCAGGGTTGGCTTTGTTTGTCCCGATGAAGACTTTTTAGTCAAAACATCATCTGTCACTCTGTCTCGTTGCTAGTTTGTTGTATAACTTAGTTTGGCAACACTTATACCTATGTTTGTTCATTGTGATATTCACACGGGAATTAATTGCGATATAACATACCTACGTCATAGAATGAGTAGTCCCCATTTGAGAAATCTATACTGCGTACTTAGCATTGTATACCTCCATCCCATACTGCAACATAAACATCAAGATCTGTCACCGACTGGTGTAGGCGAACATGGGTCTGCACAACAAACTCTCATATCTCTAGGATGTATCACGAGCGTTATTGACCTCTTGATGTGTCACGATGTTAAACTAATATTGTCTGACGCTGTCGCCCTCTATAACTCTTACATTGAATATTGCCGGTTGTAACAACAACCTTAAAAAACCTTCTAATCCGGCTTGTGTAACGGTAAAGTACTGATAATTTCTGTGATGGTCAAGATAAAAGATTAAAATGCCCGCTAAACGCAGAAATGTCTGCACCCGGACAGTTCGGAAAACAATGGCACACTACTCAACATGTTTATATTTCTTAGAAAAATAATACAACACATTATTGTGGTCTGATGATGACTACGTCCTGAATAAGTTATGTTTCATATGTAAATTTATTTCAAGCATTTCAAATATTTCAAGCATATATGATTATTAGATAGTTTCAGTATTGAATCAATGTTTGAGATATTGACTCTAAGATAGCTTCAGTATTGTATCAATGTTTGTAGTTGGCTTGAGCGTATACCTGTTTATATTCGCCTGATGCTGCCCGTCATGAGAAGTGTGGGGTATTTCAGTAGAGATATCAGTACAAGTGGATATTCCAACCCCTCCTTCTGTGTAACATCGCCAATTTAACGGCGATTGCTTATTTGTCCAGAGATCCGGCTCATATCGCATCCAATCAGCAGATATGGGTGGTAACTACCCCCCGTACCTGAAGGCCGTTCAAGTATCCGCAACCTGTGGACATTACTGGATACGGATCGTTGCTCACCTCCACTCCAACACTGAAGAGCCATACTATGATTGCATCAGATTCAGCATCAGTAGATGCGCTAACGACACTGTATTGTCAGAGATAAAACCGTAGCATAGAATTGACAATTCCTGACTGTGTATGCAAATTGTAAGAGACGAACAGCAATGTCTGTTAGTGGAAAGGACTGTCCCATTCCATTTCTCAAAGTGACACAAATTCATGCAAGGAACTAATCTGTCTTGTCCAACTAGACAATTATCAATAGCAAGATAAATAGTATGACACAATTCATTATGTACTCTGGCCTAGGTCCTGCTAGCTAGCAGAAGTTTGAGAAAGACCCCATAATAACAATTTAAAGTAGTAGAACAAATGAAACTATAATGAAGGTCACGTTACAGGTAATACTGTCATCACAGTTTGATTAGAGATATTACAGGTAATACTGCCATCACGGTTTGATTAGAGAAATTTTAAAGTAATACTGCCATCACAGTTTGGTTAGAGACATTACAGGTAATACTGTAATCACAGTTTGAATAGAGACATTTGAAAGTAATACTGTCATCACAGTTTGATTAGAGACATTACAAGTAATACTGTCATCACAGTTTGATTAGAGACATTACAAGTAATACTGTCATCACAGTTTGATTAGAGACATTACAAGTAATACTGTCATCACAGTTTGATTAGAGATATTTTAAAGTAATACTGTTCTCACAGTTTGATTAGAGACATTTGAAAGTAATACTGCCATCACAGTTTGATTAGAGACATTACAGGTAATACTGTCATCACAGTTTGATTAGAGACATTTTAAAGTAATACTGTTATCAAAGTTTGATTAGAGACATTTGAAAGTAATACTGCCATCACAGTTTGATTAGAGATATTTTAAAGTAATTCAATTACTCTGTCAACAGTGTGAAAATGATGCCGCCGACTTCCTCCTGAAATTAGATGTAAGTAGTGTACATCAATCTTCATTTTCAACAACTGTATACGAGTATTATCAAATGTTCCTCATACTATATAGTAATGTACGGTTTCGGAATATGGGCAATGTGTGCAAATATTGATTAGATAGAATTAACACCTTTATGTTGTGGATACATAGAATAATATGTGGAAGTTTGAGATTCATTTTCATGTGAGCTATTAATTAGTTTCATCAATAGAGATATCATTAGATATCTATTTAATAAGTTCATCTTTTATTCTTTAATTTTTAAAGTTGAAATATCAACATTACGCACCTGCTGTAATGAAGTTAGCTTACCTTCAATAGAAGAGCATACTCACCTGTTGTAATGAAATTAATTTACCTTCAATAAAAGAATGTACTTACCTGTTGAAATGAAATTAGTTTACCTTCAATAGAAGAATGTACTCACCTGTTGAAATGAAATGAGTTTACCTTCAATAGAAGATCGTACTCACCTGTTGTAATGACGTTAGTTTACCTTCAATAAAAGAATGTATTCACCTGTTGTAGTGAAATTAGTTTACCTTCAAAAGAAGAGTGTACGCACTTGCTGTAATAAAGTTAGTTTACCTATAAAAAAATAATCATTATGTTTTCAAGATAGTTTACCTTCAATAGAAGATCGTGGTCACCTGTTGTAATGACATTAGTTTACCTTCAATAGAAGAGATAACCTACGTCATGTTATCAAGATAGTTGAATTCAATAGATAAATTATCTTTCCACTTGTGATCTAGTTATTTTACTTTCTATAGAATAGTTTTTCACCCTGGAGTAATCTAGATAGAATACGTTCAATGGAAATACTAAAATCCATAGGTTCTTCTTCTTCTTCAGCGATCATCACTCGGTCAGGTTGTGACTACGGATTCTATAATATAGACTGATGTCTGTTTTAGAGTTTCCGATGTTCCATACAGTTTCTCTACGAGGCAGATTTGTGTGACCCATGACTTGTTCCTCAAATCTGCATGCTGGAAACATTCTTGTATGATATTTTCTGATTTCATATTCGCAAGGATTCAATGTCAAAGGTCAGTTGTACCTATTTTTAATTTGAGGTACAGGTGATGTCTCATTTTGTTGTGACGAGTTCTGAGGCTCAGCAGAATAGCCAGGACTCTTCTGGATTGTCGGTAATACCCATCATCTGCATTAAATTTGTGGGTGGTCTTCTTTTCACCTTTTTTTGTTATAGTTGCCTTTAAATGATAGTCTGCACTTCTTCATAACTAACCAGATAGTCTTCTTGAGATAAAAGACCCCCTTCTTTGGCCAGTCGACGCGTAACTTCATTCCCTTGGATGTTACACTGTGACTGTATCCACTGGATCACTTCTCTCTGTAAAGTTTTGTACAACTGAACTAGAACTTCTCTCAAGTCATTCAGTTGGGTGTTCCTGTGTAGCTTCAGTGCTGTTATGACTGAGTTAGTGGTGCAATATTCCTGTGCATGTGTTCCTTATGTTGTAAGATAATTTCTGTTGATTTCTAGAACTCTTCTATTTCTGCCTTAAAATTGGTTGAGAGCTTCCCTGTAGCTATGGCTTGAGTAACATCTCCGTGTTTTAGTCTGAGAGTCACTCATACTATTCCATTCTCAATTACATTTGTGATCGAGCCGTCTGTATAGGGACGAGTCCATGCATCATGTGGGTAATGAACTGCGATGTGATGTTCTGTGATACGCTTTCTCTCCATTTCTGTATGAGTCTCTTTCTTTTCTATACCTTCTTTTTGTTCTTTCAGTTCCTTGAGCCTGTATATCCAAATGAGGAAGGTACTGACTGGTTGTATGAGCCTTGGTTTCGGTTGTCCTAGAGTTGGTGTCTTCCGTATCAGTTTCTTTGAGTTTAAAGAGAAGCTACTCCTTTCCAGCCTGCTTCTGCAATAGCCATTAATCCTTCGGTGCATAGAATGGTTCATGATTCTCTTGTATTTTTCAGCCCGTTGAACGATTTGACACTTCCAGTCAAAATGGCCAGTGGGAATGTATGTGCTTTCCTCGGTGTCAGTTTAAATCGGTTGTTCCCCCTGAAGGCAAAGGCAAACTACATAAGTATAGTGTCAAAACATTTTCTATGGATGTGGTAAATAATTCTTTTGTGGAATTAGCGAGTGTTATTTCATGTCATTGTGGGGTTGACTGTATAATTACTGAGACGTAGAGGTCTTCCGTATTAGGATACAATTCAATCAGGTTTTAAAACATCAGAGGTAAAACTACAGTCAACTTCGTCTGCCCAAATATTCCTACAGAATACAACATAGAAATACAACAGATTTGAAACCTTTCTAGAGAAATACCAGATAATCCTCTTCTTCTTTTGTTCACTTAAAACATGTATATATCTGTAATTAAGTCTCCTTAATTACAGAAAAATCTCCTTAACTCACTGTCTTTTGCAGTTGATACAGTGGCCCATAGTGCATTGATTCCAATGGTATTTCCTCTGGACAATATGTCTGCCTCAGCGTTTCATATTCAGAACATTCATGACGTACATGCTTGGTACTCTGTGATGTCTGTCCATTTGTGCACATGATGGTAGTGTTGCCAAACTTGAACTTTGTTTACATCTGACTGCAGAGTCAGTTGTCTCCTGTTCTGAGGCGTAGAATTGCAACTTGTTCTTATATATTCATAATGTGATTGTCATCTTGTGTTGGTGTGTGTGGCTTTCGTATTGACGTGATCATCTATTTCTTCTGATGGTAAGTAATTAGTACGTCTGGTTGGTCTTCGGCAGCACGTTTCTTAGCCAGTTGGTCTGCTTTTTCATTTCCTGGTATTCCACAATTAGAGGGTATCCACTTCATGGTTACCCTATACTGGTAAGACAATTCATTAAGTAATTTTTCAAGTCTGTTAGTTTTCAGACTGGAGCGCTTGAAGCACTGACATTGAATCTGTCCGGAATATCACCTGCTGTGGGTCAGATTTGAAGTTCAGCATTTGTTCAGCAGCTACCATAATTGTCTGAATTTCTGCAACATAATTATTGCAGAATGTTCCTGTTTTTATGTTCTGATAATATCTCTAAGCGTGTGTGGATATTCTATATATACACTTGTACTTCCATTCCTCACTGGATTCTGTGCTGACACATCTGTGCATATTCTGATCCATGTGCATATACAATAATAGATTGTTATCAAAATCATACTCTTCCACTTCTCCTCTTGAGTCAGTTTGATGGTAAACCCCACCTTTCAGAGTGACTGTTGAAGTCGCACACTACTGTGTACTGTGTGTCTGTAATATCTGTCGCTTCTAATTTAACAGTTCATCCTATTGGGCTGTATATGTCCAAATGACAACCTCTACAGTTGTCAATTCTGTAGAAGAACATTTTGTGCACGTAAAGGACTTGTTAGTCATTTAAAAACGCATTATTTACTTTATTATTTTTTTATTACTTATTGTTATTATTATTATGGTTGAGTTTATGGTCATCGTCGATTACGACGGACAAACATCATCATGATAGGTAATAAATTCTCTTGGGTTGGTTGTTTATGTGCACACCGAGTAATATGATTTCTGATTCGCCTATTTTATTTATTTCTGTCTGTTTTTCTGGTATGGTGTTGCTTATCAGTGTAATTATCCCTCCCTTATGTCCTTCTCTGTCGTGTCTGAATGTCTGGTAGCCCCTGATAGAGAATCTGTGATGTGGGTTAAGATGGGTTTCCTGTATACAAGCCACATCTATATTGTGATTGTCTGGTCTACCCGTTAGTGCTGCTTTTTGTGGTAAATACCTTCTGCAATGCATTGTATTTAGTTCTCTTGTCTGTCGCGTGGTTTTACCAGTTGTATTTTCCTGCTTTTTCCATTTCCTGGTTTTCCAAAATACGCCATGGTGATCACCAATAACTTGGGATGAGTCCCTTTGAGCCATGGGGCCTGATACTCTACCAGCCTGGAGAGACTCATCAGACAGAGAACAATATCCAGATTCGAATGTCTCAATCAGCACAAGTATATATATGCATATATATATATATATATACGAGATACGTTGCACTTTGTTATGCTCCATATGGCAAAGTGCATCCCATTTCCACCAGCTATTGTATTTTATGTTTAATTTCCTTAGATAGTCCGACTTCCCGGGCTCATGAGCACCATCTGCCCATGCTTTTTGTAGAGTTTTCCATCTCAAAGGTAGATCTGGACTCCTGCGCGTCACCTACGCAATATAGTCAGTTAGGGAAGAAACAGCGCTTTAATGATCACATAAAAAGCTCTTTCAAGCACTGCAGCATCGATCCTAGCTCTTGGGGACTACATCACTTGATCGCTCAGCTTGGCACACCAAGATCACTTCTGGCATCAATAAATTTGAAAAAAAAGAAAAAACACTACGGGCAAGTTACAAGAGACAAAAGTGAAATGACAAATCCGAAAACTCTCCTACCTAAAACCATATACACTCCTGAATGTACTGTTACAAGAGACAAAAGTGGAAGGACAAATCCGAAAACTCTCCTACCTAAAACCATATACACTCCTGAATGTACTGTTACAAGAGACAAAAGTGGAAGGACAAATCCGAAAACTCTCCTACCTAAAACCATATACACTCCTGAATGCACTGCAATAGAATTTTCTGACATCTACAAACTCACAAATTAAATTAGACAATCACAAATGTTTTGTTGTTTTTCTACTTGTTCATCATTTTTATTGTTTTTATGTCATGGTCTTCTTCGCTTGTGAAGGAGAAATATCATCATCAGTTAGATATGTTTTCTACATATTTCCTGCCGTGTACCCTTACGTAATGTGGCTAGCTCGGGTCTAAGTGACATTTTGCAGATTTCTTTTATCATTGTGTTTTTTACAAAGTTATTTCCCATGATCCCCTACTTAAAGCCCAGACTGGGGACGCTCGATGCTGGGGTCAATTTCTCCCAGTAGTTGGCCTGAGCGTATAGCGGTTTATACTCTTTTGATGCTACCCACCAAGAAAAGTATGGGGTATTTCAGTGGAGATATCAGTACCACCTGATATTCCACCCCGTCCTAGTGGGCAACATCGTCAGTTTGTCCGCAACTATTTATTTGTCCAGACATACGACTTATATCACAGCCAACTACCATATTTGGTATGTAGCTGCATTCCGTATATTAAGGCCGTTCCAATATCCACAATTTGGGTACTCGCCTGAAAGGGCATGGTCGCCCTCCCCACTTTACTCCATCACCCAGAAGACATAGTGTGATTATCTTAGTTTCACGTTCAGTAGATAAGCTAACGACCATGTAATGTCAGAGAGAAAACCGTAGCATAGTTTTTACAAATCCTGACCTGACATGCATAATGTAAGAGACGAACAATAATGTCTGTTAGTGGAAATTACTGTTTCATTCCATTCCTCAAAATGACTAAAATACATGCAGAGCACGGATGTGTCGTAACCAAATGGGCAATTAACACTAGCAAGTAAAAAATAATGTCACAATGCATTATGTACTCTGGACTACTTCCTGCTAGCTAGCTTGCGAGTTTGAACAAATAGTAACGCAAAATGAGGTAAACAGGTTACTAAAACACTTACCTAGCCTATTAATAAAAATATATTTTAAAAAACATACAATAAAACTAAACAGGACAATTCTCCACGTATCGGCTCAAATTGAACCTTTTTCAAGAGACAAACAACAGAAAACGACAAAATAAAAAACAAAATAGATGTCTATATTTCATCAAGCCCCGTCTCCATACTAGCGCAGGGATGGCAACGCATCTAGTAAAAGTGAAAATAATTATTAAGATTTATTATTAATAATTATTATTATTATATAAGACATTCAAATATTCTGTCAACAGATTATAAAAGGTCTTTGTAAAGAAATCATATCAACCAGTCCACAGTCACAAATCATCGATGAAGTAGCTGTAAGTAGCGTAAATCCGTCTTCATCTATTTTCAAAAAACTATTTATCTGTATTATAAAATATGTCTCATACTATATATCAGTATTATAAAATATGTCTCATACTATATATCAGTATTATAAAATATGTCCCATACTATATATCAGTATTATAAAATATGTCTCATACTATATATCAGTATTATAAAATATGTCCCATACTATATATCAGTATTATAAAATATGTCTCATACTATATATCAGTATTATAAAATATGTCTCATACTATATATCTGTATTATAAAATATGTCTCATACTATATATCAGTATTATAAAATATGTCTCATACTATATATCTGTATTATAAAATATGTCTCATACTATACTTTCGGTGTCAACATGGCGCAAGTATGAACGTTATTCGCTCAGTCGTCACTTGAGGATTATTTTGATTGTATTATGTGTTATTTTAAGTGAATGAATAATAACTGTAATGTGCAGAAAATTCCTTGTGTGTTTTCTAGTGTGGAAAGTTGAATATTCCTGGAGGGATGTCTGGAGTTTAGTCGTTGATCGTGCCGTCATGATGTTCGCTAGGCGTGAACAAGGAAGCGACCGATATCCACCGGTATAAGTGGATGCTCTGCAACTGGGCAGGGCGGGGCACTCATTTGTCCCGACATAAAATATTGTCAAAGGGAGCGGATACAAATGGATATCCCCCATATGGATGTGGAAAACAACGGGAAACTACCACATTATTCTTCCAAGATGAAAGTCATGGTGACACACAGAAGTAGGCCTACAGTTAGTGTTAATATAGCAACATGGAACGTCAGATCGTTAGCGCAGTGTGGTAAATTAGGCAACATCAAGCAAGAAATGTAAAGAATGAACATAAATGTCATAGGAATGAGCAAAATGAGGTCGTCTGGGGCAGGAGAGATACAGTCAGATAAATTTAAAGTCATATACTGAGGAGGACAAAAACACGAGAGGGGGGTAGGAGTATTATTAGACACAGAAACAGGAAAAACGGTGAAGGGTTTTATGGCAATATCAGATCGGGTAATATTAGTTAAACTAACAGGAAAACCGTTGGATATCAACATTGTGCAGGTATATTCACCTACATCAAGCAGTCAGAGGAGGACATCGAAATTTTCTATGAAGATTTAGAAATCGCAATGAAACAGTGTAAAAATCAGGAAGTAACTATAGTAATGGGGGACTTTAACGCAAAAGTAGGTGAAACAGAAATAAAAGATGTGACAGGAAGATTTGGTTTAGGAACTAAGAATGAAAGAGGCGATTTATTGATAGAGTGGGCACAGGCACATAATTTAATAATAGGGAATACATGGTTCAAGCAACATCCAAGAAGGCTGTGTACATGGATTAGCCCAGGTGATAATACTCGGAACCAAATTGATTACATTTTAGTCTCTAAAAGACATAGAAACAGCATTAGATCTATGAAAACAAGGCCAGGTGCTGACTGCAACAGTGATCATATACTACTGGTAGCGAAATTGTGTATAAGATTAAAGAAGATCAAGAGAGCACCAAGGAATATGAAATTAGATTTAGCATTATTGAAATCAGGTGCTGACATTAAAGAAAGATACAACATAATTGTACAAAATAGATACAATGCCAATGCAAAGATTCAGAGTATTGAAGATCAATGGAACATGCTAAAACAGTCGATAAACCAAACATCTAAAGAGATAATACCAAAAGTAAAACATACATCAAAACAAAATTGGATGACAGAAGAAATATTAGAATTGATGAGCACCAGAAGGAAAAATAAACACAAAATAGTGGAATATCAGAAAATACATAAGGAGATACGAGAGAAATGCAAAATAGCAAAAGAAAGCTGGCTGAACAAGAAATGCACAGAAATAGAATTGCATTACAACCAAGATACTACATTACTATATAAGAAAATTGAGATGATAATAGGAAAGAGAACGCAAACAGTTACAGGGTGTCTAAAATCTAAGACAGGGCAGGTATTAATGGGAATAGATCACATAGGTACAGAGATGGTCAGAATATATCAGAGAACTTTATTAGGACAATAGACCAGAAATAAACATACAAGATAACGGCGTGGGTCCATCAATACTCACAGCAGAAGTAAGGGAGGCACTAAGACACATGAAATATGGCAAAGCCCCAGGTCCAGACAATATCACATTAGAAGAATTAGCAGCTTTAGATGCCTTTGGAGTTGAAATAATCACAAAATTGGTGAATGACATATATAACAGCGGAAACATACCCAATGACTTAATGAGATCCATATTCATAGCATTACCTAAGAAACTAGGGACCACCGAATGTGAAGAACACTGTACAATCAGCCTCATGAGCCAAATAACCAAAATACAACTCAGAATCATCATGAAAAGAATGAGAAACAAAATAAAACCAGAAATAGGTCCAGAACAATGTGGTTTTGTAGAAGGCAAAGGCACCAACAATGCGATTTATATATTGAGAACACTAATAGAGAGGTTTATAGAGGTAAAACAGATCTGTACCTCTGTTTTATAGACTACACTAAAGCTTTTGACAAAGTTAAACATAGCGAAATTATACACATGCTAGAGAATCTGAACATTGACAGCAAGGATTTAAGAATAATCAAGAAAATGTACTGGCAACAAACAGCAGCAATAAGAGTAGGAAATCAATTTGGCCCTTTTCAACAAATAAAACAAGGAGTCAGACAGGGATGCGTGCTTTCACCAGACCTGTTCTCTCTATACAGTGAAAACATATTGCGTGCAATAGTAGATACCCCAGGAATATCAGTGGGAGGAAATAACATAAATAATTTGAGATATGCGGATGGCACTGTTCTGATTGCAAAAAGTGAGGAAGACCGTGAAAACTTAATTAAAGTAGTAGTCACAGAAAGCAAAGAGAAATGCCTCTTCCTAAATATCAAGAAAACAGAAGTAATGGTTATTTCAAAGAAAGACAATAACACACCTTGCAAGATCATAGTGAATGATATAGTATTAAGACAGGTCCACCAATTCAAATATCTAGGTACAATTATTACAGCAGATGGAAGAAGTTCAACAGAAATAAGATGCAGAATAGGACAAGCAAAAACAACATTCAGAAAAATGAAAAATATACTGTGTAATATGACCTTGTCATTAGAGGTGAGAAAGAGAGTTCTTCAGTGCTATATAACCCCTATACTAACATATGGGTGCGAGTCTTGGACAATAAACAAACTGGAAAGTGGGAGATTGGAGGCAACAGAGATGTGGTTCTACAGAAGAATGCTGAGAATACCATGGACTGCCAGAAAAACTAATGTAGAGGTGTTAAAAGAGTTAAATGCGAAACAGACCTTAATCAACAATATAAGAAAAAGGCAATCTTCTTTTTTTGGCCACTTCATGAGACAAGCAGGTTTAGAGAACATAATCACAACAGGCAAGATTGAAGGCACCAGAGACAGAGGGCGACAACGTTAGAAAATATTAGACAGTTTAACAACCTGGCACGGCAAAGAAACAACAACGACTTTGATACATAATACTGTAGACAGAGAGCTGTGGAGAGCCATCACCGCCCACGCCACCCGGCATGGCACCTGATGATGATGACTATATATCAGTATTATAAAATATGTCTCTTACTATATATTAATGTACTGTTTTGGAACATGAGATTGTACAAATATTAATCACATAGAATAAATAGCTTTTGTATTGTGGAAACACAGAATAATATGTGGAAGTTTGAGATTCATTTTCAAGACACCAGTTAATTAGTTTCTTCTTATGAAATCAATTTCACTAGTTGATTTTAAGAAATCGATTTCATAAGTTAATTTATCAGATATCGATTGAAATAGTTGATCTTTCGTTCATCCATTGTTGTAGTTAAAATATCAACACACAAAAATATCGATGTTCAGTTGATTACGTGTTTTCTTTTTTACTTGATTCGTCTTTATGAAATCGAGTTATTTACTCATCTTCAGCAAAACGAGTTTGTCCATCTATGTGTAATCAAGTTAGTTTACTCTCAATAGAATAACCATATAATTTGCGCATGCAGTTGCGTCTGTGGGTCTCACTAATGTCTTAATAGACAAACCAATCATGCAACTGAAAACCTTAGTATATGACATGCCTTTATATTGAGGTTATTTTCTTATAGAAGCTTTATGGCACGTCATCTATACAATCCCGTAGTCGTAACCTTCGATAACAGTTACCATGTTGTTCCGACAGGCCGACGTTGTGCTTGAACTAGTTATAGGCGCAGCGTGGGTGGGCTGAACAACAAAGAAACCTGTCTCAAGGGCTAGAGTTGTGCCCTGATGTCGACGTCTGTTTCGGCAGCATTAGACTCGAAACACCATCGAGTCGGATGGCTGCTGGAACAGAGGGCGGAGTACTTATGGGAATGTCACCCATTCTGTGAGACCAGTTTCTAATCAAGAATCAAGAATAACCAATCTCCCTGATGTGATCAAGATAGCATACCCTTAACAGAACAGCTTAACATTCTTGTACGATCACGCTAGATTTTCTTCAATACTTGAAATCAAGTAAGGTTACCTTCAATAGAAGAGCGTACCCACATGGTGTAATGAAGTTAGTTTACCTTCAATAAAATAAAAAGTAATTATAGTTTTTCCAGATAGTTTACCTTCAAATAGAATATATAAAGTCTGTTGTGGTATCAAGACAGTTTCAATTCAATAGACATATTATCTTTCCTCCTGCGATCAAGTCATTTTACGTTCAATAGAAGAGTTTTCTCACTGACGTGATCAAGATAGAATATGTTCAAGGGAAAAATCCAGTTTCTTCTTAGGGGATCATCACTAAGCCAGGTTTGGACTCCGGATTCTATAATACAGGCTGCTGTCTGTTTTAGAGTTTCTGATGTGCCATAGTTTCTCTTCGACGCTGAATCTGGTGAGCCATGTCTTGTTCCTCAGGTCTATATACTTGGGACATGCTTGTACGATATGTTCTCCTGTCATATTCGCAAGGCTGCAATTCCAAAGGTCAGGAGTAGCTATTTTGAATGTGGTGTACAAGTGATATCTTATTTTGTTGTGACGAGTTCTGATGCGCAACAGGTTAGCGTGGTCTCCTCTGGATAGTTGGTAATACCCATCATCTGCATTATATATTTGGGGTGGTCTTCTTTCCACCTTTTGTTATGTGTCATGTGACGTATTAACTCCAGAATATCTTTCCCAATGATGTATTCATGCTATCTTTAATGTCGTCAGTCCATCGTCTTCTTGGTATGTCCTTTCTCCCAGGTATTCTTTTCTCCATTATTTGTCTTTCTAAACAGTCTTGTCTCTTTATATGACCAAACTTGTGTGGTTTTCTTTGTGGTATCGTGTTTAGTAACCAACACTCTGGAATATTCAATGTGTTTATATCTGAGTTTCTCTTTTTATTTCCTGTCATGATAATCTAAGTATCTTTCTGTAGCATTTCATCTCGAAGGTGATGATCGTCTTTGCCACTGTTTTGCTTAGGGGGCCATGCTTCACATTAACAATTTAGTTTCTAAATTGTTATTTTTACGTATGCTTTTCAACCGTGTTATTGTACATTATGCCATTGCCAATCTCTTCATAATTTCTATCATGCAGTCTCCTAAACCATTGATGTTTGCTCCTAAGTATTCAAATTTATCCAGACATTCGTTCTCAGTATTGTCTATTCTGACCTTTGGTTGTTGAGTTGTTATATCTGTTGACATAATTTTGTTTTTTCTGTGTTTAAAAATATGTTATGTGATCAGCTATATTTATTTGATTTCTTGATTAGTTGTTCCAATCCCTTTATATCATATGGAAGTAGTGTCCTCTGTGTAGCTTAGTTCGTGGATTTCGAAGCCACCGGATGTCTTAAAGCGTGGTAGTCAGCGTTGTGTATGTCTTAAAGCGTGGTAGTCAGCGTTGTGTATGTCTTAAAGCATGGTAGTCAGCGTTGTGTATGTCCTAAAGCGTGGTAGTCAGCGTTGTGTATGTCTTATCTCACATTTCTCATTATATTTTCTGTGTAGATGTTGAACAGGTATGAGGAGAGTGTGCATCTCTGAGAGATCGACCTCTAACTGCATGTAGCCTTTTGATCTTGGTAAAGTTCTTCTATTAGATGAATCAAATGTCTCGGGAAACCCATGCTGTTCATTATCTCCCATAGTTTCTGGTGTTGGACTCAGTCGACCGCTTTTGAGTAATCAATAACACACATGTACAGGTCAGTTGAGACTGTCCTACACTTTTCTATGATCAATCTCACCTCTCATGTAACTCTGCCCGATCGGAAACCGGCTTGTGTTTCATTTATCTGTATTTCTAACTTTTTGTTATAGTTGCCTTTAATAATAATCTTTTTTTCTTCATAACTGACTAGGTAGTCTTCTTGAAGTAAATTCCCTACTTCTTTGACCAGTCTATCTGCAACTTCATTCCCTTCGATGTTACAGTGTGACTGTATCCACTGGGTCACTTCTCTCTGTAATGAGTATTCTTCATAGACATGTTATTTCTGCTTTCACTATTTTTCTTTTGTCATGTGATGTCATTGTCCAGGTTTGGCACTGGTAGCACAATGATGGGATAATAATATTAGTCCTGTATAATGCAACTCTAATGTCCATGTTTACATTTTTGTTCTGTAAAATGCGTGTCATCTGTCCTAGGATCTGGTATGTTTTGTTGCATCTATTTTGTGTTTCTTTACTGTTTTTCCCTTCACTCGCTATAATGCTTCATAAGTAATTGAACTCATTTACCTGTTTAAGGTATTTACCATCGATGGAGATAGTGATATTTCTTTGTGTTTTTGATATTGCCATTATTTCGGTATTTTCAATATGAATCTTCATGTCGCATTTTTGACATGTTGTTTGGAGTCTGTAAATATGTTTTTGACATTCTTCTGATGTCGCTAGTAGTACTTAGTCGTCTGCAAAGAGTAGATCGATCAAGTTGTCATTTATGTTATCTTCTTCGCTGGTACTTGTTATTTTACAGATGTGGTCAATATATGATATAAAACGTAGAGGAGATATAACACATTCTTGGTGACTCCTGATTGAATTTGGAACTGATTATACACTCCTGCTTATATTCTCACTTCACAGTGGATATTAACATAAATACCCTTGTATATATTGATTAAATGTTCTGGTAGTCCTTATATTGAAAGTGTTTTCCAAATTTGTTGTCTGTCTTCTCTGTCGAAAGCCTTTTCATGGTCGACGAATGCGATGTACACTTCTGTGTTGTTTTCTGTGGCTCTTTCTGTTAGTTGTCTAAGTATAAAGATAGCATCGGTGCAGCTTTTTTATTACGGAAACCCATGTGCATATTTTTGAGTTATATTTAATGTATGATCGTAATCGTTGTTCTACTATTTCGTTAAAACATTTTCCTGTGTGTGGCTTAGTAAGGATATCCCTCTGTATTTTGTACAGTCTCTCTTTCTTTCTTATTTCTTCCATATGGGAATTATTGTCGAGTTTCTCCAGTCCTGTGTTGTTTCTTGTTTCTTCCATATGGGAATGATTGTCACGTTTCTCCAGTCTTGTGTTGTTTCTTGTTTCTTCCATATGGGAATGATTGTCACGTTTCTCCAGACTTGTGGTGTTTTTTGTTTCTTCCATATGGGAATGATTGTAACGTTTCTCCAGTCTTGTGGTGTTTCTTGTTTCTTCCATATGGGAATTATTGTCGCGTTTCTCCAGTCTTGTGGTGTTTCTTGTTTCTTCCATATGGGAATGATTGTAACGTTTCTCCAGTCTTGTGGTGTTTCTTGTTTCTTCCATATGGGAATTATTGTCGCGTTTCTCCAGTCTTGTGTTGTTTCTTGTTTCTTCCATATGGGAATTATTGTCGCGTTTCTCCAGTCTTGTGGTGTTTCTTGTTTCTACCATATGGGAATTATTGTCGCGTTTCTCCAGTCTTTTAGTGTTTCTTGTTTCTTTCATATGGGAATTATTGTCGCGTTTCTCCAGTCTTGTGGTGTTTCTTGTTTCTTCCATATGGGAATTATTGTCGCGTTTCTCCAGTCTTGTGGTGTTTCTTGTTTATTCCATATGGGAATTATTGTCGCGTTTCTCCAGTCTTGTGGTGTTTCTTGTTTATTCCATATGGGAATTATTGTCGCGTTTCTCCAGTCTTGTGGTGTTTCCTGTTTCTTCCAAATTACATTGAGAAATCTGTGTAGCCATTTTTCTCGCACTCTGCTGCTGCGTTGATAAGTTCTGTTTGTATGTTATCATACAACATGATAACATGAACACTTCTTGTTTTATTACATTTTCTATTTCCGATATAGTATATTAGGTCCTAGGTTTGCTGCTGTATTGTTTATTGTTGTGTCCTCTTCTCCTTTATTTAGGTTTATTAGTTCCTTGAAATATTGTTGCCATCTTTCCATTATTTGCTTCGGTTATTTTAGTGCATTACCGTTTTCGTCATTTATTATTTCTGTTCGTTCATTTAATATCTTCTTTGTTTCTTATTTTCCTAATTTATCTTGCAGAACCTCTTTTATGCATTTCTATACTCTGCGTTGAACATGTCTCCATATTCTATCCATGAGTTGATTTTGGCAGTTTTAATATAACTTTCTTGGCATTTGCTTCGACTGTCTTGTATTCTATGTAGTCTACTTGGTTTTTTTTCCTTAGAGCATTTGTTATATTTCTGTTTCTTTTCTATTGTAACTTTTTTAACTTCTTCAATCCACCATATTTTTACACTGTTGTTCTTGTATCCGCTTGCTTCTTCTGCTGCTTGTATTATATCGTCTTTGAATAGTTCCCATACTTCTTCTGTTGTAGAATGTACTGGTATTGTTTTCAAATTGTTCTGTGATTTTTGTGTTTTTTGCTGCCGTACCGTGTTGCCCTTAAGTTTGCGTATTTTAATTGTTGTTTGTTTGTTATCGTTGTTGTTGTCTTTATTCTTTCTCTTTGTGTTTGTTTTTACATATAATATTACTGTTTTATGGTCGGTGTCTACACAAATGTTTGGTATGGCTCTTCCGTCTGCTAATTTCCTTCTTGTGGTTCTTCTTGTTAATATAAAGTATATCTGCTTTTGTATTCTAAATCGTTCCATTTGTACCAGGCGTGAACTTTAGAATCTCTGTGCTTGAATAATGTGTTAGTTATAAATAGGCTGTTCTTAATGCACATGTCAATTAATTTGTATCCGTTGTCATTTCTCTTGTTTATTTTGTCTCCGAACCGTCCAATGTATTCTTCTATTCCATATATTTTTGGATAAAATGAGCGTTGAAATCTCCTAATACAAATACCTTTTCTTCTGTGTTATTGTTGTTTATTATATAACTTATGTTATCTTCCATAATTCTTCCATTTCTGTTTCGTTGTTATGTGCATTACAGGGTGCGAATATGTGAATGAATAATATGATTTTGTTGTCTATTATAATGGCTAGCGCGATCAAACATTCGCTCACAGATGTCGTGTTTATGATATTCTGGAACACCGCCTGGTCGTTACAACATGGATTGCTTTCGTATTCGGGTGTACACCACAGTTTATTATTGTGTAATCTTTGTGTAGTTTTTTTCTGGTACCTTGTCCCTTAACTATTGTGCCTGCTAATCCTAGTAGTTTATATTTTTTTTTGCTTTTCATCTCTTCTATAAGATTTACAGATTTATTCTTTAATCCGCAGTTGTTAATGGATTCACATTTGATCGTTTTACATTTGTTCGTCTCTAGCCCTATTCATTGTCTATGAGCACAGTGCTTTTTGTCGCTGTCAATTTGCTAGATCTGACACAGCTTTGTTTCAGAATTTATAAATGGTTACACTGTCTTTTAATCTATCACATTCAGATGTAGAAATTCCATCAGAAATACACAGAAAAACCGAAAACTGCTTTCGGTCTAGAGGCTGGCCGAAAGTCGGTATTCCCTCCATAATATTACTTATTTAAATTAATACAAGTGTAGGAAATAGTACACCTTCTTGCGGGACACCTTGTTCTAGTATTCTCTTTCTGCTACGTTTTCCCCGAAAAATGTATAATATCCAGTTATATAAGTGTCCTCTGATTACTAGTCTAAGGAGCTTGTTCTTGAGTACTTTTTTCATATTTTGTCAAATGCTTTTTCCATGTCAACTCACACATATTTTTCTTGATATGCGTCTTCAATTTTTTGAGCTATGTAGGCGAAATGGGCTTCTGATGATCTGTGTTGTCAGTAGCAAATCTATTGTGCTGCTATTAGTTGTTGTCCTTCCAGGTGCCACATTCGCTTTCTTTTGATCATTTCCTCCATTAATTTGCCCATGCAGCTGCATTTTTATCTATACACGCAATACCATTAGAAACTTTGTCTTTACTTTAGGCCCCAGTTTAATAAGCATCTCATTGGTAGCCCCATCCTTGGCCGGTGACGTCTTGAGTTTGAGGTTTTGAAGTACTTCTTCTAGTTCAATTTCTTTAATCTGTACAACATTTGTTCTTCTAGTACCATGAACATTTGCTTTAGTTCATGAATTTCATTCTTAATTTTTATCCAATTACTAATTCTCAGGCCATATTCAGGTCTTCTTAAAGCTTGTGTGTTGTTGTATTTTAACCAGTACGGTTTATATTTTTACCTTGCCCCTTTTGGTATTGATTATTTTGCCTGCTCTAAGGCAATTACCTCAGTTAGCTTTACTGTCGTGTTTTTTATATTATTTTAATGAGTATTGATAGGCTCAGTATATGCGTCTGTGAGCTGTGCAGATTTTTCCTAATCTGTTCTCTTATAGTTCCATCGGGGGAAGTGGTTTCTGCTCTCCCAGTGTATAGTCGAAGCTCATAATGAGTTTGATTGTTGTTGTGAGATAAATCGCCAGTGGTAAACGCTAAATTGGAGGTTGATGTTGAACCCACATCCTTGAGTAAAAGGTTCAGGGATCTTCATGTGCATTTACAAGGAATATGTTATCAATTTCTCATTAGTTCAATTCTTCTCTTCTTGAATAAGTTTGCTGGTAAACCCACCTTTCAGAGTGGCTGTTTGTTACAATGCAGTGTGTGTCTGTAATATATATCGCCTCTAATTTAAGAGTTCTTCCTACTGGGCTGTATATGTTATAAATTCTAATTGGTTGGTTGTCTATGTGCACATCCAGTCCTATAATCTCTGATTGTCCTATTATGTTTATTTCTTTCTGCTTTGCTGGTATGGGGTTGCCTATCAGTGTAATTACCGTCCCTTATGCCCTTCTCTACCCTGTTTGAATGTTTGGTAGCCCCTGACAGAGAATATATGATGTAGGTTAAGATGGGTTTCTTGTATACAAGCCACATCTATCTTGTCGTTGTCTAGTCTAACCGTTATTGTCTCTTTTATGTAGTAAATGTCTTCTGTATTCCAATGCAGCATATTTAGTCCTCATTTCTGTTGCGTATTTTGATCAGTTGTATTGTCCCACTGTTCCCATTTCCTGGTTTTACACAATGGGCCAGGGTGATTACCAGTAGTTTGAGGTGGACACTTCGAGGCATGGGGCCCGACATTCTACCTGCCTAGCTGGACTCCTAAGGCAGAGCACCATATCCAGAATACCATGTCTCTATTACATGAGCATATATATATATGCGAAACATTGCACTTTGTTATGCTTTATACGGTCAAGTGTATCCGATTTCCGTCATCTTTTTATTGTTCGTTTACTTTCCTTAGATGTTCTGTCATCCCGGGTTCATGACAATCATCTTCCGACTCTTTGTGTAGAGTTTTCCTTCTCCTAAATGGGATGTCATTCTGGACTCTTGACAGCTACATGCCCATCGTCAGTTAGATACGTTTTCTTTGTTTGTCCTGCCGCTTTCCATTACGAGATGGGGCTGGTTGGGCCCCAAAATTAAATCTACAATAGAATTTGCTGACTTCTCTTATCTTTGCGTTTTTAGAAAGTTATTTCCTCTGTTTCCCTACCTAAAGCCCATACTGGGGACGCGCCAAGCAGGGGGTCAATGACCATCAGCAGTTGGCCTGAGCTAATAGAGGTTTATACTGTCTTGATATTACCTACCATAAGAAGTACGGGTATTTTAGTGGAAATATCAGTGCCACCCTGTCCTTGTGGGCAACATCGTCAGTTTGTCCGCGACTACTTATCTGTCCAGAGATTTTTCTTAAATGACAGTCAACTACTATATATGGATGGTAGCTGCTTTCCGTATATGGAGGCCGTTCCACTAGCCACAACCTGTGGACGAGCGTAGTAGAGGATTTTCGACCAAACCCTCCACCACACAGGAGTCATAGTTTGATTACCTTAGTTTCAGCTTCAGATGAGCTAAGGACCTTGTGTTGCCAGAGAAATAACCGTACCATAGAATTTACAAATCCTGACTTGACATGCATATTGTAAGAAACGACTAACAATGTATGTTAGTGGAAATAACTGTCCCATTCTATTCTTAAAAATGACAAAATTCATGCAGAGGACTGATGTGTCCTGTCCAAATGGGCAATGATCCATATCAAGTTAACAATCATGATACAATGCACTATGTATGCTGGACTAGGTCCTGCTAACTAGCAGACGTTTCACAATGAACGTATACGAACAATTTTAAGATGTAGGACAAACGAATCTTTAATGGAGGTCACGTTAAAAGTAATACTGCCATCACAGTTTCATTAGAGATATCTTAAAGAAATTCATATATTATTTCATCATGTACTAACACCCTGTTGCGAACAACTCTCGAATGTCAATCTTCTCCAATATGTACCTGTAAGTACTGCACATCAGTTTTCATCTATTAACTACAACTATATATGAGTATTTAAACACTGTAGCTTATACTATATATTAATGTAAAATTTTGGAACATGGGAATTGTGCAAATATTGATTAATGGAGCGCATGACCGTGTGAATAGAATCCCGTTCTCAGACCCTTGAGGTCCCGGGTTCATTCCACGTTTGGGACAGGAATTTATCTGTCGGAGGTACAATCAAAACCCTTCCTGCATATGTTGCATTTGCTATGGCAAAGAGTCCATAGAAAACTCCCTGCACTCATTCACAGGAAAACATTAAGTAACGAAAGATAGAATTGATCAGATAGAATTAATACCTTTGTGTTGTGGATACACGGAATAATATGTGGAAGCTTAAGATTCATTTTCATGAGATCAATTAACTAGTTTCCTGTTACGAAATCAATTTCACTAGTTGATTTTAAGAAATATATTTCATGAGTTAATTTATAAGATATCGATTTAATTAGTTCATCTTTCAGTTTTTCATTTTTGTTTTTAAAATATCACAAAAATATAGATTTCCAGAAGATTAAGTTTAAAAAAAATATTTTATTCGTCTTTATAAAATCGAGTTTCTCAGTCTGTGTAAAATCAAGTTAGTTAACTTTCAATAGAATAGCCAGTCTCCCTGTTGTGATCAAGATAGTATACCTTTAACGGAACAGCTTATCATCCTTGTATGGACACGCTAGATTATCTTCAATAGAAGATCCACCGTTTGTAATAAAGTTAGTTTACCTTAAATAGAAGAACGTACCCACCTTTTGTAATAAAGTTAGTTGACCTTCAATAGAGGAACGTACCCACCTGCTGTTATGACGTTAGTTTACCTCCAATAGAAGAATTTACTCACCAGCTGAAAAGAAGTTAGTCTACCTTCAATAGAAGAGCGTCGACATCTGACGTAATGAAGTTTGTTTGCCTTCAATAGAAGAACGCATTCACCAGCTGTAATGAAGTTAGTTTACCTTAAATTTACCTCGTTAAGTCACAATGATACATTTAATGCAGAATGTTCACGCAACTCCATCCTCTCCCATCCTGATGAAGATGTTTTAAAGATAGTTTACCTTCCATAGATAACCGACGTCATGTTATCAATATAGAATACCTTCAATAGAAGAGATAATCTCCGTCAAGTTATCAAAATAGAATACCTTCAATAGAAGAGATAATCTCCGTCAAGTTATCGAGATAGTTTACCTTCAATAGAAGAGATCATCTCCGTCAGGTTATCGAGATAGTTTACCTTCAATAGAAGAGATAATCTCCGTCAGGTTATCGAGATAGTTTACCTGCAATAGAAGAGATAATCTCCGTCAAGTTATCGAGATAGTTTACCTTCAATAGAAGAGATAATCTCCGTCAGGTTATCGAGATAGTTTACCTTCAATAGAAGAGATAATCTCCGTCAGGTTATCGAGATAGATTACCTTCAATAGAAGAGATAATCTCCGTCAGGTTATCGAGATAGTTTACCTTCAATAGAAGAGATAATCGCCGTCAAGTTATCGAGATAGTTTACCTTCAATAGAAGAGATAATCTCCGTCAGGTTATCGAGATAGTTTACCTTCAATAGAAGAGATAATCTCCGTCAGGTTATCGAGATAGTTTACCTTCAATAGAAGAGATAATCTCCGTCAAGTTATCGAGATAGATTACCTTCAATAGACATATTATCTGTAACAAGTTATTCTACTCACAGTAGAAGAGCATATCCTGCCTGATTTGATCAAGATAGAATACGTCCAATGAAAAAAAAAACTAACTGCCATAGTTTGATTACCTACGGAAGACGGATGTATCTTGCAATTGACGCAAAAAATACCGGAAAAACACATTTCCATTTTCATGACTAAATTCAGCTGGAAATCTAGAATGTATCATGGACCGTCTACAAGAGCCATCCAGTAAGAGTTTGAAAATGAAAACTGAAGAAGAAAAATATGACCTTAGTTTCGGCTTCAGCAGATGAGATAACGATCCTGTACTAACCGTAGCATAGAATTAACTCATTCTCACCTGACATGAGTATTGTAAGAGACGACTAACAATGTCTGTTAGTCAAAACGATGTCACATTTCATTCCTCAAAGTCAAAGAAGTCACAGCTATCGGGCCCACTCATCCGTGGTAGAGATATAAGTAGTGTGCATCCGTGTTCATTCTTTTCAACAGACTTTTAAGCCATTACTCGATTGTTCAATTATATATATATATATAATGATGTTCTGAATCATTGTTTTTCGCTAGAGAAATATTTAATACATCACTTATAGGAATGCAATTTTCCACGTTTATAAAACATTTCACATGGGCAGCACTTGGCGGTAACACACAATTATTGTCCAAATGTCCCGCAATAGCTGAACAATGATACTTAAGGTTAAACTTTTACCTATTGTCGCTTCATAAAATTAATATAAAAAATTGTAAACAAACCCATTAATAATATTTTTGGATTTCAATGGACGTTTAATGGTTTATTAAAAAAATATAATATATTTACATTCTTTTATCTATTTACATATGTACATATTTATCTATCTCCCATGTGTTCTCTCTATGTATTTATCTATTTATTTTATCTATGTATTTATTTATATATATGTTTATCCGTAAAGGAATTTCAGCTCAGAGAGTGATGGCAGCGGCTGACACTAAACAGCCACAGCTCATAATCTTATATGAGGCTCTTGTCGTACCTGTCATTGAATATGCAGGTGCCACTATCACCGCCAGTCACACACATATTGAGAGGCTGGAAAGAATTCAAAACGAAGCGATGCGAATCATCCTTGGTTGCACAAGGGACACACCCTGTGTGGCTATGATATTTCTCCTTGAATTTCCGAGTTTATCTCATCGAAATGATATGTGGCGTGCCCGTGCGTATCTTATAGTGAGTTCTGACATAGATCACCCACTTCACAGCGAACTCCCACGTGTGAAGGGAAGCAGTCTCAAGAGAGGCACATCGTGGATGGGTCGGGTCGAGGATACCGTTAACCATATCTGTGCCCCAGAAGACATAACTCCTGGCGAGAAATGGATACATATTCCTACGGTCTTTCAAGAGGCAGTCAAGACCGTCATTACACTCAATAGAGAGTGCAGGGAACTAAGCCCCGTGAGCCTGGATGCTGAGGTTATGCCACTGATCTGCGAGAATACCGATGACACAGATAATGTGGTTTACACGGTTGGGTCGGTCATCCGTCACTACCGATGCGCAAGGGCCTTTACTGCCAGATCAAAAGGAAGAACGGTACACGAAGCCAGTGGTGCCTTTACCGCAACAACAAGCAGCCTAACAATGAAAGTAATAGCAATAACGCAGGCACTTAACTGGCTGGATTCGCAAGCCTATTCCCATGGGTGCATACTTAGTGACTCTGAATATGATTCAGAAAGTGAAAAAGGTGATGTACGTAGGAAATAGGCTTAATCATTTGAGAGAACAGAAATGCGGGCATCACTACGAAGACTCACGCTTATTTGTATCCCCGGAAACACGAGCGTGGAGGGAAACGAACGAGCCAACCAATTAGCTAGACTCGCCACCACAACAGATGGTCAGCCAATGGACCGAGCAGACAGTCTCATTCCTCTTCATGAATCATCACGATCAGAGGATTTTGAGATGAATGAGCAAGAGTCAATATCGAGAATGCGAGAATTGGGAGTGAGGATTGGTGTAGCCCGTAGAGAACCCTTGACAATGACTTCAAAAAATCATTTTTTGGAATACTAAGCGAGGACGAACATAACTGTGTGCAGCGAATGACAGTCACCCTCAGTTTCCTGGATGAGGAATATCCACAAGATATATGGGTCAGAGTGTACACAGATGGGTCAGCACAGAATGCTGTGAGGAATGGAGGTGCAGGTGTATATATAGAATATCCACACAAGCCTAGAGATACAATCAGAACACCGACAGGAAAATTCTGCAATAATTATGATGCAGAAATCCAGGCAATTAGTGTTGCTGCTAAAAAACTGCTGAACTTCAACTCTGACCTACAGCCTGTGGTATTCCTGACAGATGCAAGGTCAGTGCTTCAAGCTCTCCAGTCTGGAAAACTAACAGACTTAAAAAAACTACTTAGCGAATTGTCTTACCAGTATAGGATAACCATGCAGTGGATACCCTCTCACTGTGGAATACCTGGAAATGAAAAAGCAGACCAACTGGCAAAAGAAGGTGCTGCCGAAGACCAACCAGATATACCAATCACCTACCATCAGAAAAAACAGATGATCAAGTCAATAAGAAAGCCACAAACACCAACACAAGATGACTATCACATTGTGAACAGACCAGAACAAGTTATAATTCTACGTCTCAGAACAGGACACAACCGACTCTGCAGTCACATGTATACAAAGTTCAAGATTGGCAACACGGCCATGTGTACATGTGGGCAGGCAGCACAGAGTGCCAAACATATACTTCAAGAGTGTTCTGAGCATAAAATGCTGAGGCAGACATATTGGCCAGAGGAAACAACACTGGAATCAAAGCTCTATGGGACACTGTATGAACTACAAAAGACAGTGAGTTTCATTAAGGAGACAGAATTACAGATATAGACATGTTTCAAGTGAACGAAAGAAGAAGAAGAAGAATTTCAAAAAGATCAGTGAACCAACATAGAACCAGAACCATCAGACATTATACCTTTAAAGATTTAATGAAGCGGAGACCTGAGCTCCAATGGACTTGTCCGGTGGGCGAAGAGGATAATCAACAACCCTAATACCTAATATGTCCGGCTCTGTGGCAAAGTGGTACAGAGCGCGTCTGTGACGGCAAAGGTACCGAGTTCGATCCTCACCACAGGCAATTGTGCATCCGGACCGTTCAGAAAGCAATGGCAACCTACTGAACGTATTTATATTGCCTAGAAAATCACCACAGCCAACAAATGCTGGGTTGATAGCTACGTCCTGGATAGGATATGCTACCAAATACCTAATATATGTTTATATATAAATATATATGTTGTTGTGTGTGCAGGTACCTACATACATGTATGTGTCAGTATTCCAACATCTTTTTATTTATCTATTTATCTACATATTTATTTATCTATCTATATATCCATTACTTGCACCAATGTTTCGGACCATAGTCGTAAATAAAACAACGATGATGATGATGATGATTATGATGATTCAATTCCTTTCGCTGTGAGCAGGAAGCTCTTGACAGCCCATAGCCCTTCTGGCGAATGCACAGGTTTTCCTCTGCTGTGTTGCAGTTGTGTAGAAAACAACACTAAAATGCATCTCTATTATCTGGACTATGTCGTGCTGGAAATCTAGAAGAACCATTGTCTTACTACAAGAAAGAACCAATGGGAGGTTGAGAATAAACAATGAAAAAGACGAAGAAATAATTTCCAGCAACGCAATTAACATAAAATACATCAACTGTCTTTGATCACATTGAAATATATTG
Source organism: Meghimatium bilineatum (assembly GCA_034231615.1). Taxonomy (NCBI): domain Eukaryota; kingdom Metazoa; phylum Mollusca; class Gastropoda; order Stylommatophora; family Philomycidae; genus Meghimatium; species Meghimatium bilineatum. Next base: position 17,872,745 of record CM067302.1, read on the forward strand.
TATTTAATTTAGTCCAGCTCTGTTGTATGGAGAGAGAGTCTTTGGCAGCCACGTTACCGACAAACTAGAAATATTCATCATCATCATCAGGTGCCATGCCGGGTGGCGTAGGCGGTCATGGCTCTCCACAGCTCTCTGTCCACAGTATTATGTATCAAAGTCGTTGTTGTTTCTTTGCCGTGCCAGGTTGTCAAACTGTCTAATATTTTCTCACGTTGTCGCCCTCTGTCTCTGGTGCCTTCAATCTTGCCTGTTGTGATTATGTTCTCTAAACCTGCCTGTCTCATGAAGTGGCCAAAAAAAGAAGATTGCCTTTTTCTTATATTGTTGATTAAGGTCCGTTTCCCATTTAACTCTTTTAACACCTCTACATTAGTTTTTCTGGCAGTCCATGGTATTCTCAGCATTCTTCTGTAGAACCACATCTCCGTTGCCTCCAATCTCCCACTTTCCAGTTTGTTTATTGTCCAAGACTCGCACCCATATGTTAGTATAGGGGTTATATAGCACTGCAGAACTCTCTTTCTCACCTCTAATGACAAGGTCATATTACACAGTATATTTTTCATTTTTCTGAATGTTGTTTTTGCCTGTCCTATTCTGCATCTTATTTCTGTTGAACTTCTTCCATCTGCTGTTATAATTGTACCTAGATATTTGAATTGGTGGACCTGTTTTAATGCTATATCATTCACTATGATCTTGCAAGGTGTGTTATTTTCTTTCTTTGAAATAACCATTACTTCTGTTTTCTTGATATTTAGGAAGAGGCCTTTCTCTTTGCTTTCTGTGACTACTACTTTAATTAATTTTTGAAGGTCTTCCTCACTTTTTGCAATCAGAACAGTGTCATCCGCATATCTCAAATTATTTATGTTATGTCCTCCCACTGATATTCCTGGGATATCTACTATTGCACGCAATATGTTTTCACTGTATAGAGAGAACAGGTCTGGTGAAAGCACGCATCCCTGTCTGACTCCTTGTTTTATTTGTTGAAAAGGGCAAATTGCTTTCCTACTCTTATTGCTGCTGTTTGTTGCCAGTACATGTTCTTGATTATCTAGAAATATTACCAAAGTAATATATTCAATATCAGCAAGGGAAATAAATGACTTCGAGATAAGCCTTTCTTATCAGTGTTACTTCCAGCCCAGTGTTAGTTACAATATCACACTTGATAGTGTTAGTTACAATATATCCTTTCCAGTGTTAGTTACAATATCTCCTTTGTCAGTGTTAGTTACAATATCTACCGTGTCAGTGTTAGTTACAATATCTACCGTGTCAGTGTTAGTTACAATATCTACCTTGTCAGTGTTAGTTACAATATCTACCGTGTCAGTGTTAGTTACAATATCTACCTTGTCAGTGTTAGTTACAATATCTACCGTGTCAGTGTTAGTTACAATATCTCCCTTGTCAGTGTTAGTTACAATATCTACCTTGTCAGTGTTAGTTACAATATCTACCGTGTCAGTGTTAGTTACAATATCTACCTTGTCAGTGTTAGTTACAATATCTACCGTGTCAGTGTTAGTTACAATATCTACCTTGTCAGTGTTAGTTACAATATCTACCTTGTCAGTGTTAGTTACAATATCTACCGTGTCAGTGTTAGTTACAATATCTACCGTGTCAGTGTTAGTTACAATATCTACCTTGTCAGTGTTAGTTACAATATCTACCTTGTCAGTGTTAGTTACAATATCTACCGTGTCAGTGTTAGTTACAATATCTCCCTTGTCAGTGTTAGTTACAATATCTACCTTGTCAGTGTTAGTTACAATATCTACCGTGTCAGTGTTAGTTACAATATCTACCTTGTCAGTGTTAGTTACAATATCTACCGTGTCAGTGTTAGTTACAATATCTCCCTTGTCAGTGTTAGTTACAATATCTACCTTGTCAGTGTTAGTTACAATATCTACCTTGTCAGTGTTAGTTACAATATCTACCGTGTCAGTGTTAGTTACAATATCTACCGTGTCAGTGTTAGTTACAATATCTCCCTTGTCAGTGTTAGTTACAATATCTACCTTGTCAGTGTTAGTTACAATATCTACCGTGTCAGTGTTAGTTACAATATCTACCTTGTCAGTGTTAGTTACAATATCTACCGTGTCAGTGTTAGTTACAATATCTACCTTGTCAGTGTTAGTTACAATATCTACCTTGTCAGTGTTAGTTACAATATCTACCGTGTCAGTGTTAGTTACAATATCTACCTTGTCAGTGTTAGTTACAATATCTACCGTGTCAGTGTTAGTTACAATATCTACCTTGTCAGTGTTAGTTACAATATCTACCGTGTCAGTGTTAGTTACAATATCTCCCTTGTCAGTGTTAGTTACAATATCTCCCTTGCCAGTGTCTCCATCGTAAATATCGTATATGTCTCTATCTAATGGCGGTAGCAAGTTTATGTTCAAGTCAGTCCTGAATACTTTCTCTTCATGTGATGGCGTCAACTAGTTCATGTTCAAGCCATAGAGTTAGTTTTTGTTCAATCAATATAATTCGTTCAACTTTATCTCATACAGTTAGTTCATGTTCAAGCCATACAGTTAGTTCATGTTCAAGCCATACAGTTAGTTCATGTTCAAGCCATACAGTTAGTTCATGTTCAAGCCATACAGTTAGTTCATGTTCAAGCCATACAGTTAGTTCATGTTCAGAGAATGGAAATGCGGAGGTGTCGCCGTTGTATTTGTGACAATGTTGCGACAAGAGTTTTGCAGTGTACTTAAACAGTATCAACATTGACATAGCATCCTGGTAAACTGCCTTGAACAATCATCCAGTTTGTCGCATCAACACCAGGAAATATGCTGACATCGATGAGAAACATTACATCTCGGAGAAATAGAGAAATGTGATGCTGAAAAATTTGCTTCCTAGATAGGAGAATTTCTGTACTTTTCAAGTTGTTGTCCATTTAAAGTAATTTCGTTAGGTGAATTGGTGGTCCATAATTTTTGTTTTTGATGAATTGATTTGGAAACCTTTTTAATAGACCTATTTATATAAAATATACCTGTCGCAAAAATGCGATATGACTCAGATGAAGATTATATAATCCATTTACCTGTAAGCAGGTAGCTTATCACAGGTCATAGAATTTCTGACAAAAACATAGGTCATCCACAGGTGACTAACTCACGTGAAACTCAAACAGTTTGCTGTCTCAAATGCAGTGGTGGTTTATGGGTGTTTATGGATGCATGTTTAGTCCCTCAAGGGAGGAACTCCAATGTTGCAGTCACCCAGGATTAGCACGTCCTACCAGGAGTGCAGCAGATATTTCTGAGACTAGCCAATCATTCTTACGTTTATCTTCTAACTCTTCCGTAATGATGACACGTCTAGAATTCCCCACTGCCTAGCAATCTATCAAAAAAGCACACAGGTGCAATATTCGCTTGCCTGCATATCATCCGTGGAAATCATTTGATCGTAAGGAACCGAGGCACGACATGCACAGACAACAGTTGTCAGCCCATCCACCAACTTGGCTTAATCGCACCTTACGACATGCCTGGAATTAAGTCACAGTTCCTATTCCATGAACTCTGTGCTAGAAGTGCATTTCGCAGTTGCCACACTATAGTGTTGCGTTATAAAATAACTTTGTCGCATAAATGAACTAGAAGTAAATTCCTCGTTTGCCACATTGGAGATAGTTGCTATAGAAAATGCCTTTGTCACATAATTAGTATTCTACATTTGAGAAACCTATATTGCGTACTTAGGGTTATATAACTCCATCGCATACTTCAACATTAGCATCAAGTTCTGTGCTGACTGGCGTAGGCGAACATGGGTCTGAACAGCGAACTCTCATATCTTTAGTATGTATGAGGATTGCTGCTGAACCTTTGCCGTGTCACGATGTTAAACTAATATTGTCTCTTGCTGTCGCCCTCTATTCTAAAAACCTTCACATTACGTGACTATGATATGAATTATAAGTCTCTATCGCATACATAAAGGAAAAACCGTCTCGGCATAGAGTCAGTACACATTCGCTGCCTGGCGACAGACATGAAGGATGCCACAGGTTAGGGTAGCGTACCCGAAATGTCAACGCATGCCGAAATTGGATGTACTGGGCTACAATGCACGTAACGGTGACACAACGTAATTACGCTCCCGACGGAAATCACACGAATATCTGATCTGATTAAATTTGGGCGTACGCAACAACAAAAAAATCATTTATATTGCGTTGAGAATTAATGCAGAAAAAATAGTTTGTGCTGATGATGTCTATATCCTGATGATGTCTATATCCTGGTGATGTCTATATCCTGATGATGTCTATATCCTGATGATGTCTATATCCTGATGATGTCTATATCCTGATGATGTCTATATCCTGATGATGTCTATATCCTGAATAGGGTACCTTCCAAATGTATATATAGCTACGTAACATAATTACAATTACAGATATTTATAATCCGTGGTACAAATATTTGTGCCGTAATCAATGTTTGCAATAATTTATGTTGAGATCAGTTATTTGGAAAAATATGAATGGTGTAATCAGAGTTTGCCATATTTATGGTGTAATCATTGTTTGCAATATTTATGGTGTAATCAGTGTTTGCGATATTTCTAACATAATCAGTGTTTGGAATATTTCTAACATAATCAGTGTTTGCGATATTTCTAACATAATATCTAATAACTAGTGTAAACTGCGACATGTGGAGTTTATATCGCGAGTTTTCCTGTTGTGATGATTGTTGACACAAGAGACAGCAATAGTGACTCAAGAGCTTCGAAAACATTGATGACACCTTCAGTCCAGTGTTCATTTATTTGAAAATTCACATTCAATGAATTCATTAAGGAACACACCATGCATCAGCTGTATTATGGATGCGTTTGTCAGACATGAGAACAATATGTCCGACCCATCAGCGTTGGGCCTTCTTCAGTATTGTATCAATTTTTGAGATATTGACTCTAAGATAGCTTCAGTATCATGCACTTTATCTTGCCACTCTATCCTGAGATGTCTGTGAATACAATCATGTGTCCTAGTGATTTAACATTCTATCATGTCTACTGTACACAGTCAGTGACTGGGAACTATAAAAACACCCAGTAATGATGTATAGCGAATTGTTGCAAGCATACAGAACAACAAAATCAAGGCTTTGACCAAAATGACGTTATCATTTGACAAAAAATAAGAAAGCACAAAACGACACTATCAATACATCATTGCTGCATTCGTAATTCAAGGTGTCCCTACCCCCTTCTGAGTACGGGACCTGTTCTAAAGGTATTTCGCGCAAAAGTATATTGATTAACACTGGCGAACAAATCTATTCTTATCGAACCATGCAGTTGTTTCAAAAAAAAATCATCCCAATGTCACCATTAACTAGAACAATTCTAATTGCTATTGTGTATAATGTTTCAATGATTTATACTTATATTTATGTCAATATTAAAATTTCTTAAATTCTTTCATAATCCTTCTTGCCATACTCGATCGAATGCCTTATGGAAATCGACCAAATTGGTGATAGATTTCATGCTTTTGTGTTGGGTATTTCTCAATGATTATTCTGATGTTAAAAATGTGTTATATAAAACTTCTGTTTTTACGAAAACCTGTTAGTTCTTCAATTATTTAATTATTATTATGATATTTAAAAAAAAATATGATTATGTTTAAACATATCAATATCAGGCTGCTTGGATGAGTAATAAGACTAATAATTCTATAATATTTGCATAATTGTAAATTCCATGTTTTTGTCAGTGGTACTGGTATAACCAACGATTTTGTCCATTCTATGGGCCACGTTTTGTTTCTCATATATATATGGTTTTCATAAAACATATGGTTTTCATTGTTTTAAGAAATAGTGAAAATCACGGAAAAATTCAAATGCGTCACTATATAAGGAACAATCCCGATTAGCCACCAGGTTTGAGTTAATGAGAAACGACAAGGTTTACTAGTCCAAGTTTTGTCAAATGTGAAATTAGATATTTCTAAACGGGAGACTAGCTTTGTTATAAATTTTACTACAAGGGAAAGTATTAAAAGTCAGAAATATTTTCAGAACCAGATATTTGAGCATGGTAAGCCCATACCGTGAGTCAGTGTCCGTAAAGATTTAGTAAATACAGTGAAAAAGTAGATGAGATGAACTTGTGAGTATTTCAAGGTATAATTTTTGTTTTCACGAACAGTGAATGTTTGTTAGGTTGATACTCAAAACCAAAACAACAAGAACATGTGTGGATACAGCGTGTTCCCAGTAAAAACTCATGGGACTATTTGACTCATTAAGTCTCATTTGATTTGTATATTTGATAACTTGTATACAGTTGTTTCATTTATTTCCCACAGATGGGTCCAATAATGCAATTCCATGTTCAAGAACGTTAAGATCTCAGCTAACACCAAGGTATACAGGTAGCAAGTGAGTTAACGGCTGGTGATAAATAAAGTGTGTTACCATGGTTACAGATATGTTTTGTTTTTGTCATTAGCTGTAATACTTGTATAATTTGTTTTTATGTTCCCAAACACGAGAGTTATGTCCATGTCACACATTGTTTATCTAATTACAAATAACGACGGGATCAAACAAGTTCTTCCTGACAATAGCCCTGCGCACTGATCTCAAACAGCGTCATTTATTATGTCTTATGATAAATATTATTTGTAAATGAGATCGTAGTTCACTTCGGGTGTCAAGGTCTACCACAGGCAATGGGTAACCAGCACAAATACTGACATGCACAGTACACAACACAGCAACAACACCTACACAAGCACTAACAAATAATAAATCCAGAAAACCTGAGAGGGAGAACCAGCAGAGGCATATTGACATAAAACGAAATCTTCGCTTAACTTTCTATAAGTGAACATCTGTAGTATAAGAAACAAAACACTAGAACTTGCTAATTTATTACTTACTCAAAAGTTACACGAGGTCCTCTTACAGGAGACTATACTCAAAGACACTGACCCATATCTGTCAGGATGTACCAAGTATGCCTGTAAGTGTACCAACTGCCGTGGCATACTTATATAAAGAACATATACATCCCACCTCAGAAAACATGTAATTTACCTGATATTCATACAACACAATTTATCAAAAAATAATTGCTGGTGATATTAATGGCCATTCACTTCATTGGGGTTACCAGAACCGCAACAAGACAGGAGGATATATAGATGAGCTATGTGAAACAACTCAATTGTCAGTCCTTGAAGATACAAAGTATATACCGACACTTCGGCATAGGAGCCATCTATCTATCAGTCCACATGACTTGAGTATATGTGCATCTGATATAGTAGATTCTTGCCCTAAAGAAATCCTTGATGACATCGGTAGTGACCATAGACCAAACCTCACCTCCATAACGATCCTCCCCCCCCCCCCCCAATCAAAGCATATTTCAAACATAAAACTCACTGAATTTTGGCACGGCAGATTGGAAACTATTTCAAGAAACATCTGATTTCCTGCTATGTAATATCAACATCAGTGACGTAGAAACATTTAGCGGAGGTGACAAAGTTGTCCTCAATTCAGCATCAGAAAGCTGCACAATGGGCAGTTAACTCTTACATACCAAATATACAATCAATAAAAATAGAAGAACAATAACGTTGTTTTTTTTACATTTTGTCTCAATATTCTCGTTCTAAAGAATCGAATAGAACACCAACATCTATCTCTCTATCTACGATGTATTCGCTAAACCTTTTGTTGCCTTTCAACGTCAGTTGTAGAATAGTTTTCTGGAGATGACCCTCTTGTGTGCTGAGTATATTGTGGAATATTTCGCCTCTTTTTTATGTTGTCCATCGTTTTCGTGATCGGCCTCTAGGACTGCCTTCACTGTATCTTTGTAGCATAGCTTGTTGTGGTATGCTGTCTGATGATAGTCTGCTGATGTGTGGAAACTATTTAATCTGTAGTCTCTTAATATATTTCCAAGATTGGAGTGGTACCGTTTCTTTGTCTAATGTCCTCATTTCTCACTCTGTGTCTTAGGGATATTCCTAGGATTCTGCGTAAGCATGCCATTTCAGCTGCCACACGATTACGTTTGTCTTGTGCTGTCGTTGTCCATGTTTGGATTTGGTAACACAGCGTTGGCATAATACTTGTTTTAATAGTCATATGTTGGTATTTATATCTATAATTTTTTTCTGAAGATTGGTGTCATTATCCCTAGGGCTTGGTATGCTTTACTACATCCATTGTGTATTTGTTTACTGCGCTAGCCGTCGGTTGTTATATTACTTACAAGATATGTAAATTATGTCACTTCTTTTAGTCTCTTGTTTCCAATATATATACTTGTGTTTCTTTCTGTTCTCTCTATATTCATTATTTCGGTCTTTTCTATGTTGATCTTCATGTTAAAGGTTTGGCATGTTTGCTGTAATCTGTTTATTCCTCTTTCTAGTTGCTATTCTGATTATGCTACTAGTGCTTAGTTGTCTGTGAATAGATTCGTTATAAATTTGTCTTTTATATTTTTCAGATGTGATATGTGTATGTTAAAAACAATAGGGGGGGGGGAGATAGTATACATCCTTGTCTCACTCCTGAGTGGATTTTAAAATTATTGGATGTGCCTGCGGTCGTACTTACTGCTCATTGACTATTGGCGTATGTGATGTGACATAGGTTTATCAGATGTTGGGTAACTCAATATGTCTGTAATGTTATCCGGAATTGTGCTCTATCCACTTTACAAGCTTTCTCTTGGTCCAAGAAAGCCAAATATAAGTTTTAGTCATATTCCGTCGCTCATTCTGCAAGTTGAGGGCGACGATAGCATCTGTACTGCTATTATTTTTTCTAAAATCCATTTGTGTGTTGTTCAGCTGTGGTTCTATATATGTGCACATCCTTCTCTCTAGCATCTTGCTAAGATATTTCCTATTTGGCTTAAGAGTGATATGCCTCTATTCTTAGTGCAGTTCCTCTTACTGTCTTTTTTTTCTTCCAGATGGGAACAATTACCGATGTATTGCACTCTTGCGGTTTCTTTTGCGTCTTCCTTATCACATTTAACAGTCTGTGTAGCCACATTATACCTGTACCTGTTAGCATTTTTATTAGTCTTATATGTAGGCCTTCTATTCCTGGTGATTTGCTATTTGATGTATGTTTATCTGCGTCCTCCTTTTTCGGATTTCAGGATTCATGCTTCTATGTCTTCTTCCATTGTATTTATTGTTGTAATCACTTCTCCTTCCTTTAAGTTTAACAGTTAATTGAAGAAGTTTTTCTCATGATTTTTTTCCAATGCATTTTGTGCCTTTTGATTGTGTACATATATGCACCCTCTGTTATTGGAGAGAGCCAGAGATATACTACACAGCACCGTGGAGGAGGAAACTGACAGCACTGTTTTGATGGCTGAGGCCCATCATGGGGACACATTAGCTCAGGACGCGGCGATCCTTTTGACTTGAACATTTGGTTGCATGCCTGGAGCAACAGAGAATTTCGGCTTAACCGGTAGTCAATTGGTGGCGGGGAATGAGCACAGTGAACCCTATCCTGGCGGCAGTGGCCTGGAGCAGTGCATAGGTTGAAACTTCCTTTCCTGGAAGTGTGATAATTATTATCTGGCTCTGGCCGGGGGTGGACCGATAATCCACAGACTTCCAAGCAATTGGGTGAAAGGTCATGAGCGGATGGACCACTGGATCAGGAACAAACAAACTAATCAATAAATTTTTCCATCGTTCCTTGATTTCTAGAGGTTTTATTTCATACGTTGCCGTGCTCATTGTTGATTATTTATGTTGGTTCATAAGTGTATTTTTTACTTCTCATATTTTTTACTTTTTTGTAAAACCTCTGTGGTAGGTTTTGTCCATTTTCGTAAAGCATTTCCCCATATTCTACTACACAGATTCTTGGTTCAGGTCATCTGTTACGTATGTCATATAATCATCTATCAAAGATACTTCTCTATGGTAAATTGCAGAAGGGCATACAATCTCAGTGTAGTCCATAATATCGCTACAATGACTCGATAAAGGCCACAATGAAAGTCCTTGAAATAGACCAAGAAAAATGGATTTTTCTAGCATAAAATAGAGCTACATTGCGATCTACAGTTTTAAAAGGCGCAATATCTTGTAAAAAGTTGAGTAGTTCAGCAGCTCAGCAGTAGAAAGTAGCTGGAAAATCAAGGAAATATTTAAAAACAATAATTTTCTGCTGCGGTCATCCCATGGCCGAAGTGTCGAAGGAGATTTACTGTCCGAATTAACCATCTACGAACTGATAATCAAGGGTCACAATTCCAACTGAATGTCAAAAGTGGATGTAACAATTGGTCCTCATCATCTTGTGATGGACGAACAACAACAACAATATATTCTTCAATAAACATCAAATCTCTACTACCAATAACTATTACTATAAACATCAAATCTCTACTACCAATAACTATTACTATAAACATCAGATCTTTACTACCAATAACTATTACTATAAACAACAAATCTCTACTACCAATAACTATTACTATAAACAACAAATCTCTACTACCAATAACTATTACTATAAACATCAAATCTCTACTACCAATAACTATTACTATAAACATCAAATCTCTACTACGAATAACTATTACTATAAACATCAAATCTCTACTACCAATAACTATTACTATAAACATCAAATCTCTACTACCAATAACTATTACTATAAACATCAAATCTCTACTACCAATAACTATTTTTATAATGGAAGCATATTCTAGATGGGAACATTCTAATTCTACTATTATTAGATTTTTAAGCATCATTAATGCATGGCCAAAAGATTAGAGCTGTAATCTCACACCTGTGAAGTCCAGGGTTCAATCCCTTGTAAAGACTGCTTTTGTTATCTGCCAGATTTATTTTTTTATAAAACCCACCATGAACTTCAAGTGGCAACATCAAGGGCATGTGACCTTTATGACATAAGCCACTCGAAACTTTTCTGCAACTCCTTAATGGGAACAAAGCAGTATTGACAGTTTTCTATTTTAGTAATACATGCAATAACATCGCTGTTATAATCGGCTGTGGAACCACTAGTACGTTCGACCCAGTTGTGTGTCCACTAACAACCCTACCACAGAGCCCACATCTCTCATCCCTCTATATAATGTGTTAACTTTCTGCTATTGTGTCTACAATTCTCCACATGTCCGTCTCTGTGGTAGGCTGGTACAGAGCGTTTCTGTGATGACCAACGTCCAGGTTTCAAAATCAGTTACAGGCAATTGTGAATCCGGACCGTTTAGAAAGCAAGGAACACTACTGAATGTATTTGTATTGCCTAGAGAAATCACTACAGCCAAATAATGTTGGATTAATGACTACTTCATGAATAGGATACAGTAGAGATAGACGGTAAGACTATATGAGATCAGAATACATTCTGTAGATGGTAAGACTATATGACATCAGAACACATTCTGTAGATGGTAAGACTATATGACATCAGAACACATTCTGTAGATGGTAAGACTATATGCCATCAGAACACATTCTGTAGATGGTAAGACTATATGACATCAGAACACATTCTGTAGATGGTAAGACTATATGACATCAGAACACATTCTGTAGATGGTAAGACTATATGACATCAGAACACATTCTGTAGATGGTAAGACTATATGACATCAGAACACATTCTGTAGATGGTAAGACTATATGACATCAGAACACATTATGTAGATGGTAAGACTATATGACATCAGAACACATTCTGTAGATGGTAAGACTATATGACATCAGAACACATTCTGTAGATGGTAAGACTATATGACATCAGAACACATTCTGTAGATGGTAAGACTATATGACATCAGAACACATTCTATAGATATGTACATTTTTGGCGACTTGAGGAATAAATCCTGGCCACATGAGATAGTTCTGGAAGTAAATCTTTGCGGCAACTGTGAGAACTTTCTGCTGATTTATATTTTTCTGCTCATGGGAGCAATCCTCATTCATGTCTAGACTTCTGAGCATGGGAAACAGATCACAGAAGAAGAAGATTATGTACAGTAAGTATGTATGATTATGTGTGTGTGAGTGAATTCATTACTTAGTCGACAGGAAAAATTCTGGTTAAACATTTCGTTAGGATTCCTAGCAACCCAACACACTCGTCTTCATGAGATGACATAACAGCGAAAGTCATCGGCGGGGTAGTTAACTTCACACCTACTCACCTTAGTCACCTATTACAATATGTATGGTAGACGGAAGTGTTAAATGATAGACGGAAGTGTTACACGAAAGAAAGAAGTGTTAAATGAAAGAAAAAAGTATTACATGCCGGATAAAAGTGTTTCATGTCTGACAGAAGTTTTTCATGTTCGAATTTTGTTTTTTTTACCTCACAGACAGAAGTTTAACATGGCAGACAGAAGTGTAACACTGTAGTTGAATTGTTACATATCAGTGTAAGATGGAAAACTTGATTGAAATCTAATTTTAATTACATCATTTAAAAAAGGTCTTCTATTTTATAAAAACAATTATGTGAACATAAACACCAAAAAATTGCACTATATAAAAAAACATCGTTTCAGTACTATGCTACCAATGTCAAACGTGGACACTAAACACAGATTTACTTAGAATCCTCGGATTAACAATAACACAGAATCAGAAACGAAAACATCAGAAGACTAACAAACACAAAGTCAATCCTGGATTACATCAGAAGACAACAGATTAAGTGGTTTTCACTTGCTTCCAGACTACCATTATGCAGTGTCCCTCAATACTTTTAAGTGCCCACAACGTCCCCAAGGTGACGGGAAATGCTAGGGAAATGTTTCAAGATGTAGCTGTGTACTAGCTGCTAAAATTGTACTACTACTACTACTGCTGCTGCTGCTGCTACTATGACTACTATTACTACTACTACTACTACTACTACTACTACTACTACTACTACTGCTGCTGCTACTATGACTACTATTACTACTACTACTACTACTACTACAACTATTACTACTATTGTTGCTGCTGCTACTATGACTACTATTACTACTACTACTACTGCTGCTGCTGCTACTATGACTACTACTACTACTACTACTACTACTACTAATACTACTGCTGCTGCTACTATGACTACTACTACTACTACTACTACTACTACTGCTGCTGCTACTATGACCTACTACTACTACTACTACTGCTGCTACTATGACTACTACTACTACTACTACTACTTCTACTACTATTGCTACTATGACTACTATTACTACTACTACTACTACTACTACTACTACTACTACTGCTACTATGACTACTACTACTACTACTACTACTACTACTACTACTACTGCTGCTGCTACTATGACTACTACTACTACTACTACTACTACTGCTACTATGACTACTATTACTACTACTACTACTACTACTACTACTACTGCTACTATGACTACTATTACTACTACTACTACTACTACTACTACTACGTTGATATTCCATCTACACCAGCTTAGTGTATGGTACTTCTAAACAACTGTAAAAGTAGTGTCCTCAAGTGGATGATACATCAGACGTGCTGCCTCACAGACTAGCAGATGGTAATAGTGACTTGTAAACACATGATAGTAGTGTCCTACCAGCTCCTGCTGATAACTATCTCGGAACCACCGTTAGACAGGGCTGTGTGTTCACTATTATCTTCCTAGTCAGGTTGGCTATACTGCTCCGTGAAATCTTCCATGATGTTGTATAACTTTGTGTATATTCTGAAACTTTGTTACACTTACCAGAAACTATTGTCGATAATAAAAGTATGTACATCTATATGGTATATCTTTCCTTATTTAGCTTGATTAATATTTCTATCATGAGGGCATTGATATATGGTTACTTTGTAAACATATAATTTTCCTGAACACACTTTATAGAAAATTGGGTACCATAGCTCATACAACCTTTCCTAATGTATTACCATATTACACATACCAGAGTTTCTCATTGATGCTGGCGTGAAAAGATCAATCATATTAAACATTAGGGGCAGACAGTCAAGGTTTCTAGGGCATGTGCTGATAAGAACACAGCTTGAACACGTAATAACCACTGGAATGATCAAAGGAAGAAGCGATAGGGGACGACAGAGAGAAAAGTTACTAGATGGGCTTGTATCGTGGCACAGTAGAAGCTCACCAACCGTGCTTATTGACAACACAAGAGACAGAGACTCGTGGAGAAACATGATCGCCTACGCCAGCCGGCATGGCATTTGATTGATTGATTGACACATACCAGACCACAGATACATTCTTTTTTCTAACGATATATATTACTTTCTCTCGGTAATTTAGATAAATGTGCACCACACGCATTACTAGGTGTAACGTACTATTTCTACTACTATAGCACTTTCGTAGAACACAGGTTTTTGATGTTTCATTTGAACACAACAGACAGACTATTACTAAGTCTAAGTGGTTATGAGGTGTAAATACGAAAACATAAAAATTACAATACACAAAACATTTTGAATGTTTCAACCTATGTTTGCAGAATCAGCATACAGTGCGCAGTTATCTGTATAGAGGAGTTCTATAATCATTGTGTCTCACATCTCCGTTTTGACTTGCAAACGTTGATGGTTGAAACGTTTACCATCTGTTCAGTATTTTATTTGTATTCCTGTTACCTATTTGATCTGCATAGCAAAATACATCAGCCTGAACAGTGTTGTACTTAGAACGCATTCTTGTTTGAACCCTTCTGTTACAGGAAAGGTTGGTGATAACACTCCATCACTGATAACAACAACCATCATGCTGTCATGAAACTTTCGTACTATGTTGATACATTTTGTAAAAGAAAATCAACGATATCCCTCGGTGATTACCACAAGACTGTTTATTTCCCTTGCCTTTATATAGGTGGACAATTGAGGAAAGTTTCCTGAGATTCAGCACTTAAAGATCCTGGTAAGTTTCTGAACAAGCACATCCACTCCTATCTTGTAGAGGTATGGGATAGTATCAATACCAGGTGCTATTTCCACATCACATTTGTCCAATGACAGACTTTACTTCTTGATTTGTTGGTGGTATGTCATTCTTATCACCTATGTTGTGTTGTGGCATGCGATCTATTGCTTCTTCACTGTAGGCTAATGGCTTATTTAAAATTGATTCGAAATGTTGTTCCTGTCGGTTTAGGTTCTGTTTTTCTTCTGTAAGCAGTGCTAACTCTTCTTTGTTAAGAAATGGCGGTGATCATGTAGGACGTGGGTAGTATATTGTTCTCAATGAATCGTAGAATCGCTTGTAATCCCTCCTGTCCTCAGCATTCTGGATCCCCTTGCCTTTTTGTTACAACCGCCTATCATGTATCTCACTTAGTTTCCGTTGGCAAGTGCTTTATGATCTGATATATATTGCATTTTTTTAATGTAAAGAGTGGTCACCATGAAGACTTCTGAAAGTGCTGTTATTTTCTTCTAGTAGAGTGGTAACTTCTATGTCATTGTCATCGAACCAGTCTTTGTTGTGTTCATCTTCAGGCTTGGTTGGTGTTCATCTTCAGTCGTGGTTGTGTTCATCTTCAGTCTTGACTGTGTTCATCTTCAGTCTTGACTGTGTTCATTTTCAGTCTTGACTGTGTTCATTTTCAGTCTTGACTGTGTTCATCTTCAGTCTTGGTTGTGTTCATCTTCAGACTTGGTTGTGTTCATCTTCAGACTTGGTTGTGTTCATCTTCAGACTTGGTTGTGTTCATCTTCAGACTTGGTTGTGTTCATCTTCAGACTTGGTTGTGTTCATCTTCAGACTTGGTTGTGTTCATCTTCAGACTTGGTTGTGTTCATCTTCAGACCTAAATGTTCCTTAGTCTCAGCATAAATAATGTTTGATAAATATTCCCATCCATCCTCAACATTAATACCTTCCAGGTTCTAGTCTCTTAGATTTGTGTCCATGTCCTGGGAGAGGCTCGTCGCTGTGCTGGCTTAAAAAAAATGTTTTCCAGTATCCAGGCATTTCATTGATAAATATCCTTGTGGACGCCTCTATCGCATGGTATGAAAGTTGAATTTAGACACTGTGAGCCTGTGGTCAACCCAGCATTCTGTAGCACACATGGATTTAATTATACATAAGTATCTCATGTCCCTCCTCCTGGTGATGACACAATCTATCACGTGTCACTGTTTAGAGAGAGGATGCATCCATCGTGTCTACTTGCGTGTAGACATACGAACGACTGAGTTGGTGATAGTGATCTCATGAGTCGAACACAGTCTCAAGATGTGTAACCCAATTCTGTTGCATATGCCGATCCAAGTCTTTCCTTGGACTGATATATATATCCCAGGACTAATGATCATTCCAAATTTTGCGTTGAAGTCACCCAGAACGATAAGCTTGTCTGATTCTCGCGTAGACGCTAACGCTGTATCAAGTTTCTCATACAATTTGTTTCTTTATCTTAGTGTGTCATTGTCAGAGCATAGGCGCTAATTCAGGTTGTAAACGTCTTCATTCCGACATGTATATGTAGTGTCATGAGACGGTCGTTTAGTCCCCTGGTAAGAACTGAAAGCATTTGTACAGCACGGCTCTAACTGAAAATTATTGAACACAGCTGATTCCCGTCGCTTTGAACAAATTATTGAACACTGCTGATTCTCGTCGCTTTGAACTTTTAGGACAACCAAAAAAAAATGTGTATCCTACTTATTCTATATGCTGGCCTTCCTCCGATAAGCTGGTTTCGATCAGTGCTGTAATGTCCATCTTGTATCTGGTTTCGATCAGTGCTGCAATGTCCATCTTGTATCTGGTTTCGATCAGTGCTGCAATGTCTATCTTGTATCTGGTTTCGATCAGTGCTGCAATGTCTATCTTGTATCTGGTTTCGATCAGTGCTGCAATGTCCATCTTGTATCTGGATTCGATCAGTGCTGCAATGTCCATCTTGTATCTGGTTTCGATCAGTGCTGCAATGTCTATCTTGTATCTGGTTTCGATCAGTGCTGCAATGTCTATCTTGTATCTGGTTTCGATCAGTGCTGCAATGTCTATCTTGTATCTGGTTTCGATCAGTGCTGCAATGTCCATCTTGTATCTGGTTTCGATCAGTGCTGCAATGTCCATCTTGTATCTGGTTTCGATCAGTGCTGCAATGTCCATCTTGTATCTGGTTTCGATCAGTGCTGCAATGTCTATCTTGTATCTGGTTTCGATCAGTGCTGCAATGTCCATCGTGTATCTGGTTTCGATCAGTGCTGCAATGTCTATCTTGTATCTGGTTTCGATCAGTGCTGCAATGTCTATCTTGTATCTGGTTTCGATCAGTGCTGCAATGTCCATCTTGTATCTGGTTTCGATCAGTGCTGCAATGTCCATCTTGTATCTGGTTTCGATCAGTGCTGCAATGTCCATCTTGTATCTGGTTTCGATCAGTGCTGCAATGTCTATCTTGTATCTGGTTTCGATCAGTGCTGCAATGTCTATCTTGTATCTGGTTTCGATCAGTGCTGCAATGTCTATCTTGTATCTGGTTTCGATCAGTGCTGCAATGTCTATCTTGTATCTGGTTTCGATCAGTGCTGCAATGTCCATCTTGTATCTGGTGTCGATCAGTGCTGCAATGTCTATCTTGTATCTGGTTTCGATCAGTGCTGCAATGTCTATCTTGTATCTGGTTTCGATCAGTGCTGCAATGTCCATCTTGTATCTGGTTTCGATCAGTGCTGCAATGTCCATCTTGTATCTGGTTTCGATCAGTGCTGCAATGTCCATCTTGTATCTGGTTTCGATCAGTGCTGCAATGTCTATCTTGTATCTGGTTTCGATCAGTGCTGCAATGTCCATCGTGTATCTGGTTTCGATCAGTGCTGCAATGTCCATCTTGTATCTGGTTTCGATCAGTGCTGCAATGTTTATCTTGTATCTGGTTTCGATCAGTGCTGCAATGTCTATCTTGTATCTGGTTTCGATCAGTGCTGCAATAATCCATCTTGTATCTGGTTTCGATCAGTGCTGCAATGTCCATCTTGTATCTGGTTTCGATCAGTGCTGCAATGTCTATCTTGTATCTGGTTTCGATCAGTGCTGCAATGTCCATCGTGTATCTGGTTTCGATCAGTGCTGCAATGTCCATCTTGTATCTGGTTTCGATCAGTGCTGCAATGTCTATCTTGTATCTGGTTTCGATCAGTGCTGCAATGTCTATCTTGTATCTGGTTTCGATCAGTGCTGCAATGTCCATCTTGTATCTGGTTTCGATCAGTGCTGCAATGTCCATCTTGTATCTGGTTTCGATCAGTGCTGCAATGTCTATCTTGTATCTGGTTTCGATCAGTGCTGCAATGTCCATCTTGTATCTGGTTTCGATCAGTGCTGCAATGTCCATCTTGTATCTGGTTTCGATCAGTGCTGCAATGTCTATCTTGTATCTGGTTTCGATCAGTGCTGCAATGTCTATCTTGTATCTGGTTTCGATCAGTGCTGCAATGTCCATCTTGTATCTGGTTTCGATCAGTGCTGCAATGTCCATCTTGTATCTGGTTTCGATCAGTGCTGCAATGTCTATCTTGTATCTGGTTTCGATCAGTGCTGCAATGTCTATCTTGTATCTGGTTTCGATCAGTGCTGCAATGTCTATCTTGTATCTGGTTTCGATCAGTGCTGCAATGTCCATCTTGTATCTGGTTTCGATCAGTGCTGCAATGTCCATCTTGTATCTGGTTTCGATCAGTGCTGCAATGTCCATCTTGTATCTGGTTTCGATCAGTGCTGCAATGTCTATCTTGTATCTGGTTTCGATCAGTGCTGCAATGTCCATCTTGTATCTGGTTTCGATCAGTGCTGCAATGTCCATCTTGTATCTGGTTTCGATCAGTGCTGCAATGTCTATCTTGTATCTGGTTTCGATCAGTGCTGCAATGTCCATCTTGTATCTGGTTTCGATCAGTGCTGCAATGTCCATCTTGTATCTGGTTTCGATCAGTGCTGCAATGTCCATCTTGTATCTGGTTTCGATCAGTGCTGCAATGTCTATCTTGTATCTGGTTTCGATCAGTGCTGCAATGTCTATCTTGTATCTGGTTTCGATCAGTGCTGCAATGTCTATCTTGTATCTGGTTTCGATCAGTGCTGCAATGTCTATCTTGTATCTGGTTTCGATCAGTGCTGCACTGTCCATCTTGTATCTGGTGTCGATCAGTGCTGCAATGTCTATCTTGTATCTGGTTTCGATCAGTGCTGCAATGTCTATCTTGTATCTGGTTTCGATCAGTGCTGCAATGTCCATCTTGTATCTGGTTTCGATCAGTGCTGCAATGTCCATCTTGTATCTGGTTTCGATCAGTGCTGCAATGTCCATCTTGTATCTGGTTTCGATCAGTGCTGCAATGTCCATCTTGTATCTGGTTTCGATCAGTGCTGCAATGTCTATCTTGTATCTGGTTTCGATCAGTGCTGCAATGTCTATCTTGTATCTGGTTTCGATCAGTGCTGCAATAATCCATCTTGTATCTGGTTTCGATCAGTGCTGCAATGTCCATCTTGTATCTGGTTTCGATCAGTGCTGCAATGTCTATCTTGTATCTGGTTTCGATCAGTGCTGCAATGTCCATCGTGTATCTGGTTTCGATCAGTGCTGCAATGTCCATCTTGTATCTGGTTTCGATCAGTGCTGCAATGTCTATCTTGTATCTGGTTTCGATCAGTGCTGCAATGTCTA
The DNA here is from genome assembly GCA_034231615.1 of Meghimatium bilineatum. Lineage (NCBI taxonomy): Eukaryota > Metazoa > Mollusca > Gastropoda > Stylommatophora > Philomycidae > Meghimatium > Meghimatium bilineatum. Next base: position 17,892,516 of record CM067302.1, read on the forward strand.
TCTTGTATCTGGTTTCGATCAGTGCTGCAATGTCCATCTTGTATCTGGTTTCGATCAGTGCTGCAATGTCTATCTTGTATCTGGTTTCGATCAGTGCTGCAATGTCTATCTTGTATCTGGTTTCGATCAGTGCTGCAATGTCCATCTTGTATCTGGTTTCGATCAGTGCTGCAATGTCCATCTTGTATCTGGTTTCGATCAGTGCTGCAATGTCTATCTTGTATCTGGTTTCGATCAGTGCTGCAATGTCCATCTTGTATCTGGTTTCGATCAGTGCTGCAATGTCCAGCCTGTATCTGGACAATTCGTTTGCAACTAGCGCTGCTCTTTCTTTTCTGTTTGCAAATATTTGATCTGTGAGTGTGCGGACATTCCGCGTTCCCATTTGATAATGGTTTTATAAGTTGTGTGTGTGTATTCAGTGCTGCAATTTCCATCTTGTATCTGGTTTCGATAAGTGCTGCAATGTCTATCTTGTATCTGGTTTCGATCAGTGCTGCAATGTCCATCGTGTATCTGGTTTCGATCAGTGCTGCAATGTCCAGCCTGTATCTGGACAATTCGTTTGCAACTAGCGCTGCTCTTTCTTTTCTGTTTGCAAATATTTGATCTGTGAGTGTGCGGACATTCCGCGTTCCCATTTGATAATGGTTTTATAAGTTGTGTGTGTGTATTCCGACCGCATTTGTTAGGCACTCGCCAGCCGTGGTTTGCTTGCCAGGTTAAGTTAGACAGATTATTTATAGGGCACCTTTTCTAGCCCCTTTCCCGTTCTATGGAGGTGAATAGAGCTATCCTGAATAGGCTGCACAGTTCGAGCAGAAGCCTGCTGAATCCCATTTCTGCCTTGTGTTTAAATAGGAAGCGACCATGTGCCATGATCTGCCTGTGTGCAGGTTAGTGACTGCAGCTTGAATATTCCACACTTTCTGGTACACCAATAACCCATCTCCACATTTCGACTTGTTGTGTAAGTAGTTTGTGTTGTGTAATTGATTGATTGATTGTGTGAGATGATGATGATGAATGTTGGTAGTTGAGTAATGACTAACGCTGAATATTGTTTAAAGTGTGCAGGAGTTGCGACATTCGTTGTTCACACTCTCTCTTTCTGATCCAACACGTTTCAGTGATAAAATAAATCAAAGCCATCAGAGATTTATCAGGATGTACCAGCATAAATAACTAATTATATACCGTTGATACTAGATCCATTAGACCTAAAATTTAGAACAGTTAATAGTTTTATCTAACTGTAACAGATGTCTTGAGCTCGCTAACTACTGATTAACTGATTAGTAGTTGGAGAGAGAAATGGTTACATTATCATATAACACATATATTAGCTGACTTTCTGTGCTTTCGTCTGATGTATGTTTTCGTCTGACCTGTATGTCACTAAATGCATCAGTTGTCACTCGCCTATTTTCACATAATAGAACTTTTCCGATAGACTTTTTTTATTATCGATAATACTTCTACTGTACTTGTATGTGTACTGCCTAATATAGAGATAATATATAATTTTCATAACATTATTGTCCCCATCGTGAGAATAAAACGAGAATAAGGTGATCACTAGACCTATACTTGTTACGGCTATAGCGGACAAAAGTAGTTATAAGTGTTACGAAAATAAGTCGATAAAACAACATAACAAACCGACACGGTGATAGACGACGTTTCGACAAAAAAGCCTTCATCAGGACAAACAAAGGACAACAGTAAACAAATCTTACATAGATGACACACATGGTGGTGATTTGAACGAAAAAGAGGAAATAGGGAGAGCAGTGAGGATGCGACCGGAGAAGCAAAGATGGGACAGTATGACAGGTGAAAAGAGAGTGTTAGAGGAGGATTAAAGATGTAAATAAACACACAGAAACAGTGGAAATAGATAAGATTTAATGCAAATGAAATAGATATGAAAATGACTTAGCTCCATATTAGTTGATGGTGAGAAGGGAATGGAAACTAGGGACACCAAGTTAAATAGAAAATTGTGTCCTGTCACCACACGCTCAAGGACAAAGTGGCAAGAAAGACCATCTACGGGCTATAAGAGGCAATAAACCATGAGTGGGCAAAGGCCTAATGAAACACAGACAGGTAAAATAAAGAACGCGCAACAAACAAGCGTAACGCAGGGCCGTAATCGCAACAAGATGCTGGTATCAGTAACCATGGTTCCAACAAAATGGTTTATTATAACAGAAAAAGAGAACAGAGTGAGAGAAGAAAGAAAAACGAAAAGGGAGTAAATAAAGAGACGAGAACCCTGGCAGACCTATTGTGTCTACATGCACTTGCCTTACTTAGCATATCTCAGCGTTCATTGATGGTAAATTTCAACCTATTGTCACCTCTCTCACGACGTACCTTAAAGACACCAACCATGCGCTAGCCACATGGTTAAACGTTGGAAAGAACATGTGAAGATGTTAGGAGAAAGAGATTAAAGCGTGATAACTGACATGTCATACGGAAGTAAAGGATCACAGCTGGAAGGGAACAGCAAAGTGAAGACAGACATAGTATGACGAATCATCACTATCTTGTTGTCGTGGAATTCTATATGTGTTACTATGTTGTTTATAGATCTGTAGAGTAGATGATTTCAGTAACAGATATCAACGACGACATATATCGACCAGTTTCTATCACATAACTTCATGTAGTCTTCTGTCTATTGTGTTGTTACATTCAATGTTTGTTTTGTCTCTTGGATTCTTTCCTCGATGTCTTCCAGTGAACATTGTCATAAAAATGTGTGATTATTTCCCTTGCCTATGTTTATCATTTATTACCTGAAATATAATTATATTTAGGGTTATGAATATCAATATAAAACATAACTAACATTAACAAATAACCCTAAAAAATGAATATTTCAATTTATTATTGATTATTTATTGATATAATAATTAGATGAATTAACCATAACGTACGTAGATAAGAACAAATTAGGATTTTAGAGGTTGAAGGATTTAGATTTCTACTGGAGAAAGAAATTAGTTTCCTACTGGAGAAAGAAAGTAGGTTCATACTGGAGAAATTAGGTTCCTACTGGAGAAAGAAAGAAAATATATTTATACAGGAGAAAGAAATTAGTTTCCTAATGTAGAGAGGAGAAATAATATTCCCACTGGAGAGAGGAAGAAATTAGGTTACTACTGGAGAGAAAAAGAAATTTGGATCTTACTGGAGAGAGGAGAAACTAGGTTCCTATTGGATAGGGGAGAAATTAGCATTCTACTAGAGAGAGAAATAAATTAGGTTTCCACTGAAGGGAGGAAGAAATTAGGTTTCTACTGTAGAGAGGAGACAATATGTTCCTTCTAGAGAGAGAATAAAAAATGGTTTCTACTTGAGATAGGAAGAAACTAGATTTCTACTGTAGATCCGAGAACTTACTTTCCTACTGGAGAGAGGAGAAATTAGGTTCATCCTGGAGAGAGAGGAGAAATTAGGTTCCTGCTCGAGAGAAAAATCAGCTTTGTGCTGGGAGAGAAATTAGTTTCTTATTGTAGAGAGAGATAATATATTCCTGCTGTAAACATTGAAGACAATTAGGTTCATGCTTTAGAGAGAGAGAAATTAAGTTCCTGCTGGAGAGAGAAATGAAATTCCTACTGGAGAGAGAAATGAAATTCCTACTGGAGAGAGAAATGAAATTCCTACTGGAGAGAGAAATGAAATTCCTACTGGAGAGAGAAATGAAATTCCTACTGGGAAAAGCCGGTGGTCATCCTCATGTCTAGAGATTGTAGAACACGTTTTTCATGATGCATGTGAACACTACCAAGAAGAGAGGGAGGTCTAATAAAACGGCAATACTTCCAAACTTGAGAGGTTCCAGGCATGACTGAAGCGAATTACACAATACTCTGAAGCTATTAGTGCATTAACCTGATATCTGACTGAAGCTATTAGCGCTGTAACCTGATGTCTGACTGAAGTTATTATCGATGTAACCTGACATCTGACTGAAGCTATTGGCGCTGTAACCTGATATCTGACGGAATCTATTGACGCTATAACCTGATATCTGGCTGAAGCTATTAGCACTGTAATCTAATCTCTGACTGAAGCTATTAGTACTGTAACCTGATATCTTACTGAAGCTATTGTTACTGTAACCTGATATCTGACTGAAGCTCTTGTTACTGTAACCTGATATCTGACTGAAGCTCTTGTTACTGTAACCTGATATCTGACTGAAGCTCTTGTTACTGTAACCTGATATCTGACTGAAGCTCTTGTTACTGTAACCTGATATCTGACTGAATCTCTTGTTACTGTAACTTGATATCTGACTGAAGCTCTTGTTACTGTAACCTGATATCTGACTGATGATATTGGTACTGTAACCTGATATCTGAATGAAGAACGATGATGAATAAGAATCCTCCTGTCTAGATTGACAAAGAAATAATATTTATAATTTAGAGACAAAAATAAAGAATTAAAGTTCCTGTTATAATGAAAAAGAAATCATGTTTTCTGTTAGAGTAAATGCTAGCTTGTTCCTTTTTGAATGAAAGAAATCCAGTTCTCTGTAAGAATTGAAATGTTCATGTTCCTGTCAGAATAATATAAATCATATTTCCTGTTAGAAGGAACGGAAATCATTTTCTTGTTAGAATTAAAGAAAATCGTGTTCTTGTTAGAATGAAAGAAATCATGTTTTTGTTAGAATGAAATAAATCATGTTCTTGGTAGAATGAAATAAATCATGTTTTTCTTAGAATGAAATAAATCATGTTCTTGTTAGAATGAAATAAATCATGTTCTTGTTAGAATGAAATAAATCATGTTCTTGTTAGAATGAAAGAAATCATGTTCTTGTTAGAATGAAATAAATCATGTTCTTGTTAGAATGAAATAAATCATGTTCTTGTTAGAATGAAATAAATCATGTTCTTGTTAGAATGAAATAAATCATGTTCTTGTTAGAATGAAACAAATCATGTTCTTGCTAGAATGAAAGAAATCATGTTTTTGTTAGAATGAAATAAATCATGTTCTTGTTAGAATGAAATAAATCATGTTCTTGTTAGAATGAAATAAATCATGTTCTTGTTAGAATGAAATAAATCATGTTCTTGTTAGAATGAAATAAATCATGTTCTTGTTAGAATGAAATAAATCATGTTCTTGTTAGAATGAAATAAATCATGTTCTTGTTAGAATGAAATAAATCATGTTCTTGCTAGAATGAAAGAAATCATGTTTTTGTTAGAATGAAATAAATCATGTTCTTGTTAGAATGAAATAAATCATGTTCTTGTTAGAATGAAATAAATCATGTTCTTGTTAGAATGAAATAAATCATGTTCTTGTTAGAATGAAATAAATCATGTTCTTGTTAGAATGAAATAAATCATGTTTCTTAACTAGTTGTCTGATCACCATCAATGGAAACTGGACACGTCCATAGTCGATCCGATCTCTCCTGAGTGTATCCGCCATTACACTTCTACTGACAGTACCAGTCCTATATTGGTTGACCATCATTCTTCTGCGCCCTCCAAAATATTCACGTCTAGCAACACCGCATTTCAAACCTTGATCTTCAATCCTGGCCATGGAAAAGAAATCATCATACACATTAGTCTCACTCTAGTCTCGCGTGTCACAATCGCGCATGACGCAAGCTGATCTGCTCTTTCATTGCCTCGAACACCAACGAACGTCCCGGCACGAAAATAAATATAACCACTTTCATTATTACATGATTACATCAGAAGACAAACAAAAACAATGACAACCCTTGATTACTTCAGAAGACAAACAAACACAATGACCATCCTTGATTATATCAGAAGACAAACACAATGACAATCTTTGATTACTTCAGAAGACAAACACAATGGCAATGCTTGATTACATCAGAAGACAAACACAATGGCAATCCTTGATTACTTCAGAAGACAAACACAATGACAATCCTTGATTACTTCAGACGACAAACACAATGGCAATCCTTGATTACTTCAGAAGACAAACACAATGACAATCCTTGATTACGTCAGAAGACAAACACAATGACGATCCATGATTACATCAGAAGACAAACCCAATGACAATCCTTGATTACATCAGAAGACAAACAAACACAATGACAGTCCTTGATCACTTCAGAAGACAAACACAATGACAATCCTTGATTACATCAGAAGACAAACAAACACAATGACAATCCTTGATTACCTCAGAAGACACAAAAATACAATGGCAATGCTTGATTACTTCAGCATTGTGTGACTTCATCACGAGATGTACTTTCTTAGTACAGGCATGTTAACGCTTCGGGTTGCATGATACTATGGTTGGTGGTGCGAATCTCAGCCTGATATCTCTGACTTCAGCTTCGGGTTGCATGATACTATGGTTGGTGGTGCGAATCTCAGCCTGATATCTCCGACTTCAGCACTTTTGCTTGCCTGGACATGACTGTGATCCTGCTCAATATTGGGTTGCTCCGACGAACCTTAATTTTCGGCCACAACCTCTGTTGACTGGTCTAAGTTCAATCTCCACTTCAAGGTTGCTCCGACGAACCTTAATTTTCGGCCACAACCTCTGTTGACTGGTCTAAGTTCAATCTCCACTTCAAGAAGCTGTCTTCGATGGAATACTATCTTATTGGGGTACGCATCATTCTACAGGTGGGGTAGGGGAGGAATAACAATAAATATTATTTCAGACTATCATGAATAAGCTCTTAGGTTCGCATAACAGAATAAATTACAGTGGCAACTCATTACAATGGCAAATATATAATTACCAAAGAAACGCAGAGGCGATGCAACAATCAAATATATTTACACATATATTCACACATATATTTACACACATATTTACACATATATATCACACATATTCACACACATATTCACGCATATATTCACATATATATTCACGCATATATTCACACATACATTCACATATATATTCACACACATATTCACACATTAATAAAAGTAATAATAGTTTCCATAACTAAGTAATTGTTACAAAACACCACTTCTTTCATTACAGTAGAATGTGAAGACAACCTAACAATCTTCCTTATTGTGTCAGATGACCAGATCCTACTTCGTATAATCATGAGACGAATAAATGGAAAGTCAGAACCAGAAATTGCACAAGAGCGATGTGGATTTGTGGAAGGAAAAGGCACAAGAAATGTTCTATATAAAATACGAACATTGATAGAGAGTGCAGTATAAGTTCAAAATAAAATGAAGTTGTGCTTCATAGATTACAGTGTACTTGTGCTTCATAGAATACAGTGTAGTTGTGCTTCATAGATTACAGTGTACTTGTGCTTCATAGATTACAGTGTACTTGTGATTCATAGATTACAGTGTACTTGTGATTCATAGATTACAGTGTACTTGTGATTCATAGATTACAGTGTACTTGTGCTTCATAGAATACAGTGTACTTGTGCTTCATAGATTACAGTGTACTTGTGCTTCATAGAATACAGTGTACTTGTGCTTCATAGATTACAGTGTACTTGTGATTCATAGATTACAGTGTACTTGTGTTTCATAGATTACATGTACTTGTGATTCATAGATTACAGTGTACTTGTGATTCATAGATTACAGTGTACTTGTGATTCATAGATTACAGTGTACTTGTGTTTCATAGATTACAGTGTACATGTGATTCATAGATTACAGTGTACTTGTGATTCATAGATTACAGTGTACTTGTGATTCATAGATTACAGTGTACTTGTGATTCATAGATTACAGTGTACTTGTGTTTCATAGATTACAGTGTACACGTTGGATTTTCGGAGATCCCTGTGAATTATCGCTTGAAGCGTTGGAGTTATTAGTGGTACTCACGACAGGCTGCGTTCCGCTTAATTAAGAATAACAGAGTACATATGGGAAACCGAGTACAGTGTAATCAGTCATGTGCGTCTTTTGAACCCCTTTGAGTAAAATATTTGACGAAGTGAAGTTTCAGAAATGATATTAATTTTTCTTTTTAAAAAAAAACAACAACTTAATGTTGGTTGGAAATATTCAAAACTAGCAAGAAATATGTATTGGATACACACATATGCGATCAGTGTTGACAGTAATGTTGATATCCACAAGATAAAGATGAGCATCAGATGTTTTATATGGCATGTTCCAATCGGTCTGTGGTTTATATAGCATGTTCCAGTCGGTCAAGGTACAGGTTTAAAATCCTGCTACAGACAATTATGCAGCAGGACCGTTCAGAAAGCGATGACACACTATCAATGGTATTTATATAGCCAAGAAAAAAAAATCACTTCAGCCAAACAATGATGGTTGATGGCTACATCCTGAATTGGATACGGTAGCAGTAGATGGTAAGACTATATGACAGAACACATTCTGCAGATATGTATTTTTGGTGACTTGAGAAATAAAACCTGGCCACATGAAACAGATCTGGAAGTAAAGCTTGCAGGAACGATGAGGACTGTCTGGTTATTGAATTCATGGAAGCAGTCCTCATTTATGTATAGATTTCAGAGTGTATGAACCAGATCTCAGAAGAAGAAGAGTGTATATAGTAAGCGTGTATGACTATGTCTGCGGTGTGAATCCATTACTAAGTCGACAGGCAAAATTTTGGTTAAACATGTCGAGATGATTCATAGGAACCCATTCGTCTTCAAGAGATGACATCACAACAGAAGTCATGGGTGGGGTAGTTAACATCACACCTACTGACCTTAGTCACCTCTTACAATATGGATGGTAGAGTAAAGTTTTACATGGTATACAGAAGTGTTACATGGTAGACATACGTGTTACATGGTAGACAGAAGTGTTACATGGTAAACAGAAGTGTTACCTGGTAGACAGAAGTGTTACATGTCAGACAGAAGTGTTACCTGGTAGACAGAAGTGTTACATGGTAGACATAAGTGTTACATGGTAGAGGGAAGTGTTACATGGTAAACAGAAGTGTTACCTGGTAGACGGAAGTGTTACATGTCAGACAGAAGTATTACCTGACAGACAGAAGTATTACCTGACAGACAAAAGTATTACCTGACAGACAAAAGTATTACCTGAAAGACAAAAGTAGTACCTGACAGACAGACGTATTATGAATCAGTGCAAAATGGAAATCGTGATTGAAGTTTAATGGTATCATTTAAAAAGTCTTCTATTTTCATAAACAAATATGTGAACATGAACACTAAAACTTCACTACATAAAAAGATGCTCGTATCATCACTATGGTACCAATGTCAAACGCGGACAACATAATTTCAATAGAAAACGTGTTACAACAGAAATTATTTGTCTACTTAGAATCCTCGAGTCACAATAACAGACAGAATTAGCAAGGTAAACTTCACAAGAACAACAAACACAATGCCAATCCTTGATTACATCAGAAGACAACAGATTAAGTTGTTTTCACTTGCTTCCAGACTACCATTAGGCAGTCAACTCAAGAAGCTTTTAGTGTGTATTGAGTAGATTGTATGTCGAAAAATTAACTGTCTAATGTATTTATATATTTCTATCCTTGAGTGTGTTCTTGTGTGGGTAGTAGATATTTGATGTGTACAGTAGTCTTGGTATGACAAAGATATTTACAACAACACGTCTGTCAAAATTGTTTCTTCTTTTGAATTTCTATCGTTCTAATCGATATTTGATTTCTGTTGTTATATTTTTTTCCTTGTTTCACCGTTTACATTGGTTGATATTCAGTGATAAAGAATGATGTATATTTTTATATTGTCTACTTGGATAAGTTTGTACGGAAAAATCCATTTTATATCTTCACATTCCTATAAGCATTATGTATGACTTCACATTATGTATGACTTGACATTATGTATGACTTCACATTATGTATGACTTGACATTATGTATGACTTCACATTATGTATGACTTGACATTATGTATGACTTGACATTATGTATGACTTCACATTATGTATGACTTCACATTATGTATGACTTCACATTATGTATGACTTCACATTATGTATGACTTGACATTATGTATGACTTCACATTATGTATGACTTCACATTATGTATGACTTCACATTATGTATGACTTCACAATATGTATGACTTCACATTATGTATGACTTCACATTATGTATGACTTCACATTATGTATGACTTCACATTATGTATGACCTCACATTATGTATGACTTCACATTATGTATGACTTCACATTATGTATGACCTCACATTATGTATGACTGACTTCACATTATGTATGACTGACTTCACATTATGTATGACTGACTTCACATTATGTATGACTGACTTGACATTATGTATGACCTCACATTATGTATGACTTGACATTATGTATGACTTCACATAATGTATGACTTGACATTATGTATGACTTCACATAATGTATGACTTGACATTATGTATGACTTCACATAATGTATGACTTGACATTATGTATGACTTCACATAATGTATGACTTGACATTATGTATGACTTCACATTATGTATGACTTCACATTATGTATGACTTCACATTATGTATGACTTTTGTACGTTCACCTTAAAAACTAATCTCTATTTCATATGATTCAGAATCTTTACGGATATTTTGTTCTCTACTCGTGTAGGTTTCTTTCTTTTTACGGTTTATTAGGTAGGTATTTTGGTAGGTATGTAGGTTGGTATGTAGGTAGGTATGTAGGTAGGTATGTAGGTAGGTATGTAGGTAGGTATGTAGGTAGGTATGTAGGTAGGTATGTAGGTAGGTATGTATGTAGGTATGTAGGTAGGCATGTCGGTAGGTATGTAGGTATGTATGTAGGTAGGTATGTAGGTAGGCATGTAGATAAGTATGTAGGTAGGTATGTAGGTAGGTATGTAGGTAGGTATGTAGGTAGGTATGTAGGTAGGTATGTAGGCAGGTATGTAGGTAGGCATGTAGGTAGGTATGTATGTAAGTAGTTAGTTAATGAGTTTATCTCTCTTTTGGAGAGGCGTGCCCCTTTCAACGAGAAGATAACAATTTCCAATTCAGTTATACCAGAACACACTACCATAAAATATTAGAGATAGCAAAGACCTCAAGATTTATTTATTGCAGTTCATTACTGTTACGTAATACAAATGTTTAGATTTTAGTTTGTTACTGGTACGTAATGTTTAGGTTACAGTTTGTTACTGGTACGTAATGCAAATGTTTAGATTACTGTATGTTGCTGGTACGTAATGTAAATGTTTAGATTAAGTAAAATGTACCACATATGGTGAAGTACGACACGTTCAACCCTGGTGATTAACCTAATGTGGTTATATTAGAGCTTTACCATCATAAAAATATAGTGGGGGTCACGGTTCTGGTAATCCAGTCACTAAGACCTCTTGAATAACCGTTAGTAAATTATTTCCTTCTTCCTAACCATAATTCTGTATTTATATAGCAGTTACATTCTCTTAGATAATTTTGTGATTATTGCATAGCGCAAAAATATTTTTATAGATTGCTTCCCTTAGAATAAAACTTTCATTAGATATTTCTTTGATTGCTTCCCTTAGATAGCAAGAATAAAATCAAACTTTCATTAGATATTCCAGCATTTAGGATTATGTTAGGCCCGCTATATTTTCACGAGAGGGGCCATGACGAAGCTCCGAGTCTTCTCTACTTCAGAACGCCAGTGTGACAGCAGGTTCCTGGACTTTTATCTTGTTGAGGATGCAAAAAAATAGTCTTCTTTCTTTCCATTCACGTTGCAGGAGGCGAGTAAAAGAGGTTGGGGTGTAGCTTGATAACCTATTACCTGTGAAAACATTATTGTCGCATCTTGCTTTAATTTGTTACTTTTGTCTTCTATCAAATAATCCCCATGGGTTACGAATAGATGAAGTCTAGAGGAAATTGAACATTTGTCCTTTTCCTATAGACTCCTAGGTCACCATAACAGGTGGTCATCCTATGGCAAGAGCAGCAGATTTGAGTGCACAGAGCTTGCATCTCTTGTGTGTCGTCTGTGTTATTCTATGTGAGAGTGGTGTGATATGGAAAAGTAGTCTGTATGTAACTTCCTTTTTCTTTGTTTGTTGTTTGTGTATGATGTAGGTTGACAAAGATTTCTGAGTAATCTGTTATAAAGTGAGCATAGCCTTGTTTGATTCTCTTGATATGTGATGTTTCTTGTGCTGCAATAAGGTGTGTATACACGTTTTTTGTTGGTTCATTGCTTAGTTGCTCATTTCCCTTGAAATAATGGATGCATTGTATGTAGGAAGGTGGTAAAGTACCTATTCAGTAGGGTTTGTGTGGTTCGTAAGATGCATTGTTTGTAGGAACGTCGTAAAGTACCTATTCAGTAGGGTTTGTGTGGTTCGTAAGATGCATTGTTTGTAGGAACGTCGTAAAGTACCTATTCAGTAGGGTTTGTGTGGTTCGTAAGATGCATTGTTTGTAGGAACGTCGTAAAGTACCTATTCAGTAGGGTTTGTGTGTTTCGTAAGGTGCATTGTATGTAGGAAGGTGGTAAAGTACCTATTCAGTAGGGTTTGTGTGTTTCGTAAGGTGCATTGTATGTAGGAAGGTGGTAAAGTACCTATTCAGTAGGGTTTGTGTGGTTTGTAAGATGCATTGTTTGTAGGAAGGTGGTAAAGTACCTATTCAGTAGGGTTTGTGTGGTTCGTAAGATGCATTGTTTGTAGGAACGTCGTAAAGTACCTATTCAGTAGGGTTTGTGTGGTTCGTAAGATGCATTGTTTGTAGGAACGTCGTAAAGTACCTATTCAGTAGGGTTTGTCTGTTTCGTAAGGTGCATTGTATGTAGGAAGGTGGTAAAGTACCTATTCAGTAGGGTTTGTGTGTTTCGTAAGGTGCATTGTATGTAGGAAGGTGGTAAAGTACCTATTCAGTAGGGTTTGTATGGTTCGTAAGATGCATTGTTTGTAGGAAGGTGGTAAAGTACCTATTCAGTAGGGTTTGTGTGGTTCGTAAGATGCATTGTTTGTAGGAAGGCGGTAAAGTACCTATTCAGTAGGGTTTGTGTGGTTCGTAAGATGCATTGTTTGTAGGAAGGCGGTAAAGTACCTATTCAGTAGGGTTTGTGTGGTTCGTAAGATGCATTGTTTGTAGGAAGGCGGTAAAGTACCTATTCAGTAGGGTTTGTGTGGTTCGTAAGATGCATTGTTTGTAGGAAGGTGGTAAAGTACCTATTCAGTAGGGTTTGTGTGGTTCGTAAGATGCATTGTTTGTAGGAAGGCGGTAAAGTACCTATTCAGTAGGGTTTGTGTGGTTCGTAAGATGCATTGTTTGTAGGAAGGCGGTAAAGTACCTATTCAGTAGGGTTTGTGTGGTTCGTAAGATGCATTGCTCATTGTGAGGCCACAAAATCAGAAAATTTTAAGATGAATGAGGATGCATTAATAACGAGAATGCACGAATTGGGATTGGGCGTGGCACGTAGAGAAAACCTGACAATGTTTTCAATAAGCACAGTCAGCCAACATAGAACCGGAGGCATCAGCCATTATACCCTGAGAGATTTAGTGAAACGGAGCAGCTATTGACATGTTTTATATGCGAATAGGATAATAAACATATATAATACCTAATACCTAATATATAATACCTAATATCTAATACATAATACCTAATATCTAATACATAATACCTAATATCTAATACATAATACCTAATATCTAATACATAATACCTAATATCTAATACATAATACCTAATATCTAATACATAATACCTAATATCTAATACATAATACCTAATATCTAATACATAATAGCTAATATCTAATACATCATACCAAATATCTAAAACATAATAACTAAAATATAATACCAATTACCCAATATCTAATACCAAATACCTCCTAGGTGACGGAAATGCTAGATATAATTGCGAATGATTCAATAAATGTCGCAGAAAAACAATTATCTAGTTTGTTCAGATTTGTGGGCTGTGCTCCTGGCAGGTCGTGATCATCACGGTATACTGCCACACACTGGAATGCCTCCATTCAGGAGCTAAATATGCATCTATAACACTTTCTTATTCAAGCATGCTTTTGAGACAAGCTTACATGAGTCCAGGTGTCACATCAGGTAATAACTGAGAAGACCTGCCTGCTTTTGTATGAATTACTATGTGCTATCAAGAACTACCTGCTCACAGCTAACGGAATTATTCCATCATCATCATGTGTCAAGTGCTACCTGCTCACAGCTAAAGGGATTATTCCATCAGCATCATGTGTCAAGAGCTACCTGCTCACAGCTAAAGGGATTATTCCATCAGCATCATGTGTCAAGAGCTACCTGCTCACAGCTAAAGGGATTATTCCATCAGCATCATGTGTCAAGAGCTACCTGCTCACAGCTAAAGGGATTAGTTCATCATCATCATGTGTCAAGAACTACCTGCTAACAGCTAAAGGGATTATTCTATCAACATCATGTGTCACGAAAATATGCACATTACAATACATAAGACATTTTCATAGTATGTTTTCGTGATTTTACTATTTGACTGATGTTTTTTATTTTCCAGTATCCTTGCGTTTCATTACTGTATATCTTTGTGGACGCTTATGTCACATGATATAAAAATTTATTTTGGACACTATCAGTCTGTGATCAGTCCAGCAGTCTCTTGGAACATCACCTCCTGGTGATGACATCATTTACCAAGTGTCTATGTTTAGATCTTAGAAACATCCATGATGTCTTCTTGCGTGTAGACCATACATCCATGATGTCTTCTTGCGTGTAGAGCATACATCCATGATGTCTTCTTGCGTGTAGAACATACATCCATGTTGTCTTCTTGCGTGTAGACCATACATCCATGATGTCTTCTTGCGTGTAGAACATACATCCATGATGTCTTCTTGCGTGTAGAACATACATCCATGATGTCTTCTTGCGTGTAGAACATACGATAGAATGAGTTGGTGATAATAAGATCATGAGTGGAAAACAATCTCCAGAGGCGTAGTCCAATGTTGTTGTATTTGCCGATCCCATGCTTTCCTAGGATTACATTCCACGACTGATGATCATTACCAACTCTTGCGTTGACGTCACACAGACCGATAAGTTTGTCTGATATTGACGTAGATGATATCACTTCATCAAGTTCCTCGTTTATTTATCTTGTTCTTCATCTTGGTTTGTCACTGTTGCAGGATTCGACCTAATTAAGGTTGTAAACGTCTTCTTTCCCACTTGTATGCGTAGTGTCACGTGACGGTCGCTTAGTCCCCTGGAAAATTTTAGGACCCTTTGTACAAGTTCCGCTCTAAATGCAATTTTAACTCCTGAATCCCATTGCTCCGAGCTTGAGCGATCACTAAAACAACATGTGTACTCTCCTCTTCTTTCTGTAATCTGGCCTTCATCTGATAATTTGGTTTCTCTCAGTGCTACAATGTTGAGCTTGTATTTGACCAATTCCAACTAGCTCTGTTCTTTATTTTCTGTTTGTGTACGGATATTCGACGTCAACATAAACAGTAGTATTATAAAAAAATTTTTGAACCTCGGTGCTTAGGCACCCGCCTGATGCGCTTTGCAGGCCAGGTTAAGTTAGGTAGATTATTTTTAGGTGACCATTTCTATCCCCTTCCCCATGTTATGGAGGTGAGCAGAGATATCCTGAATAGGGCTGCTCAGTCGAGAAGAGAGCTGACGAATCCAATGTGTGCCTTGTGTTTAAACAGGAAGGGACCCTTTGCTCTAATCCGTCTGTGTACAGGGATTCGACTGCAGCTTAAGTATTCCACACATTATGATTCATCACTTCCCCATCGCCACAGAGCTTGTTGTGTGAGATGATGATGATGGATGATGGATGATGGTAGTTGAGTCATGACTAACACTGAATTGTGTTTAAAGTGTGCAGGAGTTGTACCATTCGTTGTCGACCACACTCTCTCTTCCTGGTCCACCAGTGTTTCAGTGACAAGATAAATCATGATGACTCGAGATGTACTAGAATGTACTAGAATGTACCAGGAAAAATGAAATAATTATATACCGTCGATACTCGATTCTCAGACCTCCCATGCTACATATTTACACCTGTTATCCCTTGTTGCTGTTAAGACGTTCTTTTCATCCGTTAGTTATGTTATATTATGCAATGTTATGTTATGTGTGTTATGTTATGTTATTATATGATCTGGGAAGGAAGGCGTATTTCAGCTAGCGTCGTAGAGCATCAAAGAGCACGGTGAGACAGCACGGAACCCTGGTCATCTACTGCAACCCGGCACACACACTCAGTCGTCTTGACTCATCTTGCCAATGAGACCGTATGTGTAATGGCGAGGATGAGAGGCTGACTACAATGCGCAACTCTCCCTCACTTTAATCCAGTTTTCATCATCATCATCTCATCAATTATCAAACAACAAACTCCTTCGGCGATGGACGAGCGGTAAAGTGGCAGATATGGATACACTGGCAGTCTTAGTCACCTGCATGATGTAGACGGCTCAGACCATGTGATCGTTTTCCAGTGACACTGGGGCACCTCTGGAGTCCTTTGGTCGGCTGAGAACCCCTATTCAGGAAAGCACTGCTCACCTCCTTAGCCAGAGGAAGGGGCTAGAAAAGCTCCACTAGACATTGTCTGCCTCCCTATCACTCAGGTCAGAATACCGCTGCTGGCTGGGATCACCTACTCAGCGGTAAAATAAACTACAAGAACATACGAAGAGTTAATGTGAGTCCACTCACAATTGGCGCATGGAATGTTCACACCCTACTGGACCGTGTGGAAGTCGCACGGCCAGAAAGACGTACCTCACTTCTAGCGAAAGAGCTAGCATGGTACAATATTGACATCGCTGCCCTCAGCGAAACATCACTGTCTGAGGAAGGTGAACTTGTGAAACAAGACGTTTTACTTTCCTTATTCTGGATTAGTTGAATCAAGTAGACGTGAAACGCAAAGCTGGGGTTTTACAATTAAATCTAACCTAGTCAGAAAGATGACTGGACCTCCAAAGGGCATTAGTGACCGGCTGATCACTGTTCGCCTTCAACTGTCTAAAAAGAGGCATGAAACATTTATTAGTGTATATGCCCCGACTATGACGAACACCGATGATCAGAAAGTTTTCCATTTTCGGAATAAAAATGCTGCCAAGTTATTTAAATTATTTGGCTTGTTTCTGTTTGGTGTTATCTATTGTTAAATATTCATTGGTTTTGAAGACTTGCTAATTTTCATAATTTCTGTTTTTTGTACGTTAATTTGTATGTTGTAATTCTGACATGCTAATATGCCAGACATACATTGATGTGATTTTGCAAATTGTAGCTAGTCGTTATGACGATTTGATTTCAGCCATTTCAGGCAACATTTTTTAACTGTTGCTCAACTTTTGTATCTACACACTCCACCGAGATGTTTTCTTGGGATGTCTTGTGCCGCATATGTTTTTTAAAATTGTTTCTTGTGATGTCTTGTGCCGCATATGTTTTGTAATTGTTTCTTGGGATAATGGCTTGTGCCGCATGCTTTGTATTTATTTCTTGGGATGTCTTGTGCCGCATATGTTTTGCAATTGTTTCCTGTGATATCTTGTGTCGCATATGTTGTGTAATTATTTCTAATCTGTGTACAGTGTAATATAGAGATGATATTTGTTTTTCAAAAATTGTTCTTTCCGTCAGTGAGAATAAACGAAAAAAAATGATGATCAGTATCCCCATACTTGTTACGGTTAAAACCGACAAAAACTGATACGTGATACCAAAACAAGTCAATAAAACAACCAAATAAAAGACACAGTGACAGGCGACTGAAAAGAATTCAGCATGGCAAACAAAGGACAAGAGTAAACAAATCTTACATAAAGACACACATGTTGGTGATAGGCAGGACAAAAGAGAATAGAGGGACAATAGTGAGGAGCCAGCTGATGAAACAAAGATAATATATCATGAAAGTGGAAAAGAGAGTATGAGAGGAAGATGAAAGATGAAAGTAAGTGTACAGAAACAGTAGAAATGAGATAAGATGTAATGCAAATAAATAAAATGACAATGAAAATTACTTATCTAGATAATAGTTAGCGTTGAAAAAAGAGTGGGAACTTAATATTCATTTAATTTTAATTTTATTTGCATTATATCTTATATATTTCCATTGTTTCTGTGCACTTATTTACCACTTTCATCTTCCTCTCACAATTTCTTTTCCCCTGTCATGCTGTCCTATCTTTGCTTTCTCCGCCGTTTTCTCACTACTGCAAATCCAACTTTGTACAAGCTCGGCTCTAACTGCAAGTCTCACTTTGCACAAGTACGTCTCTAACTGCAAATCAAACTTTGTACAAGTACGTCTCTAACTGCAAATCCAACTTTGTACAAGTACGTCTCTAACTACAAATCCAACTTTGTAAATGCTCGGCTCCAACTACAAATCCAACTTTGTACATGCTCGGCTCCAACTACAAATCCAACTTTGTACAAGCTCGGCTCCAACTACAAATCCAACTTTGTACAAGTACGGCTATAACTTCAACTGCTGATTCCCGTCGCTCTGAGGTTTTGACATAAAACAATGTGTACCCTCCTCCTCTTTCTGTAAGCTGGCCTTCATCTGATAATTTGGTTTCTCTCAGTGTTACAATGTCGAGCTTGTATCTGGTCAATTCCTTTTCCAACTTGCGATGCCATTCTTTATTTTCTATTTGCAGAGTGTACGGTCTGTGAGTGTACGGATTTTCCACGTCTCCATTATCAGTGGTTTTATAAACACTTCTGTTTTATTTTACCGCAGTGCTTAGGCACCCGCCAGCTGCGGTTTGCTGGTCAAGTTAGGTTAGGCAGAATATTCTTAGGGCACCTTTTCTACCCCCTTTTCCACAATATGGAGATGAGCAGAACTATCCTGAATAAGGCTGCTCAGTCGAGAAGAAAGCTGACGAATCCAAAGTGTGCCTTGTATTTAAACAGGAAGCGACCCTCGTAAGGCTCAAGTAGTGGGAAATCTGGTGTGGGATAGGCCCTCCTGGTGGAACGAAGAGGTTCAAAGGGCATGGAGCGAGAAACGTAAAGCAGTATCACTATGGCAAAGGGCACGGAAACGTGTTGCGGCTCAGCCCATGGAGGTCGCACAATGGAAACGGAAGAAAGATATCTTAGTCCAAACATTCAAAGATATTGCAAAGTCAGCAAAGGCGTCAAAATGGGACGAATTTTGCAAAGAGATAACACGCGAAAAGTCACTAAAATTGTTCTGGCGGTTACACAAATCCATGAATGGACTCACAAGACGCGTGACTATTGCCGATTTCCAGAGCGACGATACCGTCTGGCAGAAGACGGACGAGACAAAAGGTGCGGCATTGCTGGCACACTACACCGCACAAATTGGTCAGAGAAATGTGGAGGCATATCAAGAAATCAGGAAAACGCTCACAGACACGTGTAAGAACTTGAGCATGGAAAACCATATGCTAATCACAGTTGAAGAAATCAGGAAGGCACTGAAAAGTACAAAAAATACAGCACCAGGGCCAGATGGCATTAGATACGATGACATTAGTCGAAGAACGGATGAGGAGTTGGGAGAGTTGGCGGACATGTTCAATAATAGCCTTCTAAAGGGCACAGTGAAAGAAGACTGGTTGCACAGCTATTTAGTTCCACTACACAAAACTGGGAAGGACCACACCAGGATACATGGCTACAGAATAATAACTATGCAGAATACGATTGGCAAGCTTTTGGAAAAAATTGTGGCCCGGAAGGTATCGTGTTATCTTGAAAGAAATAAGTGTTTACCAACATTGTTAGGAGGATATCGTCCAGGAAAGAAGACATGGCAAAATGCAGCCATATTTGCGCAGGATGTTTTTGAGGGGTTCGATTCGCGCATGGAGACATGTGCGGTCGCAATAGACCTTGAGGATGGGTACAATAGGGTGTCCTTGGATATCTTGATGCACCAGCTGTTAAATCTTGCAGTTAATCCGTTTGTCGTGCGTTGGGTTGGCGCCGCCCTAATGCACAGGGTTGTAGTTCTTAAGTGTGGTAACTGGATATCTACACCAACGGTTATTAGCCCTGGCCTGCCACAGGGATCGCCTCTATCTCCTGTACTTTTCAATGTATACACAGTACATATCGCTGGCAATCAAATCACAGGTGTTGGCAGAACGATGTCATATGCCGATGATATCCTGGTGTATAGACAGGGCAGAAATCGAGAAGAGTGCGTCGTGGAACTACAGAAGGAGCTGGACAGACTGACAAATTGGTGTCGAGATACGGGAGCAGTGGTTAATCCATCTAAGGCATTCGTGACGTGGTTTTCCTTGAACAATCACATGGTAAAGCCACCCATGCCACAAGTTTCGTTGTCCGGGAAAAGTTTAGAAAGAACTAGCACAATGAGATATCTGGGTGTGTTTTTTGACAGAAACCTGAGTTTCAGGGAACATGTTGACCACATTATCATAAGGGCAGGCAAAGGCTTAGCAGCAATGAAGGTTATGGCTGCTGCGCAATGTGAGCAAAGATTGTTATTTCTTTTGTACCAGGGTGTGGTAGTGGCTGTGGTGGAATATGCACTGGCAATTCTGACTCTTAGCCAAACTCAGATCGAAAGACTGGATAGAGTCCAGAATGCAGCAATGCGTATCATTCTGGGATGCACAAGAGACACATCGACAAGAGCTATGCGATACCTACTTGACTGCCCAACAGCTGAGCATAGATTACAGTATTGCCGTGCACGGGCGTACCTTCAAATACATGCAGATAAGGAACACCCGTTGCATTCCGAAATACAGAAAGTTAAAGGCAGCAGACTCAAGAGAGGAAGGTCGTGGATGGGACGTGCTGAAGATGTAATACAAAGCGTGTGCCGATTACAGGGTGTGGCAGTTGGTGCGGAATGGATAGGTCTACCCACAGATTTCGAAACTTGTTTGAGAGTAGTAATATCACTTAGCAGGGAATGCAGAGAATGGTGTCCCACAGCTGTGGAGAAAGAAGTGCAGGCTTTAATCAGTGAGAATACCAAAGAGGGGGATGTGATTATATACACTGATGGATCTGTAATTAGGCATGTTCGCAGTGCTTGGGCCTTTACAGCTCAGTGCGCAGGTAAAACGATCAAGGAGGAAAGTGGTGCCTTTGCGGTCACTACGAGTAGTATGACCATAGAGACTATGGCGGTGACCAAGGCATTTGAGTGGCTACGCACACAGAAAGTAACGCAGGTCTGCATCTTGAGTGACTCTATGAGTATGATTAAGAAGGTACAAGTGGGTCTCGTTCGCGAACAGTGGATTGAGGCCTTGAGAAATGCGAGCTTGAAGGCGGTTACATTTATTTTCGTGCCGGGACATGTGGGCGTTCGAGGCAATGAAAGAGCGGATCAACTGGCATCGTGTGCGATTGTGGCAAAGGGCGATGGGGCAATGGATCGCGCTGACGTTTTGAACTCCTTAAGATATATAACACGCGAGAGTGAGACGAATGTGGATGATGATTCCTTTTCAATGGCTAGGATTAAAGATCAGGGATTGAAATGCGGTGTTGCTAGAGGTGAACATTTTGGAGGGCGCAGAAGAATGATGGTCAACCAGCATAGGACCGGTACTGTCAGCAGAAGTGTGATGGCGGATACACTCAAGGAGAGATCGGAGCAACTATGGATGAGTCCAGTTTGCAATGATGATGATCCGACGACTAACTAACTAACTAACTAGGAAGCGACCCTTTTGCTCTAATCCGTCTGTGTGCAGGGATTCGACTGCAGCTTGAGTATTTGTCACTTTCTGATTCCCCACTACCCCATCGCCACAAAGCTTGTTGTGTGCAGGGATTCGACTGCAGCTTGAGTATTTGTCACTTTCTGATTCCCCACTTCCCCATCGCCACAGAGCTTGTTGTGTGCAGGGATTCGACTGCAGCTTGAGTATTTGACACTTTCTGATTCCCCACTTCCCCATCGCCACAGAGCTTGTTGTGTGAGATGATGGTAATGGATGATGGTAGTTTAGTAATGGCTATCGCAGAATTTTGTTTAAAGTGTGTCATTCGCTCTCTTCCTGATCCACCATTGCTCCAGTGACAAGATAACACAAGACGACTGCAGGTGTACCTGGATGTACCAGCAAAATGAACTAATTATATACCGCCTATACCAGATTCCTCCCTACTTGTTACAGATTTGCATCTGTTATCTCTTATTGCCGTTAAATCGTTCCTTTCATCCGTTAGTTATGTTTTGTAATGTTATGTTATGTTTTGTTATGTTATATTTTGTTATGCTATATTTTACCATGATCTGGACAGAAAGGCATCATTCAGTTAGCGTCGTAGAGCATCACAGGGCATTGTGAGACAGAAAGGCACCCTGGTCATCTACTGCAGCCTGACGCACACACTCATCCGTCTTAACCCATTTAGCCACTGGACCATATGTGTAGGGGAGAGAGAGCGTGAGACTGACGAAAATACGCAACTCTCCCCTCACTTTAATCAAGTTTCATCGCGCAAGTCATGGCTTTCATCTTCATTTCATCAATTATCACAAAAATGTCCTGCGTCGATGGGCGAGTGGTCAAGTGGCAGCTGGGGATACACATATCAGTCTAGGTAACAAACCTGCATGTAGGCAGTTCTAGTCATTTCTTCATTTTCCAGTGACACTAGGGGACCTCTGTTTATTATAGGGGACCTATAGTTATTTAAATTATTTGTTTTGTTTCACTTTGGTGTTATCTATTGAAGTTGCAGACTTGCTAATTTTCACAACTTCTGTTTATTTTGAACGATAATTAGCATGTTGTACTTCTGACATGATAATATGTCTGACATGCATTGATGTGATTTTGGAAATTGTAGATAGTCGTTATGATGTTTGGATTTCAGCCATTTGTGGAAGCATTTTTCCCCGTGTACAACTTTTTGTATCTCCACACTCCACTATGATGTTTTCTTGTCTTTCTTGTGGTGTCTTGTACTGCACATGTTTGCTCATTGTTTCTGAACTGTGTCCGCTGTAATAAAGAGATAATATATGATTATCAAAAATTATTGTTGTCCCCAGTGAGAATAAACGACGAAGAAGATTATTGTTATTCTTATATTTGTTATCGCTATAACCGACAACAATCGGTATACGTGTTACCAAAACAAGTCAATAAAACACCGAACAATGAGACACAGTGACAGGCGACTGAAAAGACTTCATCAGTGAAAACAAAGAACAACAGTAAACAAATCTTACATAGAGACACACATGTTGGTGATAGGCAGGACAAAAGAGAAAAGAGGGACAATATTGACGATACCACGGAGAAAGAAAAGCATGGCAGGGGAAAAGAGAGTGTGAGATTAAGATGAAAGTTGTAAGTAAACGCACAGAAATAGTGGAAATAGATAATATATAATGCAAATAAAATAAAAATGAAAATGACTTAGTTCGATAATAGTCGGTGGTGAAAAGAGAGTCGAAACTAGAGATAAAAAGTCAAATAGTGAATTGTGGCCTGTTGCCAAACAATTTCAAGGGCGCCGAGGCAAGAAAGTCCATCCGCGGGCTATAAGACACAATAAGACTTCAGTGGAGAAATACCCAATGAAACACAGACATGTAATATAGTGAACGCGCTACAATCAAGAACCTAATCGTAAAACAAAATCGTAGTCGCCAAAAGGTGCAGGTATCAGTAACCATGGCAGGAAAAAAAGGGCATATAAAATAAAAAATAGAGAAAGGGGATTAAGAGAAGGAAGGAAATTGAAAAGTGAGTAAATACAGAAACCAGAATCCTAGCAGACGTACTGTGTCTGCATGTTCTTTCCCTACTGGGCATGATGATGATGATGATGATTTAATCACTTTCGCTGTGAGCAGGAAGCTCTTGACAGCCCATAGTCCTTATGGCGATACACAGGTTTTCCTCAGCTGTGGTGCAGTTGTATAGAGGGTGTTGTGTATAGCTGGAAGTGGTGGTAGTAGTTCTTGTTAGACGCCTGTTAGCTTTGGAACTGTAGTACTAGGTGCTGGACAGTTTCCTCTTGTGCGTTACAGTGTCTGTAATTTGTTTCGTGCGATGGATATTTATTTTCAGGTGTTTATTAACGGGGGCGTGACTTGTTCTTAGTTGGAATGTGAGACTCTTGTTTGTTCGCTGGAGTTTTCTCAGAGGGTCCAATGGGTCGTCTATCTGTTGGTGATCATATAGTGAGCGTCCATTATTTGAGCTGGCCCACTTTGAGCTGACCATTCTTGTCTGTAGTTGTTTCTTAGGAAATGTTTGCATGTTTTTAGGAAAGTTTTTGATGAAAACTAAGGGGGGGGGGATGTCGTATGATGTTGATAGCTGGTCTATCTGAAGCGCCGGATTTAGACTTGATAAGGCCCTAAGTTTTTTTTAGATATAGGGCCCTTTATATGTCCATTTATTATATATCAGTGACAAATGTGATTGTTTTGGGGGCCCCAAGACAGTGGGGCCCTAAGCTATAGCTTGTTTAGTTTATAGGTAAATCCTGCACTGTCTATCTGTCTTTTGATATTGCAAACAAGGGGTTTTTTTCGGTCTCCATGGTGTGGAGTGCTGATTTTGAGTCGGAGAAGATGACCGTGTCTTCAGGTGGAGTAAGTCCGTTCTATGATCTCTGCTGTGTAGTTAAAGCAGATATCGCCGCATGTTGCCAAATACACTTTTCGTTTATTGATATACATCTCTATGTCTTGTATGAGCGGTATCAGCTGGTCAATTGTTTGTTTGTTCTTTCTGAAGACAGACTGGTTTGTGTTTATGATCTTGGAGCTCTCTAACCACCAGTATAGCCTCTCATTGATCATTATTTCAGCAACTTTGCCCAAGTTTTAAAAATAGTGGTCGGTAACTGGTGATTTCGTTTAGGTTTCTGTCCTTCTTTAGGATTGGTATAATGTTAACTTTTCTCCAGGCTACTGGCAGCTTGCCTTCTCTCCAAGTCTTATTGATGAGCTCAAGGATAGTTGTTAGTTCGTAGTCAGGCAGCTTGCCTACTCTCCAAGTCTTATTGATGAGCTCAAGGAAAGTTGTTAGTTCGTGGTCTGAGAGGTTGTTGATCATCTCGTTGGTAATTTTATCAAGGTCCGCTGCTGCCGCTGCTGCTTTGCCATACTTGCCTTTTTTAGGGCTGACTGTAAGCTCGTTGAATGTGAAGTCACTCTCGAAGACCTCGCAATTAATGGTTTGTTGCCTTTCTCATGTTTACGTGATGTGCTTTAAGGAATTGTCAAGATTCTTTCTGAGTAGTTTTTTTGTGCTTATATGGACAAAATGGTTGTTGAAGTCTTAAGCTTTCTGCGTTTCCCTCGTTAGATTAAACCGTTGTCTATTATGGGTGTTGGGGTTTTTCCAATTTTGGTTCCAGACAGGATTGACTGAAGCTGTCATGCCTTTCCACCGTGTATCTGCATGTCTAGACCAAGTGTCTCTTTTTCTTTGTTTGCTAAATAGTTTAACTTTGTCTGTGACTTTATTATAATTTCGTTTATTGACAGGTGTTGGATGTTTCTCTACCTTTTATCTTGCTTTTTTCATATCTTCAACTGAAGTTTTCAATTCTATGTTCCAGTAAGGTTTGAACTTATTTCAGAAAACTCTTGGGATAGTTTTGGTTGCAGCTGAGAGAAGTGTTGCAGCAATTTTATTGTAGACCTTGTCGATGTTCTCTATTAGGTCAGTTTTCTGGAACTGCTGCCGTTCTAGGTCTCCGAAAGTTTCCCTATCTACCTTTATATAGTGGAATGTGGGTTTTGTTTTGTTATATGTTGGCTCCCAAGATTCAAAGATTTCTAGGAGAATCGATCTGTGATCGATTCCAATGTCATCTAAGAATATGTTAGTTGATGTTAAAAGATACTAAAGTGAGGTCTGGTCTTGTTCTTGCGCTGCTAGCCCGATGCAGTAGAGTTGGGAGGGGGTAGAAGCGTTGAGGTGTCTATTAGCATTTCTATGGCCGCTCCTGTTGGGTTCTTATCTGTATAACCACATAGAGGTGAGTGACCGTTCCTGGTTCATATCTGTATAACCACATAGAGTTGAGTGATCGTTTATGTCGCATGTGATGATTGTCTTTCTCATATCGGTAATCTTTGCAAGTTTTAGTTTAAGGTGAGTCTTGGGTGTAGGGAGGTTATATATTAATTATCTTTAGCATTTGTCCGTCCCTCCATATTGTTACATCTTGTATGTCTGTCTCGTCATCGGTTTCTATATTGAAAAACTCAGCTTGTATGTCATTCCGAAAGTATGTCATTCCGGATGTATGTCATTCCGGATGTATGTCATTCCGGATGTATGTCATTCCGGATGTATGTCATTCCGGATGTATGTCATTCCGGATGTATGTCATTCCGGATGTATGTCATTCCGAAAGTATGTCATTCCGGATGTATGTCATTCCGGATGTATGTCATTCCGGATGTATGTCATTCCGGATGAGTGTCAATAATCCCAGACATCTCTGACATTTACACACGTACTCTGTTTATCATGTGACATGTATGGCGGAGTGTTTCGATAGTAATGTTTCTTGGATCAGAGCTACTTGAATTTTTATATCTCGAAGTAGCTTGGCCAGTTCTAATTGTTTGCTTCTAAATCCTGCGATGTTTAGTTGGAGGATGCGTAATTTGTCTGTGTTGTAGTGAATTTTTCACGGTATCATATTTGACACTGCTCTCCCCTGGTGAAGAGGAGCAGCGCGGGTCTTGGTAACCGAGGCGTCACCCGTGCTCGTATAGAGTTCACTGTCTTAATGGCATGGTTTTGTATGTGGAGTCTATTGATGCATCTCTGGCCCCCGAGGAGAGGCGTTCTATTGTAGCAGTGATCCAGGATTACCACGTCCTGCCAGGGACAGACATTTACGTCTGGGATCACCATCTCATCACTAGTGCGTCAGATTCGTGAATCTATCGGCAGTGGTGGCACCTCCAGAATTCCTCGTCACCTGGAGGATGACACAGGAGGGCAATGGTATAATGTCCTCTAGCTCGTATCTCTCTGTCATTCATGGGGACAATTTTACAGAAGCAAGGCACTGAGGAAAGTCACACATATAACCCATGAGTGAGGGGACAAGGACATACACAGATAACATTTAGGTTGGTAAAGCTTGGATCCTCTTCAAGTAGGATATATTCATCAACGTTTCATCATCCTTGGTGACGTAACTGACAAAAATAGGTATAAGTGTTATCACAATAACTCAATAAAACAACCTAACAACGAAACACAGTGACAAGTAACTGAAAAATCTTCATCAGCACAAAGAACAACAATAAACAAATATTACATAGAGACACACATGTTGGTGATAGGCAGGACAAAAAAGAGAAGATGGACAGTAGTGAGGAGACGACAGTGAAAGCAAAGATAATACAGCATGAATGTGGACAACAGAATGTGAGAGGAAGATGAAAGTTGTAAGTAAGTGCAACAGAATGTGAGAGGAAGATGAAAGTTGTAAGTAAGTGCAACAGAATGTGAGAGGAAGATGAAAGTTGTAAGAAAGTGCAACAGAATGTGAGAGGAAGATGAAAGTTGTAAGTAAGTGCAACAGAATGTGAGAGGAAGATGAAAGTTGTAAGTGCAACAGAATGTGAGAGGAAGATGAAAGTTGTAAGTAAGTGCAACAGAAACAGTGGAAATAGATCAGATATAATACCAGAAAAAATAAATGAAACTGAAACTGAGAATGACTTGGCTCGATAATAGTTGGCGGTGAAATGTAAGTTGGAACTAGAGACAAAAAGTTAAACAGTGAATTGTGGCTTGTTACCAAACAATTTCAAGGACACAGAGTCAAGAAAGACCATCCACGGGCTATAAGACGCAATAAAACTTGGGTGGCCATAGACCGACTTAAACACAGACAGGTATTATATAGAATGCGCTACCACCAAGAACCTAAGACTAAGGTACCTTGATGGCTATTAGCCATCAACGACAACAACATCCCCCCCTTCCTCCATCCTATACTTTGTTCGAGCCATGGTTACTGATGCCTGTACCTTTTGGCAACCAAGGCTCTGCCTTACGTTTAGGTTCTTGTTTGCCGCTCGCTCTCTATGCTCCATGTCTATGTTTCATTGGGCGTTTGTCCACTCAAGTTGTATTGCCTCTTATACCACCTGGATGGTCTTTCACGCCTTTGCGTCCTTGAAGGTGTGGTAGCAGAGCCCAATTTGCTATTTAACTTGGAGTCTCCAGGTTCGACTCTCTTTTTATCACAAACTATTAACGAGATAAGTCATTTTTATTTTATTTCAATTTTTGCATTATATCTTATCTATTTCCACTGTTTCTGTGCTCTTACTTACTAATGTCATCTTCTCCTGACACTCTCTTTTCTCCTGTCATGCTGTCCTATCTTTACTTTCTCCGTCGTCTCCTCACTACTGTCCCTCCTCCCTCTTTCTTCCCTCCTATCGCCACCATGTGTCTCTTCTATGTAAGATTTGTTTAGTGCTGTACTTTGTTTGTCCCGCTGAAGGCGCTTTAGTCGAAGATTTTTGATGATCATGTTGGGATATTGTCCTTATAAAACATCCTTTGTTATTTACTAGAAAAGAAAACATTGTCATACTCAGTTTGATAATAATGTCCCTTTGTTATCCTGAGATATGGCAGATGACGTTAGTACAAAAGCTGCAAACGAAAGAATCTATTGTAGCTATTCAGAGCTTTATCGATTATATATATATTGTGGAGTCAGATTGTGGAGATATATTATGAACGCGTTATTCATTACAAGTATTATTCCTAAGAATTATTTCTTATTTCTTATTCAGTAAAAACACACACACATCGATTAACGATTTGTCACAAAGATAGACTTTAGTTAGAAAATCGTCGTATACCTTTTAATTTTAGATCATTACAAAAAACGTCTATACGGTTCTGCTCCTGTTAGGGTTCCAATGTATTGAATGTTTCTCATTTTCTGAAATGTTTATTTTAACTTATGACGTGTTTCTCTTTAGATTATATACGATCATCATCAAGTTGCTTATCCTGGAAAAAGTCTTAACAGTCATCGCAGTGTTTCAAAACTCTCGCCAATCTCGAGTCAATCATCTTTTGCTTCTGTGAATGTCTTTTTCAGGTGGTCTATGATATCTTACGTTTATCTTCTTTGTGGTCCAACTATTTTCCATTGTCCTTGCATCATCCCCTCTTTTATGATCTTTTCTAGACTATCATGTCAATTGATATGATCTTGATTCTTGATTAGAAAACTGACCTCACTGCACGTGCCATGAAGCTTCTATAAGAAGATAACCTCAATATAAAGGCATGTCATCTACTAAGGTTTTCTGTTGCATGGTTGGTTTGTCTAGTAAGCCATTGGTGAGACCCACAGGCACAACCGCATGCGCGAATCAATATAAATTAATTTTCTCGAGAGAACATTGTTTAGCTAGTTTGTTTTTTCTTTCATTCTCTGAGAATGTCTCTTTTGGTGCATGTTCTCCTGTTGGTTCATGGTAGACTAGGAATTCTTTTGTAACATTTTGTTTCAAATTTTGAAGTTCTGTTTCTCACTTTATTGGTAATTGTTGATGATTCATTCATATATACAATTATATATTCTGTTTTTGGAAATATGCAGGTTCTAAGGAAAGTTAGCTTTGTTATTTTGTTGCAGCACAGCCATATGTTCTTCATTTGTATCTGTTTTTATGCAATGGTCAACGTCCGATTTTATCATAGCAATCCCCGTTGCTGTTTATAACAGAAAAAAAATGAATTCAAAACTGGCAACTCGTTCTAGTTCTCTGTTATTGACCGAAAAAGAGAACGTATTAGTATTTCTGTCGCTTATCGCATTCGTGATCTTGTTCTCGTTTCGAAATAAATTTTGTATTTCACTCCGCTCTTTCATTGATTCTATACAATTATGTTTAGTTATTCTAGATTTATGTTTACTTTTAAATTGTCCGCGAATTATCTAGATATGTAAACTCTCTAGTTTTGTTGAGATATAACTGTAGTATCTAGATATGTAAACTCACTAGTTTCTTTGAGATATAACAGTAGTATCTAGATATGTAAACTCTCTAGTTTCTTTGAGATATAACAGTAGTATCTAGATATGTAAACTCTCTAGTTTTGTTGAGATATAACTGTAGTATCTTGATATGTAAACTCACTAGTTTTGATGAGATATAGCTGTCTGGAAACAACTCACAGCTGGATATGGTGTTGGTGGGGGGGGGGGGGGGGTTGGTTACAAAGAGGAGGTGGGGGAGGGGGTGATACAGCACAAATAATGAAAATATTTGATGTTGTTCCTTCGGTGTTGGAGGTACCTCGAAAAAAAAAGATACGTATTTTTTTTTTATTTGTGGCGTCCAAGTTATTAGTTTTGCTAACTTATTTGTGAGATCTGTAGGCAATCATAATTTTATGCTGTGGAGCGCTTGGCCGTGTGGTTAGAATGCGGTTCTCAGAACCTTGAGGTCTAAGAATCAATCTACGGTTGGGACAGAATGTGTTATATTAGAGGTTCAATCAAACTCCTGTACATGTCGATATAGCAAAGTGTTGTTTTTTTCCACAGCCCATAGACATCCACCCTGCACTCCTTTACAGTAAAACATGCAATAGCGAAAGAAGTATCACGAATACAGGAAAACATGCAATAGCGAAAGAATTATCACGCATACAGTAAAACATACGGTAACGAAAGAAGAATCACGCATACAGGAAAACATGCAGTAACGAAAGAAGTATCACGCATACAGTAAAACATACGGTAACGAAAGAAGAATCACGCATACACATATTTAAAAATATTTGAAACGCCAGACTCAGGTTATGTATCTATTGTCTATTCCCAGATGGTGGTGTTGTTGTATCTTGCCACACTTGATGTTTAGCGCTGGGGTTTGTGAAGGAGATGGTCTAAGTTCCAGAGTCAGATGTGTTGCTCTGGATGAGGTGTAGTCATGTTTATTCAGCGTGTGTCGTGATGTCTATCCACCTTATCCTAGGTCTACCCTTGGATCTGTATCCTGATTCAATCTTATTATAAACTCTTACGGAAAGTTGATCGTTCATCCTCATTTGACATCTAAACCATTTTATCTGTTGTTTCTCTATATATTCGTTGCATGGTGGGATATCTATTATCTTTCTGATGTTCTCACTGAGCATTTTGTGGAGTCTGGTGACTCCAATAGCTTTCCTTATACATTTCATTTCGCAATATTCCATCTTTCTCTTATGTGTAGATATTAGTTGCCAAGTCTGATGTGTGTATCAGTGCCTGAAATTGAGTATCACTGCCTGGAATTGAGTATCATTACCTGACATTGTGTATCACTGCCTGACATTGTTTATCACTTCCTAATATTGTATATCACTGCCTGATATTGTGTATAACTGCCTGACATTGCGTATCACTGCCTGACATTGTGTATCACTGCCTGACATTGTGTATCACTGCCTGACATTGTGTATCACTGCCTGACATTGTGTATCACTGCCTGACATTGTGTATCACTGCCTGACATTGTGTATCACTGCCTGACATTGTGTATCACTGCCTGACATTGTGTATCACTGTCTGACGTCGAGTATCACCTTATTATGTGTGTCAATGCACATCTCTGTGTGTTATTATTTGTTTTACCTATTTTTTTATGACCAACCATACCTGAGAAGAAGGCACCTTCAGTAGGCATTGCACTAAGCTGAAAGCTGAAGTCTCCTGTGTATGAAAGAAAGCTCAGAAAATCCATCCAACTGCGCATAATAAATAAGAGCTCATCGCTCGCAATTAATGTAGCTCTCAATCAATCAATCAATCAATCAATCAATCATTGCATGATTCTCTGTATTACTGTCTACTGAATACGTGCAGACGGTAATGTACTAAGTTTACCAATGTCTGATTCCTAATATTACTATCTTTTACAGATATTATTGACATTCCCTAACATTGACATTCCCTAACATTGACATTCCCTAACATTGACATTCCCTAACATTGACATTCCTTAACATTGACATTATTCTGATGCAGCAACAGATTCATGTGGCAGGTCATCTGGTACGTACGCCAGATCAGCGGCTACCAAATGTACTTCTCTATGGTCAGCTGGAAAAGTGTACACGACCTTTAGATGGCTAAATGCAGCGCTACAAAAACTAGTCACATACCTCACCTGTAAACCTTTGAACTAGGTCAAGACAAGTGGGAAGAGCTTCCGTA
Source organism: Meghimatium bilineatum (assembly GCA_034231615.1). Classification (NCBI taxonomy): domain Eukaryota; kingdom Metazoa; phylum Mollusca; class Gastropoda; order Stylommatophora; family Philomycidae; genus Meghimatium; species Meghimatium bilineatum. The sequence continues at coordinate 17,924,779 of CM067302.1, forward strand.
AAATAGATCTACATTACGCTTTACAATAAAGAAAGACGCATTATCTTGTGAAAAGAGGAGAAATGCAGCAGCTCATTAGCTGAGTGTAGATAGAAAGTCACGGATAGAGCAAAAACCATTTGCAGTAGTTATCCCAGATCAGAACATGACATTTGCAGAAGTTATCCCAGATCCGAACATGACATTTGCAGTAGTTATCCCAGATCAGAACATGACATTTGCAGTAGTTATTCCAGATCAGAACATGACATTTGCAGTAGTTATTCCAGATCTGAACATGACATTTGCAGTAGTTATTCCAGATCCGAACATGACATTTGCAGTAGTTATCCCTGATTGTATCCGCCATTACACTTCTGCTGACAGTACCTGCCATATACTGGTTGACCATCATTCTTCTGCGCCCTACAAAATGTTCACTCCTAGCAAGACCGCATTTCAATCCCTGATCGTTAATTGTAACCATTGAAAAGGAATCATCATCCACATTAGTCTCACTCTCGCGTGCTATATCTCTTAAGAGTTGAAAACGTCATCGAGATCCATTGCCCCATCGCCCTGTGCTACAATCGCGCATGATGCCAGTTTATCCGCTCTTTCATTGCCTCGAACACCCACATTTCCCGGCACGAAAAGAAATGTGTTTGCTCGTACGAAATGGGTGTTCATATATTATGTAAGCAACAATAAAAGGGATGTTCATACATTATGTAAGCAATTTTTTGCCCGAGATATAAGTGGGAGGGAAATTTCATGAGATACAGAATTATAAATGTTAGTAAACATCATGATATGGACATGTTATAGCCAATCATAGTGAATCAGCAAAGAGAGAGAGAGAGAGAGAGAGAGAGAGAGGGAAGATGTTGCTGGTCTATTTCAACGAACTTTAACTGCATAGACAGTGCTTCATGATAAATAGTAATAATAGTAGTCGTGGTAATAATAGTAGTCGTGGTAGTAATAGTAGTCGTGGTAATAATAGTAGTCGTGGTAGTAATAGTAGTCGTGGTAGTAATAGTAGTCGTGGTAGTAATAGTAGTCGTGGTAGTAATAGTAGTCGTGGTAGTAATAGTAGTCGTGGTAGTAATAGTAGTCGTGGTAGTAATAGTAGTCGTGGTAGTAATAGTGGTCGTGGTAGTAATAGTGGTCGTGGTAGTAATAGTAGTCGTGGTAGTAATAGTAGTCGTGGTAGTAATAGTAGTCGTGGTAGTAATAGTAGTCGTGGTAGTAATAGTATTCGTGGTAGTAATAGTAGTCATGGTAGTAATAGTAGTCGTGGTAGTAATAGTAGTCGTGGTAGTAATAGTGGTCGTGGTAGTAATAGTGGTCGTGGTAGTAATAGTATTCGTGGTAGTAATAGTAGTCGTGGTAGTAATAGTGGTCGTGGTAGTAATAGTGGTCGTGGTAGTAATAGTATTCGTGGTAGTAATAGTAGTCGTGGTAGTAATAGTAGTCGTGGTAGTAATAGTAGTCGTGGTAGTAATAGTAGTCGTGGTAGTAATAGTAGTCGTGGTAGTAATAGTAGTCGTGGTAGTAATAGTAGTCGTGATAGTAATAGTAGTCGTGGTAGTAATAGTAGTCGTGGTAGTAATAGTAGTCGTGGTAGTAATAGTAGTCGTGGTAGTAATAGTAGTCGTGGTAGTAATAGTGGTCGTGGTAGTAATAGTGGTCGTGGTAGTAATAGTATTCGTGGTAGTAATAGTAGTCGTGGTAGTAATAGTAGTCGTGGTAGTAATAGTGGTCGTGGTAGTAATAGTGGTCGTGGTAGTAATAGTATTCGTGGTAGTAATAGTAGTCGTGGTAGTAATAGTAGTCGTGGTAGTAATAGTAGTCGTGGTAGTAATAGTGTTCGTGGTAGTAATAGTGGTCGTGGTAGTAATAGTATTCGTGGTAGTAATAGTAGTAGTGGTAGTAATAGTGTTCGTGGTAGTAATAGTGGTCGTGGTAGTAATAGTATTCTTGGTAGTTATAGTAGTCGTGGTAGTAATAGTAGTCGTGGTAGTAATAGTAGTCGTGGTAGTAATAGTAGTCGTGGTAGTAATAGTAGTCGTGGTAGTAATAGTAGTCGTGGTAGTAATAGTAGTCGTGGTAGTAATAGTAGTCGTGATAGTAATAGTAGTCGTGGTAGTAATAGTAGTCGTGGTAGTAATAGTAGTCGTGGTAGTAATAGTAGTCGTGGTAGTAATAGTAGTCGTGGTAGTAATAGTGGTCGTGGTAGTAATAGTGGTCGTGGTAGTAATAGTATTCGTGGTAGTAATAGTAGTCGTGGTAGTAATAGTAGTCGTGGTAGTAATAGTGGTCGTGGTAGTAATAGTGGTCGTAGTAGTAATTGTATTCGTGGTAGTAATAGTAGTCGTGGTAGTAATAGTAGTCGTGGTAGTAATAGTAGTCGTGGTAGTAATAGTGGTCGTGGTAGTAATAGTATTCGTGGTAGTAATAGTAGTCGTGGTAGTAATAGTGGTCGTGGTAGTAATAGTGGTCGTGGTAGTAATAGTATTCGTGGTAGTGATAGTAGTCGTGGTAGTAATAGTAGTCTTGGTAGTAATAGCAGTCGTGGTAGTAATAGTGGTCGTGGTAGTAATAGTGGTCGTGGTAGTAATAGTATTCGTGGTAGTAATAGTGGTCGTAGTAGTTATAGTGGTCGTGGTAGTAATAGTAGTCGTGGTAGTAATAGTAGTCGTGGTAGTAATAGTAGTCGTGGTAGTAATAGTGGTCGTGGTAGTAATAGTGGTCTTGGTAGTAATAGTAGTCGTGGTAGTAATAGTAGTCGTGATAGTAATAGTAGTCGTGGTAGTAATAATAGTCGTGATAGTAATAGTGGTCGTGGTAGTAATAGTAGTCGTGGTAGTAATAGTAGTCGTTGTAGTAATAGTAGTCGTGGTAGTAATAGTAGTCGTGGTAGTAATAGTGGTCGTGGTAGTAATAGTGGTCGTGGTAGTAATAGTGGTCGTGGTAGTAATAGTATTCGTGGTAGTAATAGTAGTCGTGGTAGTAATAGTGGTCGTGGTAGTAATAGTAGTCGTGGTAGTAATAGTAGTCGTGGTAGTAATAGTAGTCGTGGTAGTAATAGTAGTCGTGGTAGTAATAGTAGTCGTGATAGTAATAGTAGTCGTGGTAGTAATAGTAGTCGTGGTAGTAATAGTAGTCGTGGTAATAATAGTAGTCGTGGTAGTAATAGTAGTCGTGGTAGTAATAGTGGTCGTGGTAGTAATAGTGGTCGTGGTAGTAATAGTATTCGTGGTAGTAATAGTAGTCGTGGTAGTAATAGTAGTCGTGGTAGTAATAGTGGTCGTGGTAGTAATTGTGGTCGTGGTAGTAATAGTATTCGTGGTAGTAATAGTAGTCGTGGTAGTAATAGTAGTCGTGGTAGTAATAGTAGTCGTGGTAGTAATATTGGTCGTGGTAGTAATAGTATTCGTGGTAGTAATAGTAGTCGTGGTAGTAATAGTGGTCGTGGTAGTAATAGTGGTCGTGGTAGTAATAGTATTCGTGGTAGTAATAGTAGTCGTGGTAGTAATAGTAGTCTTGGTAGTAATAGCAGTCGTGGTAGTAATAGTGGTCGTGGTAGTAATAGTGGTCGTGGTAGTAATAGTATTCGTGGTAGTAATAGTGGTCGTGGTAGTAATAGTGGTCGTGGTAGTAATAGTATTCGTGGTAGTAATAGTAGTCTTGGTAGTAATAGTAGTCGTGGTAGTAATAGTAGTCGTGGTAGTAATAGTGGTCGTGGTAGTAATAGTGGTCGTGGTAGTAATAATAGTCGTGGTAGTAATAGTAGTCGTGATAGTAATAGTAGTCGTGGTAGTAATAATAGTCGTGATAGTAATAGTGGTCGTGGTAGTAATAGTAGTCGTGGTAGTAATAGTAGTCGTGGTAGTAATAGTAGTCGTGGTAGTAATAGTAGTCGTGGTAGTAATAGTGGTCGTGGTAGTAATAGTGGTCGGGTAGTAATAGTGGTCGTGGTAGTAATAGTAGTCGTGGTAGTAATAGTAGTCGTGATAGTAATAGTGGTCGTGGTAGTAATAGTAGTCGTGATAGTAATAGTGGTCGTGGTAGTAATAGTAGTCGTGATAGTAATAGTGGTCGTGGTAGTAATAGTAGTCGTGATAGTAATAGTGGTCGTGGTAGTAATAGTAGTCGTGATAGTAATAGTGGTCGTGGTATTAATAGTAGTCGTGATAGTAATAGTAGTCGTGATAGTAATAGTAGTCGTGGTAGTAATAGTGGTCGTGGTAGTAATAGTGGTCGTGGTAGTAATAGTGGTCGTGGTAGTAATAGTAGTCGTGGTAGTAATAGTAGTCGTGATAGTAATAGTAGTCGTGATAGTAATAGTGGTCGTGGTAGTAATAGTGGTCGTGGTAGTAATAGTAGTCGTGGTAGTAATAGTAGTCGTGATAGTAATAGTGGTCGTGGTAGTAATAGTATTCGTGGTAGTAATAGTGGTCGTGGTAGTAATAGTGGTCGTGGTAGTAATAGTAGTCGTGGTAGTAATAGTAGTCGTGGTAGTAATAGTAGTCGTGGTAGTAATAGTGGTCGTGGTAGTAATAGTGGTCTTGGTAGTAATAGTAGTCGTGGTAGTAATAGTAGTCGTGATAGTAATAGTAGTCGTGGTAGTAATAATAGTCGTGATAGTAATAGTGGTCGTGGTAGTAATAGTAGTCGTGGTAGTAATAGTAGTCGTTGTAGTAATAGTAGTCGTGGTAGTAATAGTAGTCGTGGTAGTAATAGTGGTCGTGGTAGTAATAGTGGTCGTGGTAGTAATAGTGGTCGTGGTAGTAATAGTATTCGTGGTAGTAATAGTAGTCGTGGTAGTAATAGTAGTCGTGGTAGTAATAGTAGTCGTGGTAGTAATAGTAGTCGTGGTAGTAATAGTAGTCGTGGTAGTAATAGTAGTCGTGGTAGTAATAGTAGTCGTGATAGTAATAGTAGTCGTGGTAGTAATAGTAGTCGTGGTAGTAATAGTAGTCGTGGTAATAATAGTAGTCGTGGTAGTAATAGTAGTCGTGGTAGTAATAGTGGTCGTGGTAGTAATAGTGGTCGTGGTAGTAATAGTATTCGTGGTAGTAATAGTAGTCGTGGTAGTAATAGTAGTCGTGTTAGTAATAGTGGTCGTGGTAGTAATAGTGGTCGTGGTAGTAATAGTATTCGTGGTAGTAATAGTAGTCGTGGTAGTAATAGTAGTCGTGGTAGTAATAGTAGTCGTGGTAGTAATAGTGGTCGTGGTAGTAATATTTTTCGTGGTAGTAATAGTATTCGTGGTAGTAATAGTAGTCGTGGTAGTAATAGTAGTCTTGGTAGTAATAGCAGTCGTGGTAGTAATAGTGGTCGTGGTAGTAATAGTGGTCGTGGTAGTAATAGTATTCGTGGTAGTAATAGTGGTCGTGGTAGTAATAGTGGTCGTGGTAGTAATAGTATTCGTGGTAGTAATAGTAGTCGTGGTAGTAATAGTAGTCGTGGTAGTAATAGTAGTCGTGGTAGTAATAGTGGTCGTGGTAGTAATAGTGGTCGTGGTAGTAATAATAGTCGTGGTAGTAATAGTAGTCGTGATAGTGATAGTAGTCGTGGTAGTAATAATAGTCGTGATAGTAATAGTGGTCGTGGTAGTAATAGTAGTCGTGGTAGTAATAGTAGTCGTGGTAGTAATAGTAGTCGTGGTAGTAATAGTAGTCGTGGTAGTAATAGTGGTCGTGGTAGTAATAGTGGTCGGGTAGTAATAGTGGTCGTGGTAGTAATAGTAGTCGTGGTAGTAATAGTAGTCGTGATAGTAATAGTGGTCGTGGTAGTAATAGTAGTCGTGATAGTAATAGTGGTCGTGGTAGTAATAGTAGTCGTGATAGTAATAGTGGTCGTGGTAGTAATAGTAGTCGTGATAGTAATAGTGGTCGTGGTAGTAATAGTAGTCGTGATAGTAATAGTGGTCGTGGTATTAATAGTAGTCGTGATAGTAATAGTAGTCGTGATAGTAATAGTAGTCGTGGTAGTAATAGTGGTCGTGGTAGTAATAGTGGTCGTGGTAGTAATAGTGGTCGTGGTAGTAATAGTAGTCGTGGTAGTAATAGTAGTCGTGATAGTAATAGTAGTCGTGATAGTAATAGTGGTCGTGGTAGTAATAGTAGTCGTGATAGTAATAGTGGTCGTGGTAGTAATAGTAGTCGTGATAGTAATAGTGGTCGTGGTAGTAATAGTAGTCGTGATAGTAATAGTGGTCGTGGTAGTAATAGTAGTCGTGATAGTAATAGTGGTCGTGGTATTAATAGTAGTCGTGATAGTAATAGTAGTCGTGATAGTAATAATAGTCGTGATAGTAATAGTGGTCGTGGTAGTAATAGTAGTCGTGGTAGTAATAGTAGTCGTTGTAGTAATAGTAGTCGTGGTAGTAATAGTAGTCGTGGTAGTAATAGTGGTCGTGGTAGTAATAGTGGTCGTGGTAGTAATAGTGGTCGTGGTAGTAATAGTATTCGTGGTAGTAATAGTAGTCGTTGTAGTAATAGTAGTCGTGGTAGTAATAGTAGTCGTGGTAGTAATAGTAGTCGTGGTAGTAATAGTAGTCGTGGTAGTAATAGTAGTCGTGGTAGTAATAGTAGTCGTGATAGTAATAGTAGTCGTGGTAGTAATAGTAGTCGTGGTAGTAATAGTAGTCGTGGTAATAATAGTAGTCGTGGTAGTAATAGTAGTCGTGGTAGTAATAGTGGTCGTGGTAGTAATAGTGGTCGTGGTAGTAATAGTATTCGTGGTAGTAATAGTAGTCGTGGTAGTAATAGTAGTCGTGGTAGTAATAGTGGTCGTGGTAGTAATAGTGGTCGTGGTAGTAATAGTATTCGTGGTAGTAATAGTAGTCGTGGTAGTAATAGTAGTCGTGGTAGTAATAGTAGTCGTGGTAGTAATATTGGTCGTGGTAGTAATAGTATTCGTGGTAGTAATAGTAGTCGTGGTAGTAATAGTGGTCGTGGTAGTAATAGTGGTCGTGGTAGTAATAGTATTCGTGGTAGTAATAGTAGTCGTGGTAGTAATAGTAGTCTTGGTAGTAATAGCAGTCGTGGTAGTAATAGTGGTCGTGGTAGTAATAGTGGTCGTGGTAGTAATAGTATTCGTGGTAGTAATAGTGGTCGTGGTAGTAATAGTGGTCGTGGTAGTAATAGTATTCGTGGTAGTAATAGTAGTCTTGGTAGTAATAGTAGTCGTGGTAGTAATAGTAGTCGTGGTAGTAATAGTGGTCGTGGTAGTAATAGTGGTCGTGGTAGTAATAATAGTCGTGGTAGTAATAGTAGTCGTGATAGTAATAGTAGTCGTGGTAGTAATAATAGTCGTGATAGTAATAGTGGTCGTGGTAGTAATAGTAGTCGTGGTAGTAATAGTAGTCGTGGTAGTAATAGTAGTCGTGGTAGTAATAGTAGTCGTGGTAGTAATAGTGGTCGTGGTAGTAATAGTGGTCGGGTAGTAATAGTGGTCGTGGTAGTAATAGTAGTCGTGGTAGTAATAGTAGTCGTGATAGTAATAGTGGTCGTGGTAGTAATAGTAGTCGTGATAGTAATAGTGGTCGTGGTAGTAATAGTAGTCGTGATAGTAATAGTGGTCGTGGTAGTAATAGTAGTCGTGATAGTAATAGTGGTCGTGGTAGTAATAGTAGTCGTGATAGTAATAGTGGTCGTGGTATTAATAGTAGTCGTGATAGTAATAGTAGTCGTGATAGTAATAGTAGTCGTGGTAGTAATAGTGGTCGTGGTAGTAATAGTGGTCGTGGTAGTAATAGTGGTCGTGGTAGTAATAGTAGTCGTGGAAGTAATAGTAGTCGTGATAGTAATAGTAGTCGTGATAGTAATAGTGGTCGTGGTAGTAATAGTGGTCGTGGTAGTAATAGTAGTCGTGGTAGTAATAGTAGTCGTGATAGTAATAGTGGTCGTGGTAGTAATAGTGGTCGTGGTAGTAATAGTAGTCGTGATAGTAATAGCGGTCGTGGTAGTAATAGTAGTCGTGGTAGTAATAGTGGTCGTGGTAGTAATAGTGGTCGTGGTAGTAATAGTATTCGTGGTAGTAATAGTAGTCGTGGTAGTAATAGTAGTCGTGGTAGTAATAGTAGTCGTGGTAGTAATAGTGGTCGTGGTAGTAATAGTATTCGTGGTAGTAATAGTAGTCGTGGTAGTAATAGTGGTCGTGGTAGTAATAGTGGTCGTGGTAGTAATAGTATTCGTGGTAGTAATAGTAGTCGTGGTAGTAATAGTAGTCTTGGTAGTAATAGCAGTCGTGGTAGTAATAGTGGTCGTGGTAGTAATAGTGGTCGTGGTAGTAATAGTATTCGTGGTAGTAATAGTGGTCGTGGTAGTAATAGTGGTCGTGGTAGTAATAGTAGTCGTGGTAGTAATAGTAGTCGTGGTAGTAATAGTAGTCGTGGTAGTAATAGTGGTCGTGGTAGTAATAGTGGTCTTGGTAGTAATAGTAGTCGTGGTAGTAATAGTAGTCGTGATAGTAATAGTAGTCGTGGTAGTAATAATAGTCGTGATAGTAATAGTGGTCGTGGTAGTAATAGTAGTCGTGGTAGTAATAGTAGTCGTTGTAGTAATAGTAGTCGTGGTAGTAATAGTAGTCGTGGTAGTAATAGTGGTCGTGGTAGTAATAGTGGTCGTGGTAGTAATAGTGGTCGTGGTAGTAATAGTATTCGTGGTAGTAATAGTAGTCGTGTTAGTAATAGTAGTCGTGGTAGTAATAGTAGTCGTGGTAGTAATAGTAGTCGTGGTAGTAATAGTAGTCGTGGTAGTAATAGTAGTCGTGGTAGTAATAGTAGTCGTGATAGTAATAGTAGTCGTGGTAGTAATAGTAGTCGTGGTAGTAATAGTAGTCGTGGTAATAATAGTAGTCGTGGTAGTAATAGTAGTCGTGGTAGTAATAGTGGTCGTGGTAGTAATAGTGGTCGTGGTAGTAATAGTATTCGTGGTAGTAATAGTAGTCGTGGTAGTAATAGTAGTCGTGGTAGTAATAGTGGTCGTGGTAGTAATAGTGGTCGTGGTAGTAATAGTATTCGTGGTAGTAATAGTAGTCGTGGTAGTAATAGTAGTCGTGGTAGTAATAGTAGTCGTGGTAATAATAGTGGTCGTGGTAGTAATATTGGTCGTGGTAGTAATAGTATTCGTGGTAGTAATAGTAGTCGTGGTAGTAATAGTAGTCTTGGTAGTAATAGCAGTCGTGGTAGTAATAGTGGTCGTGGTAGTAATAGTGGTCGTGGTAGTAATAGTATTCGTGGTAGTAATAGTGGTCGTGGTAGTAATAGTGGTCGTGGTAGTAATAGTATTCGTGGTAGTAATAGTAGTCGTGGTAGTAATAGTAGTCGTGGTAGTAATAGTAGTCGTGGTAGTAATAGTGGTCGTGGTAGTAATAGTGGTCGTGGTAGTAATAATAGTCGTGGTAGTAATAGTAGTCGTGATAGTAATAGTAGTCGTGGTAGTAATAATAGTCGTGATAGTAATAGTGGTCGTGGTAGTAATAGTAGTCGTGGTAGTAATAGTAGTCGTGGTAGTAATAGTAGTCGTGGTAGTAATAGTAGTCGTGGTAGTAATAGTGGTCGTGGTAGTAATAGTGGTCGGGTAGTAATAGTGGTCGTGGTAGTAATAGTAGTCGTGGTAGTAATAGTGGTCGTGGTAGTAATAGTATTCGTGGTAGTAATAGTAGTCGTGGTAGTAATAGTAGTCGTGGTAGTAATAGTGGTCGTGGTAGTAATAGTGGTCGTGGTAGTAATAGTATTCGTGGTAGTAATAGTAGTCGTGGTAGTAATAGTAGTCGTGGTAGTAATAGTAGTCGTGGTAGTAATATTGGTCGTGGTAGTAATAGTATTCGTGGTAGTAATAGTAGTCGTGGTAGTAATAGTGGTCGTGGTAGTAATAGTGGTCGTGGTAGTAATAGTATTCGTGGTAGTAATAGTAGTCGTTGTAGTAATAGTAGTCTTGGTAGTAATAGCAGTCGTGGTAGTAATAGTGGTCGTGGTAGTAATAGTGGTCGTGGTAGTAATAGTATTCGTGGTAGTAATAGTGGTCGTGGTAGTAATAGTGGTCGTGGTAGTAATAATAGTCGTGGTAGTAATAGTAGTCGTGATAGTAATAGTAGTCGTGGTAGTAATAATAGTCGTGATAGTAATAGTGGTCGTGGTAGTAATAGTAGTCGTGGTAGTAATAGTAGTCGTGGTAGTAATAGTAGTCGTGGTAGTAATAGTAGTCGTGGTAGTAATAGTGGTCGTGGTAGTAATAGTGGTCGGGTAGTAATAGTGGTCGTGGTAGTAATAGTAGTCGTGGTAGTAATAGTAGTCGTGATAGTAATAGTGGTCGTGGTAGTAATAGTAGTCGTGATAGTAATAGTGGTCGTGGTAGTAATAGTAGTCGTGATAGTAATAGTGGTCGTGGTAGTAATAGTAGTCGTGATAGTAATAGTGGTCGTGGTAGTAATAGTAGTCGTGATAGTAATAGTGGTCGTGGTATTAATAGTAGTCGTGATAGTAATAGTAGTCGTGATAGTAATAGTAGTCGTGGTAGTAATAGTGGTCGTGGTAGTAATAGTGGTCGTGGTAGTAATAGTGGTCGTGGTAGTAATAGTAGTCGTGGTAGTAATAGTAGTCGTGATAGTAATAGTAGTCGTGATAGTAATAGTGGTCGTGGTAGTAATAGTGGTCGTGGTAGTAATAGTAGTCGTGGTAGTAATAGTAGTCGTGATAGTAATAGTGGTCGTGGTAGTAATAGTGGTCGTGGTAGTAATAGTAGTCGTGATAGTAATAGCGGTCGTAGTAGTAATAGTAGTCGTGGTAGTAATAGTGGTCGTGGTAGTAATAGTGGTCGTGGTAGTAATAGTAATCGTGGTAGTAATAGTAGTCGTGGTAGTAATAGTAGTCGTGGTAGTAATAGTAGTCGTGGTAGTAATAGTGGTCGTGGTAGTAATAGTATTCGTGGTAGTAATAGTAGTCGTGGTAGTAATAGTGGTCGTGGTAGTAATAGTGGTCGTGGTAGTAATAGTATTCGTGGTAGTAATAGTAGTCGTGGTAGTAATAGTAGTCTTGGTAGTAATAGCAGTCGTGGTAGTAATAGTGGTCGTGGTACTAATAGTGGTCGTGGTAGTAATAGTATTCGTGGTAGTAATAGTGGTCGTGGTAGTAATAGTGGTCGTGGTAGTAATAGTAGTCGTGGTAGTAATAGTAGTCGTGGTAGTAATAGTAGTCGTGGTAGTAATAGTGGTCGTGGTAGTAATAGTGGTCTTGGTAGTAATAGTAGTCGTGGTAGTAATAGTAGTCGTGATAGTAATAGTAGTCGTGGTAGTAATAATAGTCGTGATAGTAATAGTGGTCGTGGTAGTAATAGTAGTCGTGGTAGTAATAGTAGTCGTTGTAGTAATAGTAGTCGTGGTAGTAATAGTAGTCGTGGTAGTAATAGTGGTCGTGGTAGTAATAGTGGTCGTGGTAGTAATAGTGGTCGTGGTAGTAATAGTAATCGTGGTAGTAATAGTAGTCGTGGTAGTAATAGTAGTCGTGGTAGTAATAGTAGTCGTGGTAGTAATAGTAGTCGTGGTAGTAATAGTAGTCGTGGTAGTAATAGTAGTCGTGGTAGTAATAGTAGTCGTGATAGTAATAGTAGTCGTGGTAGTAATAGTAGTCGTGGTAGTAATAGTAGTCGTGGTAATAATAGTAGTCGTGGTAGTAATAGTAGTCGTGGTAGTAATAGTGGTCGTGGTAGTAATAGTGGTCGTGGTAGTAATAGTATTCGTGGTAGTAATAGTAGTCGTGGTAGTAATAGTAGTCGTGTTAGTAATAGTGGTCGTGGTAGTAATAGTGGTCGTGGTAGTAATAGTATTCGTGGTAGTAATAGTAGTCGTGGTAGTAATAGTAGTCGTGGTAGTAATAGTAGTCGTGGTAGTAATAGTGGTCGTGGTAGTAATATTGGTCGTGGTAGTAATAGTATTCGTGGTAGTAATAGTAGTCGTGGTAGTAATAGTAGTCTTGGTAGTAATAGTAGTCGTGGTAGTAATAGTGGTCGTGGTAGTAATAGTGGTCGTGGTAGTAATAGTATTCGTGGTAGTAATAGTAGTCGTGGTAGTAATAGTAGTCGTGGTAGTAATAGTAGTCGTGGTAGTAATAGTGGTCGTGGTAGTAATAGTGGTCGTGGTAGTAATAGTATTCGTGGTAGTAATAGTAGTCGTGGTAGTAATAGTAGTCTTGGTAGTAATAGCAGTCGTGGTAGTAATAGTGGTCGTGGTACTAATAGTGGTCGTGGTAGTAATAGTATTCGTGGTAGTAATAGTGGTCGTGGTAGTAATAGTGGTCGTGGTAGTAATAGTAGTCGTGGTAGTAATTGTAGTCGTGGTAGTAATAGTAGTCGTGGTAGTAATAGTGGTCGTGGTAGTAATAGTGGTCTTGGTAGTAATAGTAGTCGTGGTAGTAATAGTAGTCGTGATAGTAATAGTAGTCGTGGTAGTAATAATAGTCGTGATAGTAATAGTGGTCGTGGTAGTAATAGTAGTCGTGGTAGTAATAGTAGTCGTTGTAGTAATAGTAGTCGTGGTAGTAATAGTAGTCGTGGTAGTAATAGTGGTCGTGGTAGTAATAGTGGTCGTGGTAGTAATAGTGGTCGTGGTAGTAATAGTATTCGTGGTAGTAATAGTAGTCGTGGTAGTAATAGTAGTCGTGGTAGTAATAGTAGTCGTGGTAGTAATAGTAGTCGTGGTAGTAATAGTAGTCGTGGTAGTAATAGTAGTCGTGGTAGTAATAGTAGTCGTGATAGTAATAGTAGTCGTGGTAGTAATAGTAGTCGTGGTAGTAATAGTAGTCGTGGTAATAATAGTAGTCGTGGTAGTAATAGTAGTCGTGGTAGTAATAGTGGTCGTGGTAGTAATAGTGGTCGTGGTAGTAATAGTATTAGTGGTAGTAATAGTAGTCGTGGTAGTAATAGTAGTCGTGTTAGTAATAGTGGTCGTGGTAGTAATAGTGGTCGTGGTAGTAATAGTATTCGTGGTAGTAATAGTAGTCGTGGTAGTAATAGTAGTCGTGGTAGTAATAGTAGTCGTGGTAGTAATAGTGGTCGTGGTAGTAATATTGGTCGTGGTAGTAATAGTATTCGTGGTAGTAATAGTAGTCGTGGTAGTAATAGTAGTCTTGGTAGTAATAGCAGTCGTGGTAGTAATAGTGGTCGTGGTAGTAATAGTGGTCGTGGTAGTAATAGTATTCGTGGTAGTAATAGTGGTCGTGGTAGTAATAGTGGTCGTGGTAGTAATAGTATTCGTGGTAGTAATAGTAGTCGTGGTAGTAATAGTAGTCGTGGTAGTAATAGTAGTCGTGGTAGTAATAGTGGTCGTGGTAGTAATAGTGGTCGTGGTAGTAATAATAGTCGTGGTAGTAATAGTAGTCGTGATAGTAATAGTAGTCGTGGTAGTAATAATAGTCGTGATAGTAATAGTGGTCGTGGTAGTAATAGTAGTCGTGGTAGTAATAGTAGTCGTGGTAGTAATAGTAGTCGTGGTAGTAATAGTAGTCGTGGTAGTAATAGTGGTCGTGGTAGTAATAGTGGTCGGGTAGTAATAGTGGTCGTGGTAGTAATAGTAGTCGTGGTAGTAATAGTAGTCGTGATAGTAATAGTGGTCGTGGTAGTAATAGTAGTCGTGATAGTAATAGTGGTCGTGGTAGTAATAGTAGTCGTGATAGTAATAGTGGTCGTGGTAGTAATAGTAGTCGTGATAGTAATAGTGGTCGTGGTAGTAATAGTAGTCGTGATAGTAATAGTGGTCGTGGTATTAATAGTAGTCGTGATAGTAATAGTATTCGTGATAGTAATAGTAGTCGTGGTAGTAATAGTGGTCGTGGTAGTAATAGTGGTCGTGGTAGTAATAGTGGTCGTGGTAGTAATAGTAGTCGTGGTAGTAATAGTAGTCGTGATAGTAATAGTAGTCGTGATAGTAATAGTGGTCGTGGTAGTAATAGTAGTCGTGATAGTAATAGTGGTCGTGGTAGTAATAGTAGTCGTGATAGTAATAGTGGTCGTGGTAGTAATAGTAGTCGTGATAGTAATAGTGGTCGTGGTAGTAATAGTAGTCGTGATAGTAATAGTGGTCGTGGTATTAATAGTAGTCGTGATAGTAATAGTAGTCGTGATAGTAATAATAGTCGTGATAGTAATAGTGGTCGTGGTAGTAATAGTAGTCGTGGTAGTAATAGTAGTCGTTGTTGTAATAGTAGTCGTGGTAGTAATAGTAGTCGTGGTAGTAATAGTGGTCGTGGTAGTAATAGTGGTCGTGGTAGTAATAGTGGTCGTGGTAGTAATAGTATTCGTGGTAGTAATAGTAGTCGTGGTAGTAATAGTAGTCGTGGTAGTAATAGTAGTCGTGGTAGTAATAGTAGTCGTGGTAGTAATAGTAGTCGTGGTAGTAATAGTAGTCGTGGTAGTAATAGTAGTCGTGATAGTAATAGTAGTCGTGGTAGTAATAGTAGTCGTGGTAGTAATAGTAGTCGTGGTAATAATAGTAGTCGTGGTAGTAATAGTAGTCGTGGTAGTAATAGTGGTCGTGGTAGTAATAGTGGTCGTGGTAGTAATAGTATTCGTGGTAGTAATAGTAGTCGTGGTAGTAATAGTAGTCGTGGTAGTAATAGTGGTCGTGGTAGTAATAGTGGTCGTGGTAGTAATAGTATTCGTGGTAGTAATAGTAGTCGTGGTAGTAATAGTAGTCGTGGTAGTAATAGTAGTCGTGGTAGTAATATTGGTCGTGGTAGTAATAGTATTCGTGGTAGTAATAGTAGTCGTGGTAGTAATAGTGGTCGTGGTAGTAATAGTGGTCGTGGTAGTAATAGTATTCGTGGTAGTAATAGTAGTCGTGGTAGTAATAGTAGTCTTGGTAGTAATAGCAGTCGTGGTAGTAATAGTGGTCGTGGTAGTAATAGTGGTCGTGGTAGTAATAGTATTCGTGGTAGTAATAGTGGTCGTGGTAGTAATAGTGGTCGTGGTAGTAATAGTATTCGTGGTAGTAATAGTAGTCTTGGTAGTAATAGTAGTCGTGGTAGTAATAGTAGTCGTGGTAGTAATAGTGGTCGTGGTAGTAATAGTGGTCGTGGTAGTAATAATAGTCGTGGTAGTAATAGTAGTCGTGATAGTAATAGTAGTCGTGGTAGTAATAATAGTCGTGATAGTAATAGTGGTCGTGGTAGTAATAGTAGTCGTGGTAGTAATAGTAGTCGTGGTAGTAATAGTAGTCGTGGTAGTAATAGTAGTCGTGGTAGTAATAGTGGTCGTGGTAGTAATAGTGGTCGGGTAGTAATAGTGGTCGTGGTAGTAATAGTAGTCGTGGTAGTAATAGTAGTCGTGATAGTAATAGTGGTCGTGGTAGTAATAGTAGTCGTGATAGTAATAGTGGTCGTGGTAGTAATAGTAGTCGTGATAGTAATAGTGGTCGTGGTAGTAATAGTAGTCGTGATAGTAATAGTGGTCGTGGTAGTAATAGTAGTCGTGATAGTAATAGTGGTCGTGGTATTAATAGTAGTCGTGATAGTAATAGTAGTCGTGATAGTAATAGTAGTCGTGGTAGTAATAGTGGTCGTGGTAGTAATAGTGGTCGTGGTAGTAATAGTGGTCGTGGTAGTAATAGTAGTCGTGGTAGTAATAGTAGTCGTGATAGTAATAGTAGTCGTGATAGTAATAGTGGTCGTGGTAGTAATAGTGGTCGTGGTAGTAATAGTAGTCGTGGTAGTAATAGTAGTCGTGATAGTAATAGTGGTCGTGGTAGTAATAGTGGTCGTGGTAGTAATAGTAGTCGTGATAGTAATAGCGGTCGTGGTAGTAATAGTAGTCGTGGTAGTAATAGTGGTCGTGGTAGTAATAGTGGTCTTGGTAGTAATAGTAGTCGTGGTAGTAATAGTAGTCGTGATAGTAATAGTAGTCGTGGTAGTAATAATAGTCGTGATAGTAATAGTGGTCGTGGTAGTAATAGTAGTCGTGGTAGTAATAGTAGTCGTTGTAGTAATAGTAGTCGTGGTAGTAATAGTAGTCGTGGTAGTAATAGTGGTCGTGGTAGTAATAGTGGTCGTGGTAGTAATAGTGGTCGTGGTAGTAATAGTATTCGTGGTAGTAATAGTAGTCGTGGTAGTAATAGTAGTCGTGGTAGTAATAGTAGTCGTGGTAGTAATAGTAGTCGTGGTAGTAATAGTAGTCGTGGTAGTAATAGTAGTCGTGATAGTAATAGTAGTCGTGGTAGTAATAGTAGTCGTGGTAGTAATAGTAGTCGTGGTAATAATAGTAGTCGTGGTAGTAATAGTAGTCGTGGTAGTAATAGTGGTCGTGGTAGTAATAGTGGTCGTGGTAGTAATAGTATTCGTGGTAGTAATAGTAGTCGTGGTAGTAATAGTAGTCGTGGTAGTAATAGTGGTCGTGGTAGTAATAGTGGTCGTGGTAGTAATAGTATTCGTGGTAGTAATAGTAGTCGTGGTAGTAATAGTAGTCGTGGTAGTAATAGTAGTCGTGGTAGTAATAGTGGTCGTGGTAGTAATATTGGTCGTGGTAGTAATAGTATTCGTGGTAGTAATAGTAGTCGTGGTAGTAATAGTAGTCTTGGTAGTAATAGCAGTCGTGGTAGTAATAGTGGTCGTGGTAGTAATAGTGGTCGTGGTAGTAATAGTATTCGTGGTAGTAATAGTGGTCGTGTTAGTAATAGTGGTCGTGGTAGTAATAGTATTCGTGGTAGTAATAGTAGTCGTGGTAGTAATAGTAGTCGTGGTAGTAATAGTAGTCGTGGTAGTAATAGTGGTCGTGGTAGTAATAGTGGTCGTGGTAGTAATAATAGTCGTGGTAGTAATAGTAGTCGTGATAGTAATAGTAGTCGTGGTAGTAATAATAGTCGTGATAGTAATAGTGGTCGTGGTAGTAATAGTAGTCGTGGTAGTAATAGTAGTCGTGGTAGTAATAGTAGTCGTGGTAGTAATAGTAGTCGTGGTAGTAATAGTGGTCGTGGTAGTAATAGTGGTCGGGTAGTAATAGTGGTCGTGGTAGTAATAGTAGTCGTGGTAGTAATAGTAGTCGTGATAGTAATAGTGGTCGTGGTAGTAATAGTAGTCGTGATAGTAATAGTGGTCGTGGTAGTAATAGTAGTCGTGATAGTAATAGTGGTCGTGGTAGTAATAGTAGTCGTGATAGTAATAGTGGTCGTGGTAGTAATAGTAGTCGTGATAGTAATAGTGGTCGTGGTATTAATAGTAGTCGTGATAGTAATAGTAGTCGTGATAGTAATAGTAGTCGTGGTAGTAATAGTGGTCGTGATAGTAATAGTGGTCGTGGTAGTAATAGTGGTCGTGGTAGTAATAGTAGTCGTGGTAGTAATAGTAGTCGTGATAGTAATAGTAGTCGTGATAGTAATAGTGGTCGTGGTAGTAATAGTGGTCGTGGTAGTAATAGTAGTCGTGGTAGTAATAGTAGTCGTGATAGTAATAGTGGTCGTGGTAGTAATAGTGGTCGTGGTAGTAATAGTAGTCGTGATAGTAATTGCGGTCGTGGTAGTAATAGTAGTCGTTATAGTAATAGTGGTCGTGGTAGTAATAGTAGTCGTGATAGTAATAGTGGTCGTGGTAGTAATAGTAGTCGTGATAGTAATAGTGGTCGTGGTAGTAATAGTAGTCGTGATAGTAATAGTGGTCGTGGTAGTAATAGTAGTCGTGATAGTAATAGTAGTCGTGATAGTAATAGTGGTCGTGGTAGTAATAGTAGTCGTGATAGTAATAGTAGTCGTGGTAGTAATAGTAGTCGTGATAGTAATAGTGGTCGTGGTAGTAATAGTAGTCGTGATAGTAATAGTGGTCGTGGTAGTAATAGTAGTCGTGATAGTAATAGTAGTCGTGATAGTAATAGTGGTCGTGGTAGTAATAGTAGTCGTGATAGTAATAGTAGTCGTGGTAGTAATAGTAGTCGTGATAGTAATAGTGGTCGTGGTAGTAATAGTAGTCGTGATAGTAATAGTGCTCGTGGTAGTAATAGTAGTCGTGATAGTAATAGTGGTCGTGGTAGTAATAGTAGTCGTGGTAGTAATAGTAGTCGTGGTAGTAATAGTAGTCGTGGTAGTAGTAGTAGTCGTGATAGTAATAGTAGTCGTGGTAGTAATAGTGGTTGCTGTAGTAGTAGCAGTAGTGGTAGTATTAGTAGTAGAAGTAGTAGTAGTAGTAGTGGTAATGGTAGTAGTAGTAGTAGTAGTAGTAGTAGTAGTAGTAGTAGTAGTGGTAGAAGTAGTGGCAGTAGTAGTAGTAGTAGTAGTAGTAGTAATGGTAGTAGCAGTAGTAGTAGTAGTAGTGGCAGTAGTAGTAGTAGTAGTAGTAGTAGTAGTAGTAGTAGTAGTAGTATTATAGGTGGGTAGGTTGATGTTTGTTATCTGTGCTACCTAAAGATGATGTCTATGTATTCATCACTTGCAGTAGCTGTATTAACAATATCTAACTCTATCTAACTTGTCATCACTGGCAGCAGCTGTAGTAACAATATCTAACTCTAACTTGTCTTCACTGCCAGCAGCTGTAGTAACAATATCTAACTCTATCTAACTTGTCTTCACTGCCATCAGATGTAGTAACAATATCTAACTCTATCTAACTTGTCTTCACTGCCAGCAGCTGTAGTAACAATATCTAACTCTATCTAACTTGTATAAGTGGGTGTAACACATCAATAAATCATCTTCACAAATAAAACGTTTATTACAACAATAGAAATCTACAACATCCATAGCTGCCACATCTGGCAATCGTAAAACGTATGTATCAATGTCAATGAAATATTCACTCAATTTGAAGAATATTTCTTCTTTGTACTTCTTTAGCTAACTTCGTATCTAAGACTTTGTATCTATTTCTGCTATCAAATCACGTCTAGAATAGTACTTTGATAGCTAAGATCAGATTATATGTTATAGTATAGTTCTTCAGCCGTTTCCAATTGTCATAGACAATTCAATGGTTAAAGCTTCCAACTCGCTCGATTCTTTCTAGCCACTATTTTGCCAACATTAAGTAATATCTAATAGTGTGGTCTATCCGTGGTCTGTGAGACGGTATTTTCAATCACTTTTAGGGTGTTCAGTCTCTCGCAGCTCAAGTGAGTTCTTTATTTCTTCTCCTTTCGTTCACTTGAAATAATGTCTATATCTGTAATTCTGTCTTCTGAATACAACCCACGGTTCTTTTGTAGTTTACACAGTGGTCTGTAAAGCTTTGATTTCTAGGTAATTTCCTCTGGCTAATATGTCTGCCTCAGCGTTTCATATATTGGTACATTTGGTTGGTCTTCGGCATCACCTAAGCCAGTTGGTATGCTTTTTTCATTTCCTGGCTATATCGTTGCTATATACAGTTTATTAAGTAGTTTGTGTAAGTCTGTTGGTTTTCAAAGTCTGGATAGCTTGAAGCACTGACCTTGCATCTGTCAGGAATACCACGGTCTGTGGGCCAGGATTGGAGTTCAGCAGTTTTTTAGTTGCTACCCTAATGCCTGAATTTCTGCATCATAATTATTTCATAATTTCCCTGTTGGTGTTCAGATTGTATCTCTAAGCTTGTGTGGATATTCTACATATGTACACCTGCACCTTCATTCCTCACTGCATTCTGTGCTGATCCATCTGTGTTATACTCTAACAATATGTCTTGTGTATATTCATCGTCCAGGAAATTGAGGATGCCTTCCTTCGCTGCATACTGTTCTGTTCGTCCTCGTTTAGTATTGCCGTGTGTCTGGTATGGATATTGGTATTCCATGCCTTTCACTACAAGGCATTGTTCAGACAGTAAGGGGCTGTCAACTTCAGGTAGGTATGTAAGTTGTCTACGGAGTCGTTTAGCTTGGAGGATAAATCTGATTCTTTTCAGTCGCCCTATTGCTAGATTTTATACTATTTCCTACATTGGATGAGTTGGTATACACTAAAACTTTTCTTCATGTATTAATACGTTTGTGTCTCTGCGTTCACTAAGTGTTTGCATTCTCCCCATTTTCTGCATCTCTACTATGGATGTTCATTTCATTACGCCCAACATTATCCTAAACGCCTGGTTTTCCACTTTATCTAGATCATATAATGTGGTGTTTGATGCAGGACACCGCGCAACTGAACCATATTCCAGGTGTGATCTTAAGCCTTGCTGGTAAACTTTACGAAGTATTTTCCAACTGGCTCCCCATGTGGTTCCTCTTAGCTTTCTCAGAAACTAACTTCCTCTTGGCTAACTTTTGTTGTTGCTTTGTTTATGTGTTTCCTCCATGTCAGCTTCTCATCACATGTAACTCCGAGGTATGTGGTTTGTTTGTCTTCTTTAAAAAGCTCTCCATATATCTTGATAACATGATTATTTTGTTTTGGTGAGATGGTAAAGAGTGAGCGGCTGCACTTATCTGTATTAACGCTGACGCACCATGTATTTGCCCATAAGGTTAGGGCATCGATAGCTCTATGTATGTGTTTAATGGCCACTGTCACGTGTTATTCCGTACACCCGATCACCAGGTCGTCATCATACATTGTCACTTTGATCCCGTGTGGTAGTTGAGCAACTAGGTCATTGATGTAAACCAAGAAAAGAGTGGCTGACAGGACTCTTCCCTGGGGGACTCCATGACGCAGTAGGACTTTCTTGTTCTTGCGACCATCCAAATGTACCCTGACTCTTCTATTATGGAGATAGGCTTTTCACATTTGTAAATTCTTGAGTTAACCCTGCAATTTCGCAATTTATTTAAGTCCTTCTTTCTAAACCTTATCAAATGATTTTCTGAGGTCTAAACATGCTGCTAGTACCCGTTTCTTTTCTTGGAAGGTGGCCTCAAACTCTTGGGAGAGATAGGTTGCCTTATCTTCTGTAGAGTATCACTTTCTAAAGCCTGCTTGCTGCGATACCAGAAGGTATTCACTTTCACGGCACCACTGCATCCTAAGATTGATAATCCGTTTAATAGAATTTCATAGACAGCTTGTGAATCTGATGGGCCTGTAATAGGTGAATGTATTGCCATATTTTCCTTATTTGAGGAGTGGTATCATCACGTGATCAACATAGCGGTGGATGATAGTGAAAATGTCTTTATCCGCTAACTTGAGAATGTTTGAGCAAGAAAATATCATCTAAAGCTGTTTCCTCTGACATTGTGATATTTTTCGCTGGTACAATGGATACTGTCATCTTCTACCTACGATATCGCAATAACTTTTGTTTATGTGCGATTTTTGTGTGTGGGCTGTGAAATGACTCAGATTGTTAGTGTGACACAATGGTTCAAAAAATGGTGACCGGCGATGGCTTTCATTGTGTACACCGGACAGATGGAGTTTGTTAGTTTCGGAAGGGTAATTCATCTAAGAGAAGGCCACTCTAAAATCAAACGACTGCTGCCTTGTAGATAAAGGCTATTCGTTTAGCCAAAGGAAGTGGAGAATACTATAAACAAATTGGCAGAAAACCCATTGGGAAACTAATGCTGTGTTAACTGTAGATTACCTTATGTTTCGTCACGACTCATATACCATTCTAGCTCCCATAAGCAGGCTCATCAAATATAAGTCAATAAAGATTGCAACCTGGAACATCCGAACATTGACATATTTAGGAAAACTAGATAACATAAACCAAGAAATGAACAGAATGAATATCAACATACAAGGTATATGTGAGATGAGAAGGTGGGGAACAGATAGCATAACATCAAGAGAGCTTAGAAAGATATATTCAAGAGATCAACATAGCAACGGCGTGGGAGTATAATTGCATAAGCAGACTGCAAGATCTGTTATCGGATTCTGGAATATATCGGACTTAGTTCTATTAGTAAAACAAAAGTGGCAGCCTATTAATATAAATATCACCCAAGTTTATGCACCAACAACAGAGAGTACAGTAGAGGACATACAACATCAGAGAGTACAGTAGAGGACATACAACATCAGAGAGTACAGTAGAGGACATACAACATCAGAGAGTACAGTAGAGGACATACAACAACAGAGAGTACAGTAGAGGACATACAACATCAGAGAGTACAGTAGATGACATACAACATCAGAGAGTACAGTAGAGGACATACAACAACAGAGAGTACAGTAGATGACATACAACATCAGAGAGTACAGTATATGACATACAACATCATAGAGTACAGTAGAGAACATACAACATCAGAGAGTACAGTAGAGGACATACAACAATTCTACAAGAATTTGAACACAACTATGAAACAATGCAAACAACACGAAGTAAATATTGTCATTCAAGAGACGTTACTAGATGGACTAGTATTGTGGCACGGTAGAGGTTCACAAACCGAGCTTATTGACAACACAAGAGACAGATAGACGTGTAGATACATGATCGCCTGCGAAATTTGGCATACACCTGAGTGATTGATTGCTTGACTGATCATTATTGCTTCCTTCCATGCCCGCGGAAGATTTTCTGTGGTCCAGCTTGTGTTGAATATCTGCAGTAGTTTTTCTCTTGCTGCTGTTCCCAGGTTTTTAATCATTTCAGTGGACACCCCATCAGCTCCTGGGGACTTTTTCATTTTCAATTTCGATATTGCATGCTCCAAAGTTCTTTATAAACATCTACATATAATCTGGCATAATGAGTAAGTATCAAGAATACGCGAATTATGAGCGAGGATAGTCGTGTACCTTAGCGAAGAAATAATGGAGATTTCAAAAATTTAAGTTGAATCTAAAAAGAACCGGAATCATTATCCACCATACCTGCGATAAAAACTATTATTAAACTATAATTTAACAATATATGCCTAATATAATAATAATATAATATACAACATAATTTGATATTAAATTAATGTTATAAAACATTAGTATTAAATACTGGACAGGATTAAGATTCTCTGCACTCAGAGAACACTGATAATAGAAGGACATTGCGAAACGTTTCTATTGTTCTCAGCGACACACCTACAACCATGAATGGTTATGAGTTTGATGATAATGATGGTGCCATGAGAGATTAACTGAAGCGGAGATCTGATCACTTATGGGCATGATCGGTGTGCGAAGACGTTAATCAACAGACCTAACTGACTTAGTAGAATCTCAGATATCCAAAATAACGCGAACGGCTTAGAAGCATAAAGGATTGACTTTAGTATATTCGGATATCATCATACATTCATCACCGATCTCAACTAGCCGACTGCTAATATCAACGTTCATAATAAATAACTTCATGAGATAATCTTCAGCGATCTCCACGACACGATATATCCAACATAGATTCCGGTCTTAGATTGCAAGATTCGTGCCTTGACAAGAAGGTTGAATCCAACATTTCACAAACAAACAAACAACAATCTAAAGAAAAATGCCCTTGTTAATAAGACATTACGATCTGGGATTCGAATCAACGACCACTTGAATCAAAAGCCACTAAAAATGTGAAAACCGCTACTTTCTAATTGTGCAAAAAAAAGGCGCAAGACAAATCATTGTTACATACACAAAGTAACATTAACATCTCTTCAAAAGTATAAAAGAGCTTCGCTGAGACAGTGAACTTTGAATATTCCAGTAAAGTTGTTCCTGAGTAGAGGTAAGTCGGTAGAAGTAAGACATTGTTAATGAGTAGAGGTAAGTTGGTAGAAGTATGACGTCTTTCCTGAGTAGAGGTAAGTCGGTAGAAGTAAGACGTTATTCCTGGGGGGATGTAAGTCGGTAGAAGTAAGGCGTTGTTACTGAGTAGAGGTAAATAGGTGGAAGTAAGACATTGTTACTGAGTAGAGGTAAGTCGGTAGAAGAAAGACGTTGTTACTGAGTAGAGGTAAGTCGGTAGAAGTAAGACGTTGTTCCTGAGTAGAGGTAAGTAGGTAGAAGTAAGACATTGTTACTGAGTAGAGGTAAGTTGGTAGAAGTATGACGTCTTTCCTGAGTAGAGGTAAGTCGGTAGAAGTAAGACGTTATTCCTGAGGGGAGGTAAGTCGGTAGAAGTAAGGCGTTGTTACTGAGTAGAGGTGAGTCGGTAGAAGTAAGACATTGTTACTGAGTAGAGGTAAGTCGGTAGAAGAAAGACGTTGTTACTGAGTAGAGGTAGGTCGGTAGAAGTAATACGTTGTTCCTGAGTTGAGGTAAGACTAAAACTGTGAGAACCGCTACTTTCTAATTTTGCCAAAGAAAAAATAAACAACACCGCAAGACTAGTCATTGTTGCATACAAATAGTCACATTATCATCTCTTCAAAAGTATAAAAGAGTTTCACTGAGCCGGTGAACTTAGAATACTCCAGTATCGTCTTTCCTGAGTAGAGGTAAGTCGGTAGAAGTAAGACGTTCCTGAGTAGAGGTAAGTCGGTAGAAGTAAGACGTTGTTACTGAGTGGAGGTAGGTCGATTTAAGTAAGACGTTATTACTGAGTAGAGGTAAGTCGGTAGAAGTAATACACTCAAAAGGAGATTAAATACACTAAAACGGAGATCGACTATAATCAAAGGGAGATCGACTATACTCAAAGGCAGATCGGATACCCTCAAAGGGAGACCGGATACACTCTAAGGGAGATCAAATCATCTGTTGACATCTCATGAGTGCAATAATTTTATCTCATCAGCATCACTTGACGCGCCGACTGGTATAAGCTATCATATATCTCAACACATCAGCATCAGATGCCGCGCCGACTGGTATAAACTATCATATATCTCAACACATCAGCATCAGATGCCGCGCCGACTGGTATAAACTATCATATATCTCAACACATCAGCATCAGATGCCGCGCCGACTGGTATAAACTATCATATTTCTCCAGACATCAGCATCAGATGCGGCGTCGACTGATAGAAACGATCATATATCTCCACACATCAACATCAGATGCCGCGTCGACTGATAGAAACTATCATAGATCTCCACACATCAACATCAGATGCCGCGTCGACTGGTATAAACTATCATAGATCTCCATAATTCTCTATTGTCAGTTTCCTTTATCAGGATCTTTGGCAATTCTTTGTTCATGCCACGATGCCAGACAAATAATTTTTCACGCTGTCGACCTCGATCGTACTTGCCTTCCATTTTTCATATTGTTACTATGTTCTCAAGACCTTCCTGTCTCATAAAGTCACAATGGCTTTCCTTTCACAATCACGGGATGGCTTCGTGTTGATATCCATATGGAGAACACACGTATGTAAATTATCTGTCTTTGACATATGACTAAATTAAAATATTTAGACTTTGCATCGAATATTGCCCTGTTCTGTGGCTGAGAACTACAGAGGGAGTCCCAGATTATCAACGTACCAGGCTCAATCCAGATTTTGTGCATCTGGACCGTTAAGAAAGTAATGGAAAACTACATTATGTAAAAATGTAAATAATCAAGCTGTCAGAGGTAAATCTCCAATGGACTTCAAAATTTCAGTGATGTGACTTCAAATCTCAATTGTGTGACTCCAATGTTCAGTAGTAAATAATGTTTGAAGAATAAGTCCATTTTTCAGAGATGTCAGTCTGTATGCTGTAGAAAACATGATTTCCCTACTTTGCATACAGACATTCAGTCATATGAAAGTCTATACATTTGGTGGCATAAATGTTGATTACTGTTGACCAATGTCCGTTACTTTTGCCCAATGTTGGCCATTGTTGACGACACAGTACGTATGACGTCACTAAGATGATTCACATTTTATTGAGGACCTATTGAACTACCCAACAGTTTGTTGTTGTTGTTGTTGTTGTTGTTGTTGTTGTTGTTGTTGTTGTTGTTGTTGTTGTTGTTGTGATGTTTGTCTAATTTAAAGAATATCGTCTTCATCGTGTTTACTCCAACCACTGACTGTCCCGGGCAAACAGTCCGGCATTGGCAAGAGTTGTGTTCGTATATTTTTCGATGTCACTGATCAATCGTTTTCTTGGTCTTCTTTCTCTTCTTTATCCTGGTACCCTGCCCTCCAGAAGGAGACTTCCGAGATCACCATGCCTCTTCAAGTGTCCAAACTACTGTAGCTCTCTTCTGATAATTATTAGTTAATATCAATCAATCAGTTAAGTGTCATTATGTCATAAATCAATCAATCACTATTAAGTGGCATGCCGAGTGTCGTATGTTATCATGCTTCTATCCAAAACTCTCTGTCTCTTGTGTTGTTGTTAATACATTCAGTTGGTGACTTCTTTGTGTGTCACATTGACAACACATCCAGAAATGTTTCTCTTTTTCTTCCTCTGTCTGTTCTAATCTTGATCTTTCCGTTGGTTATAAATATTCAAATTTTACTTTTATCATCATTTTCCCTATATATCTTGATTGTCTTCTTTTAATTTCCACTATATGGTGTCGTTTTACTCCAACATCTCTGAGAATTTCTACATTATGTTCTTTGTCCATTGCATTTTCATCTTTCTTCTTAAAAACTACATCTGTATTAATTAATATATAATATAAAATATTGTAAATTGCACGGAATTCAATTCAAACAATTCATTGCATTTATAAATACCAACAGTTGCTGTCAACCACAGTCCAACTAGCAAGATGATTAAAGTAGCTATTGTTCTCTTGGCGCTTCTTGTTACCATCAACGCCTCATCGTCACGTAAAGTATCAGTACCTAAGGTTAGACGACATGTCTAATTTATTTTTCTGTGTTTAGTCTCAATTTGTAAGATCGTGTAATAGATACTTCAATAAGAGTACATTATCATCAAGTGGCGTCTTCGCCATGAAGGTTAGATACGACTCCCCACAATATCCTGTCTATTGCTCTGGTGGTACACTCTGCTAAACTCTAACATGTCCTATGATATTAGTTTCTCTACATGTATCTCTGCCTACCTCTTGTTTGCCTCCCTTCGATTTTACCCTCAAGTAACGACTTCAACAAGTTACCATAACTCTACTATGTACATGTTAATATTTCCAAAATAATTTATTTGTCTAATCTTTATTTTCTTTCATATTTGTTTTCATAGAAAGTGTTGCTAGATTCCCTTTGTTCATTTTCTTCTTTTTTCATGATGTTCTCCTTATTCTTCTATGTATCTACATCTCAAACGCATAAATTCCGTCTTCCAATTGTATGTTCATTGTCCATGTTTCTGAGCCATACATTATACAACCATAGATGTAGAATTTTATAATTCTCATTTTAAGCTTGTTTGTAATTTTTTTTTAAAATTTGTTTAACGTCGTTTAGACGTTATTTCTCCTTTCGAAATCAGTTTCACTAACTTATAGTAGAAATTAAATTCACTAACGTATAGTAGAAATCAGTTTCACTAACTTATAGTAGAAATTAAATTCACTAACGTATAGTAGAAATCAGTTTCACTAACTTATAGTAGAAATCAGTTTCACTAACTTATAGTAGAAATCGAATTCACTAACTTATTGTTAACATCCTTTTGATGATACTTTCTCCTTTAGAAATCTATTTTATTAGTTAATATTTTCCAATATCAATGTTATTAATTCATTTTTGATACTCATTGTAAAATTTGGAGAAATATAGATTTTCAGTTCATTTCACAAGAAATGAATTTATTGATTTTAATGGTTGGTTGGTTGCTGATCCAGCGGTCCATGGGCTCATGCCCTTTGACCTAATGCTATTAGATGGCATTATATTGCCGGGAAGTATGTGGATTTTCGGCCCACCCCGGGACAGAGCCAGTTAATAACTATCACAACTCCAGGAAGGTAGGTTTCAACCTTTGCACTGCTCCTAGCCACTGTAGCCAAGATAGGGTTCACTGTGCTCATTCCACGCCACCAATTGACTACTGGTTATGTCAAACATCTCTATTGCTCCAGGCATGCAACCAAATGTTCAAGTCAATAGGATTGTCACGTCCTGAGTCACAATGCCTCTATAATTGGTCTCAGCCATAGGAAAAACAGTGATGTCAGTTTCCTCATCCTCAGTGCTGCGCAGTACATCTCTGGCTCCCTCCTAACCACAGAGGGTGCATACATATATTCAGGCAAACATGAAAAAACATTTAAACAACAAAACAAAATCATAACTGTATAGATGACATGCCATGAAGCTTCTATAAGAAGATAACCTCAATATAACGGCATATCATCCACTAAGGTTTTCTGTTGCATGGATGGTATGTCTAGTGGGCCATTGGTGAGACCAACAGACGCAACCACATGCGTAATTGATTTTAATAGATTTTGGGAAATCTAGCTAAATAGTTTATCTTCAACAAAACGAGTTTGTCCATCTCCACTCACATACAGTTATTTGTTCTCCTGTACGAGATGTAGATAATTAGTTTAGTTCTAAGAGATGGAATTCATTTCTTCATCATCACAAGAGTACATGAATTGTTGCATCATCATCATGTGATTATGTTAATTAGCTCTCTTGATGCATCAAGTCAGTTTAACTTCAATATAAGAAATAAACTCCCTGATGTTATCAAGAGATTTTTCATTATTCATTATTCATGTTTGTGCATCTATGTGTAATCAAGTTAGTTTACTTTCAATATAATAGCGAAACTAACTGATGTGATAAAGATATTATATCTTTAGCGAAACTTACTGATGTGATAAAGATATTATATCTTTAGCGAAACTTACTGATGTGATAAAGATAGTATATCTTTAGCGAAACTTACTGATGTGATAAAGATAGTATATCTTTAGCGAAACAGCCACCCTTGTGTAATCACGCTAGAGTACCTTCATTAGAAGAACCGGTCGTAATGACGCTAGATTACCTTTAATAGAAGAACGTACACACCGGTCGTAATGACGCTAGATTACCTTTAATAGAAGAACGTACACACCGGTCGTAATGACGCTAGATTACCTTTAATAGAAGAACGTACACACCGGTCGTAATGACGCTAGATTACCTTTAAAAGAAGAACGTACACACCGGTCGTAATGACGCTAGATTACCTTTAAAAGAAGAACGTACACACCGGTCGTAATGACGCTAGATTACCTTTAATAGAAGAACGTACACACCGGTCGTAATGACGCTAGTTTACCATCAATAGAAGAGACAACGTCAGCGGTATTAACCAGATAGTATCAATTCAACAGACATATTACTTTTCCATGTGTGATCAATTTATTGTAATTTCCATAGAAGAGTTTTTCGCTCTGACGTGAACAAAATATAATATGTTCAATGGAAAAAAAAATCAAATCCATAGTTTGTTCTACTTCTTCGGCGATCATCATTCAGTGTCAGGTTGTAACTCCAGATTCTATTATATAGATCATCATTCAGTCTGGTTCTAATTAATCGTGTGAGCAACCATTTCAATGTTCCAGCTTTCTAGTTTGAGCAGTGCAACGTGCATTCTATTTTTTTTTGGTGCAACTGCTATTGTCTCCCCTTCTGTCCACAAAGGCATGTCATCTGCATACATTGCAAAGCGTTGACCAGTCAGTATTTGGTTAGTTAGTTTGTTAGTTAGTTAGCTATTCCTCTATGACCAAATACCGCACATAGGGAGGATATAATAGATTTCCATGCCTCTCGCTTCATTGCAATTTGCTTTAGATCTTCATTGTTTCTGATACCGATGGTAAAACGTTCTCTTGTAATAGTGCTACGTAAAGTTTCTTTTGGTCTTCCTCGTTTTCTCTTGCCCTTTGGTGACCACATGAAAGCTTGACAGGGGAGTCTTTCGGTATCCATTCGTAGTGTGTGTAATTTCAGCGACTCTTTCTTATATAGGTGGATACATATTCTTGTTTTGATTCTTATCTGACAACTGAATTTTATTTGAAGTCTGACCAACGTATGTTCAGTAGTCTTCTAAGACATTTATTTTCAAAGGTGTTTAGTCTTTGTTCTATGGTTGATATTGCTTTCCAACTTTCGCATCCATATGTTAAAGTTGGAATTATGCAGGAGGTGAAGATTTTGAATTTTGTGTTACTGCTTTAAGTATTATTGAATGCCAGATTCAGTTTGAATGCCAGTCGGTATACCCTCCATAATATTATTTATGTAAATTTAGAAGAGTGTAGAGGATAGTACTCACCCTTGCTGGACACCTTGTTCTTGTATTATCTTCCTGCTAAGTTTTCCTGTACTTGCACTTAGGCTGTTCTTTTTTCCATGTAGCTGCATATCCAGTCATATAAGTGTACTCTGATTCCTAGTCTAAGGAGCTTGTTCTTGAGTCCTTACCTTCTCTATACTTTGTCAAATGCCTTCTCTATGTCAACCCACACTGCAAGCGTGTGTTTTTTTTTTCTTGGTATGCGTATTCAATCTCTTGGGCTATGTAGGCGACCTGGTCTTCTGTTAATCTATGATGTGGGATGACGCTATGTTGTGCTACTATTAGTTGTTTTCCTTCCATGTGCCACATGTTTATTATGTTGCACATTTTCTCTATTTTATTTCCTAATACAACTGACGAGGCTAACTAGTCTATAGCTACTTGGGTCGAGGTTGAATTTTCCTTGCTTTAGAATGGGTGCCACATTTATAAAACGTAAACTTGTGACAGATAAAATGGTACGCTTTTCGCTAAATCCTAGGAATATCGATAAGAGACAGGGTGAGGAATGAGGGCAACGGACAAAGCACCGACATCGTCCCAATCTTAGAATACATCAAGTGACAACAGATCAAATGGTTTGCACACATCTGCAGACTACCATCAGACAACATACCACATACATATATGCTACACAGATACAGTAAAGGCAGACCTAGAGGTTGATCACGGAAACGATGGACCACTGAAATAAAAGAGGCGACAAATTCCACAATATACTCAGCACAAAAGAGGGCCGTCTCCAGAAAACTCTTCTACCCCTGACGCAGAAAGACAAAGAGGATTTCACGAATAGATGGATAGAGTGGGTACCAAAATAGTTTCTTTCTATGCAGTGGGCAGCTGACCTTTTCTCCAACTAGTGTTTACTACCTTTAGAAGCTTTCTATTTGCTTTAGTCCCTAGTGTCATAAGCATCTTATTGGTAACTTCATTTTTTCCCGGTGACGTCTTGAATTTGAGGTTATGAAGTGTTTCTTCTTCTAGATCAGTTTCTGTAAACTTTGGCAACATTTGCTATTCTCTCACCATGGTCCTTTAGTCCACGAATTTCATTCTTAATTATAATTTTTTTTCTTTCTTTAGTTCATTAATTTTATTCTTAATTTCATTAATTCATTTATTTGGTATGTTCTGTTTCTTCTAATTATCTGGCCATAATGAGGTCTTCTTCAAGCTTTTGTGTTTCTTTGGACTAGTACGATTTGTAGTATTTCCTTGCTCCTCTTGGTATTGATTAGTTTACTGCTCTAAGGATTACATCAGTCAGCTTTACTATCGTGTTATTTATTTTCTTTTAATGGGTATTGATAGGCTCACTATATGCGTCTGTGAGCTTTGTAGATTTGTTCCTAATCCGGTCCCTTATCAACGGGGAAGAGGTTTCTGCTCTTCCAGTGTGTAGTTGAGACTGATAGTGAGTTTGATTGTTTTTTGATGACTATCCCATAGCTGGTTCATAATCATTCTCTCCATTTCTTAACCATTTTATGAGATAAATCATAGTGACAAACGCTAAATCCGGAGTTAATGTTGATTTCCACCTCCTTGAGTAGAAAGTTGAGAGATCTTTCTGTGCATTTACAAGGAATAGATTGTTACCAATGTCCTTTTCTTCCAATTCTTCTCCTCTTTAGTCAGCTTGCTGGTAACCTCACCGTCCAGGTTGGCTGTTGATGTCGTTCACAACAATGTAGTGTGTGTATGTACTATCCATCGCTTCTAATTTAAGGGCTGTTCCTATTGGATTTTACATGTCATACATTTTGATGTGTTGGTTGTCTATGTGTACATCCGGTCCTATGATCTCTGTTTCTCCTATTTTGTTTATTTCTGTCTGCGTTGCTGGTATGGTGTTGCTTATCAGTGTAATTATCCCTCCCTTATACCCCTCTCTGGCCTGTGAGAATATTTAATAATAATTCTTACAGCTGACGGGAATTGAACCAGGTCTGTTCTAACAGCACCGAATCTCTTTGCAACACGTAAACAGGTTTTCCGTACTTGACCAACCACATCCCACATTCGGTGCTGCTAGAACAGACCTGGTTCAATTCCTGTCAGCTGTACGAATTATTTTCATTTATCCTCATGCTTCCTACTTGAATTTACTTGAATATTTGATAACCCCTATTGTGATTTTGTGATGTCGGTTAAAATGGGTTCCTTGTATGCAAGCCACATCCATCTTGTCGTTGTCTAGTCTAACCGTTAGTGCCTGCGTTATATGATAAATGCCTTCTGTATTCCAGTGCAGTAAATTTAGTCCTCTCGTCTGTCCTGTAGTTTGACAAGTATCGTCCTGCTGTTCCAATTTCTTCTTTTTTTTAAAAATGGGCCAGGGTGACCACCAATAGCTTCGAGACACTGTACCTGTTTTGTGGAATTCCACAGGCAGAGCACCGAATCCAGAATCCATTACCTCAACCTAATGAGTATATATATATATATATATATATATATATATATATATATATATATATATATATATATATATATATATATATATATATATATATATATATACGAGATAATTTGCACTTTATTATGATCCATATGGTCAAGTGCATCCGATTTCCGCCAACTATTTTATTCTAGGTTTACTTTCCGTAGCTGGTTTGCCCTCCCGGGCTCATGATTACCTTCTTCCCAGGCTTTGTGTAGAGTTTTCCATCTCTAAGGCAGCCTGTCGTTCTACACTTCCGATCGCCATTTGCGCAGCGTAGCTTGAGATGTTTTCTTTGTTTTTTCACTTCCTTTTTCCCTTACGGGATGGGGTTGGTTTTGGCGTAAAAGAGATTTTGCCTTCTTCTATCTGTCTGCATTTGGAGAGTTCATTCCTATGTTCCCCTATCTAACGCCTTCACTGGGTACGAGCCAGAGTATGTTCAAAGGCTCCAGCTATTGGCATGAGCTTACAACAGTTTATACTCGCTTGATGCTGCCCGTCACGAGAAGTATGGGGTATTTCAGTGAATATACCATTGTTACTTGATATCCCACCACGTCCTGGTAGGCAACATCGTCAGTTTTTCGGCTACCTATCTGTCCAGAGTTCTGGCTTATATCACAGCCATCCACCAGATATGGATGGTAGCTACTCTCGGTATCTGGTGGCCATTACACTATCCACAACCTATGGACACGTCTGGTAGGGGATGGTAGCCCCACTCCCCAGGAACCATAGTGTGATTATCTTAGTTTCAGCTTCAGTTGAAGAGCTTGTATTGCCAGAGAATAAACCGCAGCGTATAATTTACAAATCCTGATCTGACATACATATTATAAGAGACGACTAACAATGTATGTTAGTGGAAATGAATGTCCCATTCCATTTCTCAAAGTGACCAAGATTCATGCAGGAGACGTGTGTGTCGTGTCCAAATGGGCAATTACCACTATCAAGTTGCATATCTTGAGACAATGAATTATGTACTCAAGACTACGTCCTGCTAGCTAGCAGGAGTTTGAGATTTATCCCATATGAAAAATTTAACATATTCGGACACAGGAAACTTTAATGGAGAACACAGTAACAGTAATACTGTCATCACAGTTTGATTAGTGACATTACAAGTAATACTGTCATCATAGTTTGATTAGAGATATTTTACAGTAATTCTAATATTCTGTCAACAGCAAGATAATGTTTATTGTGGAGACTTAGATTTAGATGCTGTAAAAACTTTCTCCGGCATACTTTCAGTGATTTCAAGAGTAAGTATCATACATCTGTCTTCATGTATTTTCAACAACTATATATGAGCATTGTAAAATATTCCTCATAATATATACTATTATACGCTTTTGGAACATGAGAATTGTGCAAACATTACTCAAATAGAATTTATACCTTTGTGTTGTGGATACACAGAGTAATTTGTGAAAGTTTGATATTTATTTTCAAGACACATATTAAGTAGTTTTCTCTAAAAAAATCAATTTCGGTAGTTGATTTTAAAATATTGATTTCATAAATTAATTTATCAGAGATTGATTCAATTATTTCATCTTTCTTTCATCAATTTTTGTAGTTAAAATGTAAAAAGAATTAGAATTTCAGTTGATTCATTGGTGTTTTTTTAAACATAATTCGTCTTTATGAAATCGTGTTATTTACTTCATCTTCAAAAGAACGAATGTTTACATCTATTTGTGTACATCTATTTGTGTACATCTATTTGTGTACATCTATTTGTGTACATCTATTTGTGTACATATATTTGTGTACATCTATTTGTGTAGATATATTTGTGTAGATATATTTGTGTACATCTATTTGTGTAGATCTATTTGTGTAGATATATTTGTGTAGATCTATTTGTGTAGATCTATTTGTGTACATCTATTTGTGTAGATCTATTTGTGTACATCTATTTGTGTACATCTATTTGTGTACATCTATTTGTGTACATCTATATGTGTACATCTATTTGTGTACATATATTTGTGTAGATCTATTTGTGTAGATATATTTGTGTACATCTATTTGTGTAGATATATTTGTGTAGATCTATTTGTGTACAACTATTTGTGTACATCTATTTGTGTGCATCTATTTGTGTACATCTATTTGTGTACATCTATTTGTGTACATCTATTTGTGTCGATTTGTAATCAAGTTAGTTTACTTTCAATAGAATTGCCATTCTGCCTGATGAAGTCAAGAAAGTATACCTTTAACTGAACAGCTTACAATCCTTGTATGATTAGGCTAGATTATATTCAATAGAAGAGCGTACGCACCTGCTGTAATAAAATTAGTTTACCTTCAATAAACTCAAATCAATATAATGTTATCAAGAAAGTTTACATTCAATAGAAGAGATAACGTCCGTGGTGTTATCAAGATAGTTTCAATTCAATAGACATGTTTTCTCTCCTTGTGTGATCAAGTTATTTTACTTTCAATAGAAGAGTATTTCGCCATGAAGTGATCAAGATAGTGTATGTTCAATGGAAAAACATATCACATCCATATTAGTTCTACGAGGACAAAAAAGTCTTCTTCTAAACATGGATAACATATATAGATAGTACAATTTTGCTTCAAATAATTGCTTATATAAGTAAGTTCATGTAGGAAGCGAGCGGATAAATAAAAAAAATATTGAGACCAACGGGAACTAATAGAACTAATGCGGATGTTATATGTAGAACTAATATGGATGTTATATGTTATATGTAGAACTAATATGGATGTTATATGTTAAATGTTTGTTGTTATTGAGGATACTTTAATACTTGTACGGGATGTTCTTTGTTGTTGCAATAGTCATTGTCTCGAATGGTCTGTTCTAAATGACTTGAATACACAATTTGAATGTCTTGACAAAATCGCATATTTCTTTGAAGGTGTGTTTAGTCAAGCAAGGAAAAACCCATTTACTCTTGTTTCCATGTGATTTGTGGCGTCATAACTGACGGGTTCAAGGGATTAAAAAGGGTTTAAAAACCGTAGAAGATTGACTTCACTGTACTCGGTTTCCCATATGTACTCCGTCACTCTCAACGAAGTGGCACGCCGCCTGCCGAGAGTACCACTCATAGCACGTAATTCCGTAGCATCAAGTGATAATACACAGGGATCTCCGAAAAACCCACCTTAAAACAAGACGACACGTGCCTGATTCGAACCGTGACCTCTTGAACACAAGGTGAACAGCTAAACCACTACGCCAGGGAGATAGATTTCCCGTTAATCACCATCGCATATCCTTCAGTCTGTGCATTTCATTCTTAATTCGTTTTTTTTTCTCAA
Organism: Meghimatium bilineatum; assembly: GCA_034231615.1. Taxonomy (NCBI): domain Eukaryota; kingdom Metazoa; phylum Mollusca; class Gastropoda; order Stylommatophora; family Philomycidae; genus Meghimatium; species Meghimatium bilineatum. Next base: position 17,960,546 of record CM067302.1, read on the forward strand.
AATGTTACCTTATCTAAAGCCCATCATCTAAAGGGTGATATCAATGTCATCAGCTGTTGGCTTGAGCTTATAGCGGTTTATACTCGCTTGATGCTGCCAGTCACGAAAAGTATGGGATATTTCCTTGAAGATATCAGTGCCACCCCTTCCTGGCGGGCAACATCGCCAGTTTGTCTACGACTGCTTATTTGTCTATAGATCCGGCGTATATCACAGCCATCCACCAGTTATGGAGGGTAGTTATCACCAATATCTGTTTGCCGTTCCACTATCTACAACGTGCAAGCGCTCATGGTAGGGAATTGTCGCACTGACCTCATCCCACCAGGCAGGAGACATAGTTTCCCTTATTTTCCGCTCTATTAGATACGCAAGCGACCCTGTATTACCAGAGATAAAACCGTAGCATAGAATTGACAAATCATGACCTGGCATGCATATTGTAAGAGACGAACAACATTGTCGGTTAGTGAAAACGAGTGTCACATTTCATTTCTAAAAAAATGACGAAAATTAATTCAGAAGACGGATGTGTCGTGTCCAAATGTGCAAATATATCTATCAAGTAAAAAATCACGCCAGTCTTTATGTACTGAAAACTACGTGCTGGTAGCTAGCAGGAGTTTGAGAATGATCCCATAAGAACAATTTACAGTTGTAAGAAAAATGACACTATAATAGAGGTCACATTACAAGTAATACTGTCACCAGAGTTTGATTAGATACATTTTAAAGAAATTCAACTTTTCTGTCAGCAGGTACCAATACCAAAAGAATTGTGTACTTGTGTGAATCAAGTCATCGGAAATATCACACATGTCAATGGCGAATTACAAACAATAGACGACAAGATTAAAATGTCATCACAGTATGATTAGAGACATTACAGGTAATAATGTCATCACAGATTGATTAGAAACATTTTATAGTAATTCTAATATTCTTTCAACAGCAAGAGACAGTCGCTTGTACAGGCTTAAATTTAGAAGCTGTAAAAACATTCAGTGAAACACTGGGAAAGATTTCGAAAATAAGTAGCGTACATCCGTCTTCATGTATTTTGAATAACTATATATGAGTATTATAAAATATGCCTCATACTATATATTAATGTACAGTTGTGGAACATCAGAATTGTTCAGATAATAATCAGATAGAATTAACACATTTGTGTTGTGGATACACAGAATAATATGTGGAAGTTTAAGATTCATTTTCATGAGATCAATTAATAAGTTTCCTCCTACGAAATCAATTTCAATAGTTGATTTTCAGAAATCGATTTCATAAGTTATTGATTTCAAATCGTTACTGCGCGATTCAAGACGTGAACATATGTATAATAATTGTTTTGTGAAATAATTGTTTTGTTTATGTCATTGGAAGTAATATTTGTCTAATTTGTTAATTTATCAAAGATAGATTTAATTAGTTCACCTCTCGCGCATCGATTGTTGTAGTTACTATATATATATATATTCATTTGATACACTCTGTTTTCATTGATTCGTTTTTAGGAAATAGAGTTATTTACCAATCTTCAACAAAACAAGTTTGTTCATCTATGTGTGCAATCAAGTTAGTCTACTTTCAAGAAAATAGTCAATCTCCCTGATACGATAACGATACTTTTCCATTAGCGGAACAGCTTACCATCCTTGTGTGGTCAAGCTAGACTATCTTCAATAGAAGAACGTACCAAGCTGTTGTAATGAAGTTAGTTTATCTTCAATAGAAGAACGTACCAAGCTGCTGTAATGAAGTTAGTTTATCTTCAATAGAAGAGATAACCTCGATGACGTTATTGAGATAGTATTAATACAATAGACACGTTATATTTCCTTGTGCGATCAAGTTATTTTACTTTCAATAAAAAAATATATCGCCATGACGTGATCAAGTTATTTTACTTTCAATAAAAAAATATATCGCCATGACGTGATCAAGTTATTTTACTTTCAATTAAAAAAATATATCATCCTGACGTGATCAAGTTATTTTACCTTTAATAGAAAAATATATCACCATGAAATGATCAAGATAGAATATGTTCAATTGAAAAACTAACTGCAATAGTTTTATTACCTGACGAAGAAGCAAATGTCGGCCTTTGGTGTAAATAAAATGGCGACGCAACGCTTGTCCAATCTCTGGACTACATGTTGCTGGAAAACTAGAGTGTATCATGGTGCTGTTGCAAGCGTGCTGCAGTAGAAGCTTGAGAATGAACGCTGAAGACGAAGAAGAAGGTTACCTTAGTTCCAGCTACAGCAGAAGAGCTAACGACCCTGCATTACCAGAGATAAAATACTAGTATATAATTTACAAATCCTGACATGACATGCATATTGTAAGAAACGACCAACAATGTCTGTCAATGTCGGCGATGGTCATTATGTGCTTTTGATATTCAGGCCACCGTCATCAGATTCTGCACCACCGATGATAGATCTAGGTAAGCTCTAAAACATCGTCTCATTTTCGAATTGGGTACACTCAAGCCTTTTGGACTCAATTCCGACCACTCTTATGTTTAGTACTGGCTTGGTGTGGTCTCTGTCTTTGTTATTTTTGTTCCGTCATTTACTCATCTTTTTGTTTGTTTCATTTTCACATATATTTACGTTTTCTATGTCCTTTTGGCCTTCCGGCATCTCATTTCTATAGTTCCGTTGGATACGTTTGTTTGTTGTGATAATATTTCCATTTGTTGTCTTTTGATGTCTTGTGTGTATCTTCTTCTTCTTCTTCAGCGTTCATTCTCAAACTCCCGCTTGATCTCTCTTGTAGCAGGATCATGGTCCTACTAGATTTGCAACAGGATGTCGTCCAAAGAATGGTAATGTGTTGTGTCACAGTTTTATTTGCACCAATGGCACGACACATCCGTCTTCGGCAGCTTGTGTGTATCTGATAAAGACCTTTTGGTTGAAACGTTGAATATGATTTGTGTATTGTAATGTGTATGTTTTCTTGTGTGCACATCATTACCCACTAATTTTAGTTATAGTCTGTCGTGTCTTGTTTGTTTGTCTGTTTGTTAAGTAGGGGTTTCGCCTCATTTGGTCGAGGCCCACCTCTTTCAGCCTAGGACTGGTGTCCATGTTGGTTATATCGGGGCGGTATTTGTCGTGTCTGATTGAAGTGATTATATAAACATGTGTTTTACGTAAGTACAATTATTGAAATCGATAAACTGTTGATATATTTCATGCTAATGTTGTAGGTATTTCTCAATGATTATTCTGATGTTGAAAATTGGTTCTATAGAACATGTTTTTACCAAAACCTGTTAGTTCTTCAACTAGTACTTCGTCTCATCTTCTTTATTTCAATCAGTTTAACAATATCCTCAACATGACTTTGCATGGAAAGTTGATACGAGTAACAGTTCTATATGTGAAATGTTTCATTCCTTTTCTCTGGCAGTGGTACTCGTATAACCAGCGATTGTATCCATTCTATAGTCCACTATTTTGTTGTTTAAAAAAATGTCCACACTCATCCGCATCGCTGAGGATAGAATTCGCTGGAGGACTCTGTGTGCTGAAGCTTCCAATATGGTACCCCTACGACCCTGAAGGGTTATGGGTTTTATTGATATTGATTGATTGTTTTTTAAAAAAATAATGAGAATCACAAGAAAACTCAAATGCGTCACTATAGAAGGAAGAATCCCGATTAGGCACCAGGTTTGTGTAAATGACAAATGACAAGGTTTAATGGTTCAGTTTTTGTCAAATGTCAAAACAGATATTTCTGTACGGAAGACTAGCTTTGTTATAAATATTACTACCAAGGTAAAGTGGGAACAGTCAGAAATATAATCAGAACCAGATATTTGAGCAGGGTAAGCCCATACCGTGAGTCAATGTCCGTGATCGTTTAACAAAGACTAACAAAAAAATAGATGAGATCATCATGTGTTTTACGTTATAATTTTTGTTTCACGAACAGGGAAAGTTCTTTAGGCTGATAGTCAAAACAAAAATAACAAGACAACGTTTTGATTGGTCTTGCGTATTCCTAACCTGAAAAATCCCTGAAATCAAGTCTTTGATTTGTATATTTGATAACGTGTATAAAGTTATTTCATTTATTTCCTACAGGTGGATAGCATCATGTAATTCCATGTTCAAGAATGTAAGGATCTCAGCTAACACCAAGGAATGCAGCACTTATCACCGACTATGATTGACAGTTAGTTGTCCTCTGAAACATGATTGGCGTAACTGCGCGTCACGAAGCGAGTTAATAGTTGGTGATAAATAAAGTGTGTTACCTTGGTGAAATAATTGTTTTGTTTATGTCATTGGCTGTAATATTTGTCTAGTTTGTTTTTATGTTTGCACACACGATAGTTATGTCCATGTCCCTCGTTTCTCTATTTAAAAATAACGACATAATCAAAAAAGTCTTTCCCAACAATAGCCCTGCGAACTGATCACAAACATCGTCATTTATCACGTCTTATGATAAATAAGTATAAAAAATATTACTATAAACATCAAATATCTTCTGTACAATATACTCTAATTTATAATATAAAGTATACAAAAATATTACTCTAAACATCAAATATCTATTGTATAATATACTCGAATGTATAAAACTATTACTATAAACATCAAATCTCTACTACCAATAACTATCTTATAATGGGATCATATTCTAGATGGGTCCTTCGCATTCTACTATTATTGGATATTTAAGCACCACTAATGGATCGCCAAGATATGAGAGCTGTGATCTTACATCCGCGAGGTCCTGAGATTGAACCTCGCCTCAAAGCCTTCATTCTTCTTTTGTCGAAGAGTATATTTAAAAATAAAATCTGAACTCGACGTGGCGACAGCAAGATCATGGCGACACAAACCACTAGTACATGCAATGACTTCTCTGATATAATCGGCTTTCGAACCACTAGTACGAACAACTCAGTTGTTTTCCCGCTATTCACCCTACCACAGAGTGCACATCTCTCATCCCTCTATATAATTTGTTAATTTCCTGGAAGTGTGTCTACAATTCTCCACGAGTCCGGCTCTGTGACAGCCTCGTACAGAACGCGTCTGTGACGACCAATGTACAGGTTTCAAATCCCACTGCAAGTAATTATGCATCAGGACCGTTCAGAAAGCAATGGTAAACTACCTTGGGTATTTATATTGCCTTTAAAATAAAAAATAGTCACCACAGCTAAACAATGCTGGATTGATGGCTATTTCATGAATATAATAGGGACGATGGTAAGACTATATGACATCAGAACACATTCTGTAGATATATACATTTTTGTCAACTTGAGGAATAAAAACTGGCCACATGAGACAGATCTGGAAGTAAAGATTTTCGGAACGGTGATGACTTTCTGCTGATTGTGTTCATGGAAGCAATCATCACTCTTGTATAGACTTATGAGCATAGGAAATAGATGAAAGAAGACGAAGAAGAAAAGTATGTATAGTGAAAGTGCATGACGATGTATGTGGTGAATCCAAGGTAACTGCGTGAAACGTAACAACAATTAGACTTACGTAAAACAAAGGTTTATATTTTGTTTCAATGAGACACGACAGACTATATCTAAAACTAGTGGGTAATGATGGGCAATGATGAGCACACAAGGAATCATAAAAATTACAATACACAAATCACATTCAACGTTTCAACCTAAAGGTCTTTATCAAGACACAAACAAAACATCAAAAGACAACGAATGGAAAAATTAGCACAACGTCCAACGGAAATATGGAAATGATATGCCGGAAGGTCAGAAAGTACATAAAAACGTAAATATATGTGGAAACGAAACGAACACAAAGATGAGTAAATGACGGAACAAAAAGAATAAAGACAAAGACCACACCAACCCAGTATTAGACATAAGAGTAGTCGGAATTGAGTCCAAAAGTCTTGAGTGTACCCAATTCAAAAATGAGACGATTTTCTAGAGTCTAGAGCATACCTAGATCTATTATCGGTGGTACAAGATCTGATGGCAGTGACCTGAATATCCAACGCACCATGATGACCATCGCTGTTGAAGTGTGTGGCCACAGGAGTGGGTGTTCTGTGCTTGATGGCATGAATATGGTTACAAAAGCGATTGCTCAATCGTAGGCCGGTTTCCCCGATGTACTGTTTGCCACAGCGTTTACATATGATCACGTAAATGACATTACGGGATTCACATGTAAAGGCCTCATCGATGGAGAAAGTGGCATTGGGAAATGAAATGGAGCGCAACTGAACTACGTAAGGTCATGTAAAGCAACGGACACGTGAGCAACGAACAGTGCCAAAATGGTCAGAAACAGAAGTCTTAAGGTGGCTATGAACCAAGATGTCCTTCAGATTTCTATCACGCCTATAAGCCACCAGAGGTAAGTCATGGAAAGTGTCACAGGTGTCAGGATCAGACTGGAGAAGAGAATAATGTTTGAGCATGATGCGTGGAACAGAAGAGTTATGGGGATGAAAGGTAAGAACAAGTTTAACCCTATCAGAGGAGGAGGAAGAACCCTGAGAGTTAGTCAAGGTATCGAGGCGAGACAAATGGCGCACACGGAGCCAAGCGGATGAAAGGATGCTGTCAGGGAACGATCGTCTACGGAAAAACTCAATCATCTCAAAGGACTTGTCGAGAAAATCGTCGTAATCGCTACATAAGCGAGGCAGGCGAAGAAGATGGGAGTGCGGTAGAGAGTTGCGACAAGCAGGAGGACGAGAAGAAGTGTAGAGCAGAAAGCTATGTGCATCAGTAGGTTTATAGTAAACGGATGTGCTAAGGTAAGGGGGATGAATGGTGACAATGATGTCAAGGAAGTTGACAGAAGTGGTAGAAATATTAGATGTAAATTGAATAGCAGGGTTGAAACTGCCAATGAAGTTGATGAAACGAGACAATTCCACTTCGGACATGTCGGTGATACCTATCCCATCATCAATGTATTTATGGAAAAGAGATGGGAACGGGCCATCATAGGTAGACCAAACTAAATGTTCAAGATGTCCCATGAAGAGACACGCATAGCTAGGTCCCATTTTGGTTCAAATTGCAACGCCAATGATCTGATCTAACAAGAGCCCATCAAATTCAAAAGAGTTGAGCGTAAACTCCAGTTCAGCAAGGCGGATAAGAGTAGAAGTGGATACAGGGGGGGGGTGGGGACTCTTGTCAAGAAAGAACTGTAGAACCCTGAGACCATCTGCATGGGGTATAGAAGTGTACAAAGAACAGACATCAAGCAAGAACAGACGATAGGTACGGTCAGAAGACAACTGAACGGTAGAAGAAATGGTTAGGGCATGCTTAGTGTCTTTCAAGAATGAAGGCACTTGTTCGACTAACGGCTGAAAAATGCTGTCAAGGAAGTCGGAGATGCGCTCAGTGGGACAAGAGCAAGCGGAGCAATAGGTCTACCCGGATTCGATGCCTTATGGATTTTAGGCAGCATATAGAAAACAGGTTTGCCTAAACAGCTTTGATCGATGCAAAAAGACTTGATAATTGTAGGAAGGTCGTTGTTACGGATAAGGTTTTTCAAAGTGTTGTTAACAACGTTCTGGTTAGTTACCGTCAAATAAGATGTGCACTCACATCTGTGTTTCATAATGTACATAAACTTATAGTGTTCATAAACTGTGTTTCATGGTTTTCATAAACACACATAAGTGTTTCATAGCAGACAGAAGTGTAACATTGCATACAGAAGTGTTTCATAGCACACATAAGTGTTTCATAGCAGACAGAAGTGTAACATTGCATACAGAAGTGTTTCATAGCAGACAGAAGTGTAACATTGCATACAGAAGTGTTTCATAGCAGACAGAAGTGTAACATTGCATACAGAAGTGTTTCATAGCACACATAAGTGTTTCATAGCAGACAGAAGTGTTTCATAGCAGACAGAAGTGTAACATTTCATACAGAAGTGTTTCATAGCACACATACGTGCTTCATAATACACATAAGTGTTTCATAGCAGACAGAAGTGTTTCATAGCAGACAGAAGTGTTTCATAGCAGACAGAAGTGTAACATTTCATACAGAAGTGTTTCATAGCACACATACGTGCTTCATAACACACATAAGTGTTTCATAGCAGACAGAAGTGTTTCATAGCAGACAGAAGTGTTTCATAGCAGACAGAAGTGTTTCATAGCAGACAGAAGTGTATCATTTCATACAGAAACGTTTCATAGCAGACAGAAGTGTAACATTTCATTCAGAAGTGTTTCATAGCACACATAAGTGTTTCATAGCAGACAGAAGTGTAACATTTCATACATAAGTGTTTAATCGCACACATAAGTGGTTCATAGCAGACATAAGTGTAACATTTCATACAGAAGTGTTTCATAGCAGACAGAAGTGTAACATTTCAAACAGTAGCGTTTCATAGCAGACAGAACTGTAACATTTCATACAGAAGTGTTTCATCGCACACATAAGTATTTCATATCACACAGAAGTGTTTCATAGCAGACAGAAGTGTTTATTAGCAGACAGAAGTGTAGCATTTCATACAGAAACGTTTCATAGCAGACAGAAGTGTAACATTTCATACAGAAACGTTTCATAGCAGACAGAAGTGTAACATTTCAGACAGAAGTGTTTCATAGCAGACAGAAGTGTAACATTTCATACAGAAGTGTATAATCGCACACATAATCGGTTCATAGCAGACAGAAGTGTAACATTTCATACAGAAGTGTTTCATAGCAGACAGAACTGTAACATTTCATACAGAAGTGTTTCATTGCACACATAAGTATTTCATAGCACACAGAAGTGTTTCATAGCAGACAGAAGTGTAACATTTCATACAGAAATGTTTTATCGCACACATAAGTGTGTCATAGCAGACATAAGTGTAACATTTCATACAGAAGTGTTTTATCGCACACATAAGTGGTTCATAGCAGACAGAAGTGTTTCATAGCACACATAAGTGTTTCATAGCAGACATAGTGTTTCATAGCACACATAAGTGTGTCATAGCAGACAGAAGTGTTTCATAGCAGACAGAAGTGTTTCATAGCACACAGAAGTGTAACAAAGCAGACAGAAGTGTAACATAGAAGACACAAGTGTAACATAGCACACATAAGTGTAACATAGCAGACAGAAGTGTAATATAGCACACAGAAGTGTAACATAGCAGACAGAAGTATAATATAGCACACAGAAGTGTAACATAGCAGACAGAAGTGTAATATAGCACACAGAAGTGTAACATAGCACACAGAAGTGTAACATAGCAGACAGAAGTGTAACATAGCACACAGAAGTGTAACATAGCATACAGAAGTGTAACATAGCACACAGAAGTGTAACATAGCAGACAGAAGTGTAACATAGCACACAGAAGTGTAACATAGCACATAGAAGTGTAACATAGCACACAGAAGTGTAAGATAGCACATAGAAGTGTAAGATAGCACACAGAAGTGTAACATAGCACATAGAAGTGTAACATAGCACACAGAAGTGTAAGATAGCACATAGAAGTGTAACATAGCACAAAGAAGTGTAACATAGCACATAGAAGTGTAACATAGCACACAGAAGTGTAACATAGCACATAGAAGTGTA